>JAJPUD010000626.1:281973-314852 GCA_023553655.1 Myrmecobius fasciatus | reverse complement strand
TTCAGGGCTGGTGCTCTATCCATTGCGCCACCTAGCTGCCCCGAGAACATCTTTTATGAAATGTATTTTTGCATTTCAGATAGTGATTGATTAATAAAGTATGTACTAATCATATAAACAATTCACAGGTTGAGTGGGCCTAATCTTGCATACCACTTAGCACTTAAGCAAATCTATCGTAAAAAATACAATTAAGGTCTTCTTTTTTTTCTTTTTAACATTTTGGAGTTAGTCCAATTTTCTGGTCTGATGGCACAATCTTCTATGCCAGCAATTAAAGTATCCCTAGTATAATGGGCCTGGCTATTGAAATTCCAATGGGGATCTTGCAGAAGCCAATTAAAAAGAAATGGTTGGTGTGGAGGATGGAGATGGGGAGAAAAATAAGGAGAGAAGGCTGCTGATGGGGAAAGTAAGGGGATATCAACAAGAGAATAAGTAACCAAAAGGGGCTACGAAGGAGAGTAGGCACTGAAAAGGCATGATAGGGAGAAGATACTTGAAGATTGATTGGACATATTCCCTTTGACAGGGCTGCAAAGCAGAACCAGAAATTTATCTCACTTGGATGTTTATTTTTAGCCAGCTTCAAGTCCTTTAATTTACAATCCTCAAAGGTACCAAATTGAGGCCAAAACAAATTATCAATTGGTTCTCTAATAGAGTTATACAAGATTTTACATAATTTAATTTTGTACTTCTTTATCATTTCTAGCTTTACTAGATGCTCCCCTTTGTCCCATACTATGAGAAATTTTTCGAAGGAGGTTTCTTTTGGTCAACCATAATCTAGCTTGCTATTATTGTTTCAATATTCTATTATCCAATATTCAATATTCATTTCTTAGGTCAGGCCACAGAAAAGGAAAACATAACTTAGAAGGTTTTGTACTTGTAAATACACAGAAACACTGATAGGCTGATGCCTTGCTAAGGCTTTATTCATTGTCCAGGAATCTTTAACAAGGACAGCCTAATTACAGATCTGATCCTCAGTTATTTATTTATAAATATAAATTTTCCTAGTCCCTAATTCTGATTCCTGAGCTTTCTATTCCAAATTACAAAAGTCACACTTACAACAGAGACAGAAAACTAAGAGAAACAAAATAGCGGCATCTTCCCAATAATGTGAGGGCTTACTTTGGCTCAGAAGATGAAAGGAGAGTCAGGTCTCTGGTATAATCCTCCATGGAGAAATCCTTCAGGAAGAAGTTTTCTTAGAGAAATCCCTTTATGGTTGCCAAGTTGTCATAATCAAAATCAAAATATACTGCTCCACAAAGGTCTGAGCATAATCAATTTATTGACAAAGTGTGAATTTGCTAATAAAGAGTCTCAATTCCTTTAGAAAAGTCAAGAACCTGAATGATGGGAACATCTCTCTTTTAGAGACAAAAGGAAGAGCATAGGAAATAGAAGGCAGGTTAATGTATGGGGGAAATGGTATAATTGATTGCAAAGCTTATAGCAACATAGACATGATGAACTGGAAATTGGAAATGAAAGGATAACAGTAACACTTCCTTCCATCCTGTCTAAGAATGTTCATTATTTGAGTCTACCTGCAAGGATAGCTTAGTTATAATGGACCAAACTACCTTAGAAAACAGACTAGACTTCCTGACATACACCTACATCCTTCAAAGATAACAAATTTCCTTGAAGAAAGAATAAAAAAGTGATTAGCAGGAGAACTGGACTTCTAAATTTAACTCAGAGATAAGGAGTGATTGACAGGAAAGTTAAATTTCCAAACTTAACTCTGAGACAAATGAAACGTGACTTAGCCAGTTAGAAAAATATTGACAGTGATACAGAATGAAATTAATAAAAAAAAACAGAATCAATTTGATTTTCCCTGTTTTTAGTTACTAACAGAAAAAAATAGACATGTATATAGTGTCAGAGCTGTCAGTTATTCTAAACACACAGATTTTCCTTATTTGTGTGTCTCCTTTGCAAGCTTTTTAAAGTTTGTGTCTAGTCTCCTCCTTAGATACCGACTTCAGTGGTGAGAAAGTATAACATAAATTTATATGTGGATCATGATGTATTTATTTCTTATGCATTTGCTTTATGAATTCCTGTGATATTTTTATTTCTTTTGCTTTATTAAACAAATAGTTATGTTAAAGATTAAAGTGTCATTATGAGTCACTGATTTTATAAATAGAAATCTACTAGTGAGGATTTAAGAACTAATGGTGAGTCGGGGGAACATATTCTTTTCCAGCAGCATTACTCTTAGGACCTTGAGAAAATATGAGTGTAACTATGTGATGATGGTTTCCCTTTGGAAGTAGAGACTTGTTATACTGAGAGTAAGTTCTAGTGCATGAGCGAAACCAGATTAAAAGCAAGTGTCCATATGCATTGTAAAAACTATAAACTGTGATTGTGTGGGTTTCCATCCATATGCCTGGCATGTGGGACAATCAACAGAAAAACACAAAGTTGGGAGGTGGAATGTCAAAATTGCAGGTCAATTTGACTGGAACTACAGTTTACAAAAACATGGAATATCATATACAGGAGATATCAAGGCATGTTATTCCAATCTTTTGCTTTAGGTGGGTAAATGTTATACCACTTAGAATGATATTAAAATGAATGTGTTGTTGTTGTAGTTGTTGTTAAGACTCGAGACCTCCCTGCATAGTGATGTTTTATCACATTAACAGTCAAGAAGATTTGATATTGCTCAAAGTTATTCCCACTTTTTTCTTCTTACTTTAAAAAGAATACAACTCCTTAAAAAGGTTAAAATTGGGTTCAGATGAGATCTGAAGTTTCTACTGTTTCCTTGCAAATTTCTATTGATCTATAATTCTAGGCTTCCTAAGGAGAATAATTTTGTAATATCTCTTGGCAATGACCACTAATAATAATAATAATTATAATTGTAATTATCTTTTTCTAGAGAATTAAAATAGAAATATTTCTAAAGCATGCCATATCTTGCTGTGATTCTTTTATATTTAATAATTTATCCACACAGGTGGATAAAATAATTCTTTGTAGTTAACTGAAAGTGTTGGGATGTAAGCTCATCTGGAGACACACTGTGAACATCCTTGCTGTGTTTTCAGTAGTAGAGAGAATGATATGAATGATGTGTATCTCATTTTCTTCACACATGATTTTGATTTCTTTTTCTAGATCTCTGTATTTTGAAAGCTCTTTTGTTCATACAACTTGGAGCTTGTGAGTATTAGACATAGTGATATCTATAAAAACATTCTTTTAAGGGTTTTTAGGGGAAGATCAATGTTATGTTTGGGAGTCTGTGGGTGATAGTTTAGTCTATGGCAATACTACAGTTCTAGAAAATTTTATTGATTGAGTTCTCCAGTATCTTGAGGTCTGTATTTATTGTAGGGGGATTTATCAACTATCAGCTCATGAAAGAGAACTGATTTCTGAAATATAATTATGTCCACCAAATCATATAGGGTATGTCCCAAAGTCATAGTGCAGTTTTAATCTTATTAATTGATCAATATTTGGAAGGGACTAAATTGATACATTCTCTGGTGATGAGTTGCATGGTTATGATCATTTTCTTGCATTATCTACATTGATTGCAAAATCTGGATTTGTTAAGGATAACTCTTCTGTAGTTTTTGTTGGCAATTATTGAATTGTCCTGAATTATCATCATTATCGTTGTGGTCTTCATCATCATCATCATCTTTATTTTTATTTTTTATTATTATTTTTTAAATTTTATTTTGTCTGCAAAACATACGTATGGGTAATTCTTCAACATTAACCCTTACATAGCTTTCTGTTACAAATTTTTCCCCCCAACTCCCCACCCCTCCCCTAGATGGCAGGATATCCACTACATGTTAATTATGTTAAGATACTTGACAGATCGAATATATGTATACATATTTCCACACTTATCATTGTTGTGCAAGAAAAATCATATCTACACGAAAGACATATCAGATAAAGGAAACAATGTAAGCAAACATCAATCGAGAGTATGAGAATGTTATGTTGCATCATCATCTTTATAAAAATAATTCTTTCATCCTTTTTTGATGGAATTCAGATGGAAATAGTCTAAGGACAAATCAGTTCTCTATGGACCATCTTACTTTATTGTGAATTAGTGAATTATTACTTTACAAACAAAACCAGAATTTCATGGTAGAAATACTTCCATATTGATTTTTGTAAAATATGAGATATGAATTTAAACCTTTTAAAACATGGAAAAAAGTTTTAGGTTAAGGTAAGTATTCTTATTCTTTTGATCTTTTAATATTTAAAGTCTTGCAGACAACTGGATTGTAGATAAAATGATGACTTTTGTAATTGAAAAGTATTATCTTTTTTTTTCTCCTAATGAAAACTCTTTTAATTTTAGCTGAAGAGAAAGCATTTGTGTGTGTGTGTGTGTGTGTGTGTGTGTGTGTGTGTGTTATTGATTTCTCATTTGGAGTTGAAATTTATATCATTTAATGAAATCCTGAAAGAACTTTCATTTCCTGAAAAGCCCTGAATTTGTAAGGTTAAAATTTTTATAGACAACAGGTAAAATCTTGATACCAAATAATGAAAGATAGCTCCTTCCTCTTAGGAGAGAGGGTTGGACCACAGATATGGAATGAAATATGTGCTATCAGACATGATCTTTATGTTGCTTTCTTTTGTTTATCTTTGGAAGAAGTGTAAGTCCTATTATTGATGATGTAATGGCTGCTTGAAAGGGAAAGGAACATTACTACTACTGTTATTACTATCACCACCATCACCACCACCACTACTACTACTGGTTGGTTGGCTGTTGTCCTTCATTCTCAGAAAACCAAAATGACAGCACTATGTTAGAATCAAATTATACTGTGTCTGATCAGACTAATATAATCTTGGAGTACTCTGACACAGATCAGACACAAATAATCCATGTAAACATATGGGGTAGTATCTCTAATTTTGCATATCTCAATTTCTTCTTGGAAAATTCAATTCTGCTTTGCTTATAGAGCACAGCACCTTCTCTGATGAGGGTAAACCATGATGGAAAGTCCTATGTCAGTGTCTCTTATGTCATACAATCAATGCTAAAGTTCTTAAGAGACACCTTGGGAATGTCCTTGTATTGCTTTTTATGACCACCTTGAGAGAACTTGCCTTGTGTGAGTTCTCCATAAAATAATGTTTGGGGTTTAAATGTACATTTGGCATTTGAACACAGTGTAGCCAGTCCTATGGAGTTGTGCTCTCTGCAATAAAGTTGGAATGCTTGGCAATTTAGTTCAAGAAAGGACCTCAAGTTTTGGTATCTTATCTTGCCAGGTGATCTTCAGAATCTTTCTAAGACAATTCAGATGGAAGCAATTCAGTATCCTGGTAGACAGCATACAACTATGAAGTCAGCACTATGGCTCTATAGATTTTCAGTCTGGTAGTCAGTCGAATACCTCTCCCCTCTTACACTTTCATTCAGAACCTCCCAAACCCTGAGCTAAATCTGGCAATCTCATTATCAATGTGGATATCCCTGGAAACTATACTGCCAAGGTAAGAGAACTTATCCACAGCATTACAAACTTCACCATTTACTGTAATTGATGGTTTCTCATATGGACGGTGTGGTTCTGGATGATGGAAGATCTGTGTTTTCTGAGTGTTAATTGTTAGGTCAAACTTAGTACAAGCAGCATAGAACTGATTCATACTTTTTTTTTTTGCAGCACAGCTTTGGAGGCTGCATTAAATGCACCATCTGCAAACAGAAAATCAAGCACCAACACTCCTTCCACTTTAGTTTTGGCTTGTAGCCTTTTCAAGGTGAAGAATTTACCATCAGTGTGTTACTTCTACTACTACTATTGTTCTTCCTTCACCTCCTCCTCCTTCTCCTCCCTTTTTCCTTTTCCTCTTTCTCCTCCTTTTCCTCTTTCTCCTCCTCTTCCTTCTCTTCCTCCTCTTCCTCTTTTTCCTCCTCCTCCTCCTCCTCTTCCTCCTCCACCTCCTCCTCTACTAACTACATAGCTAACATATAGCTATGTGCCAGGCACCATTCTAATAGGTGTTTTACAGTTATTATTTTGAGTGATGCTCATAATCCTGGAATGTAGGTACTATTTTTATCCCTATTTTACAGATAAGGAAACTGGGGCAAACAGGGTTAAGTGATTTGCCCAAGGTCACACAGCAAATGGCTGATATTACATTTGAACTCGTGTTCCTGAACTCATGCCTGGCTCTCTATCCAATACGGTCACTTGCTTTTCTCTATAGAACTTTTTAAATTTAATTTTTTTCACTTAATATTTTTTCCAGTTTTATATATAGTTTTCACTATTTACTTTTCTAAGATCTTGAGTTCCATGTTCTTTTCCTTCCTCCCTCCTTTACCACCCCACACCAAGACTGAAAGCAATATGATATAGGTTATACAAATACAATTGTTTAAAATATTTCCATATTAGATGTTATGAAAGAAAAATAAAAAGAAAAGGGAAAAACAAGAGAATGAAAAAAACATATTTAAAAAGTAGGTTTTGATCTGCATTCAATCTCCATAGTTCTTTCTCTGGGTACACATGGCATTTTCGATCCCAAGGCTACTGGAATTGTCTTGGATCACTCTATTTCTGAGATACACTAAGCCTATCATAGTTGATTGTCATACAATGTTATTGTTATTGTACAATGTTATGATTCTGCTCACTTCAGTTAGCTTCAGTTCATGTAAGTCTTTCTAGGCTTTTCTGAAATCAGTTTGCTCATCATTTCTTATAGAATAATTATATTTCATTTTATTCATAAACCACAACTTGTTTAGTCATTCCCCATCTTCCTTCAATTTCCATTTCTTGTCATTATAAAAAGGGCTGCTACCAACATTTTAATACTCTTTTCCTCTTTTATGATCTCTTTGAGATATATAGTCATTAATGGTACTGCTGGATCAAAAGCATAACCCTTTGGACATAGTTCCAAATTTCTGTCTAATATGGCTGGATCATTTCACAACTCCACCAACAATGTATTAGTATCTCAATTTTCCTATATTCCTTTTAATATTTATCATCATCTTTTCCTGTCATCTTAGCAATCTGAGAGAAGTGAAGTGGTATCTCAGAGTTGTTTGGATTTACATTTCTTTAATCAGTTGTGATGTAGAGCATTTTCCCATATGATTAGAACAAGTTTTAATTTTTTCATCTGAAAATTGTCTATTCATATTCTTTGATCATTTATCAATTGGAGAATGATTTGAATTCATATAAATTTGACTCAGTTCTCTCTCCATTTTAGAAATGGGACCTTTATCAGAAAAACTGACTTTAAAAATTGTTTCCCAGCTTTTTGCTTCCCTTCTAATGTTAGCTACATTGGTTTTGTTTGTGCAAAATCTTTTTAATTTTATATATTCAAAGTTATCAATTTTGTATTTCATAATTTTTTCTTTTTTTGTTTGGTCATAAATCCCTTCCCCTTTCCCAAAGATTTGACAGAGAAATTATCCCTTGCTTTCCTAATTTGCCTATATTATCACCCTTTATGTCTAAACTATTTCTACCTTATATTGATATAGGTGTAAATTGTTGTTTTGTGCTTAATTTCTGCCATACTATTTCCCAGTTTTCCCAGCAATTTTTGTCAGATAGTGAGTTCTTATCCCATGGGTCTAAGGGTTTATCAAAAAGTAGAATATTATGGCCGTTGACTAGTGTGTCTTATGAACTTAACCTATTCTACTGATCCACCAATCTTTCTTAGCCAGTACCAAATGTGGATCTTCTTTTTAAGTCTAAAACTTAGACAACAGTGGTTTCAATGTGAAGTCTTAAAACTCTACCAGTAATTCCTGCATTTAACTTTTGAGTTGAGCTTGACACATTCTTTTCTCCAAAATACAATAGATGCCTGGAGGCGTTCATAAAATTTTCACCCAGCACAAGCTCCCACAACTTCCTGTTGCTATTGCACAGTTCACATCTAAAGGCACCTATGTGGAAGATTTCCTGGGAGAATTGCCAGGAGCGAAACACTTTCTGTAAAGCTACCAGACTCAAAGACAGAATCAGCATTTGGCAGGGGGAGTAGAGAAACCTTTTATTTTGTTCCTATCATTTTCTTAGCCAGCCACCCTAGTACCCCTGAATGGCCAGTCAGGAGACTCAAAAAGATAGTAGAAATCAAGAGAGTCCCACTGTAACCGATGAATTAGCTTTCAGCTCTTCAAGATAGAACACACACTTGCTCCCTGGAATCTGCTCAGGCTGAGGCAAGATAATTCAATAAGGTCTTGGATACTTCAGGCTTCTTTGGGAATATCAGACTTCAGTGATGCCATTTGAATATTTTAACACTTCCAAGGTTAGGGTAGCCTCAAATAGACTCTAAAATTATTTAATATTTATGAATTATTTATCGATTTACGTATTACACTAAGGGAGGCTTGAATAAAAGAGTTGCTATGTATCTGAAGCCTTGTAGCTCAATGGTGATATTTTCATGTTGCTACAAGGCTGTTGTAGGAGGGGACTGGGAGAAGAAGTTGGAATCACTTCTAGTTAATTCAGAGACAAGAGGCAGTAGTAAACAACCCATCCTTGGGAGTATCATTGGAGGAAAGAAAAATAATGCTGGCTTGTTGGTTGGTTTTGTCTAGATCTCTCCAGGAGGGTCCACTCTCATTTTTATGAAATGTTCATCTATTCAATTAGCATATATTAAGCACCTATTGTGTGCCAGTATTGCAGTAGTTCAAAAGAAATGTGAGATGTGCAAAATTTAGAACCATTTCTATTCCAAATATTCACATTCATTATTTTTGTCTAACTTGTGGTAGAGCTTTCCAAATTCTGATCTGATCATCCACGATCAGACATCCTGTACCTTGATCTTAACATAGTAATGCCATGTTGGTTCTCTCTGAGCACAAAGGACAATAATCAACCAATCAACCAACTAACCAACCAACCAACCAAGCATGTGCCAGGCACTGTGACAGCTTCTAGGAATATCAAGGAAAAGAAAAGTGACTTCAAGGAGATAACATTTTATTGGATTGGGAAAGGGAAATTGGTGCACAGAAAAGTAAATGAACAACATATGCAAAGTAATAATTTTGGGGGAGGTAAAGATCAGGAAGAATCCCATGTAGGAATTGATACTTGAGCTAAGCTTTGAACGAAATAATGATGAGGAAAGAATACATGGTAGGCATGGGGAACAGCATGAACAAAAACATGGAGAGGAAGAATACCTTGAATAGTTAATGGCAAAGAGGCTACTTTGACTAGGATGAATAGAGTCCAAGGAATGATCTCAACCTTTGAATGTTCAGAAACTCAGCTGTATTCTTTTCCCCAGGGATAATCATGTTGACCTAATTTAAAGGAATCATAGTCTCCTAGGTGGAAGGAACCTCAGAGTGTTGTGCCTATCTCAGTTTCCCTCAGTTACTGTCTCAGTCTCCCTCAGTTACTGTCTCAGTCTCCCTTAATTGCTGTTTCAGTCTCCCTTAATTGCTCTGTCCCAGAATAGAAATCCCTACTTCCTGATCTTCGGAAATAATTGGACTCACATTCCAAAGTAATCATGAAACCTCCAGATGGCCAGCCTCGACCTACCCCTTATCTGTGACCTAGACAAAGTAGTCTGCTTTGGCAAGGCTCCTTACTCCTAACCTGTCAGAACTGAATTTATGGTTTCCTTGGACACCAGATGCGCTCAGCTGTTCCCATGAGTTCTTTGTCTCCCTGAGTTATAGGACCCTATATAATGTTTGAAGTTCCTTGATGGAGCTGCTGTGTACTTTGTAGTCAGTCAGCTAACATGGCTGTGGCTGTGTTAGTCTCTGGCCTGGATTGTGTGCTTTGAGTCGTGAGTCCCACCAGTCCTGATCCATAGCTATGGATTCTGAACTCTCAATTAACATCAATAAAGCATTACCTAATTTCCATGTGTGATACTGCCTCAGGTTCTCCCTGAGCATTACAAGAGTTATCTCCTCCAATATATATCTGATTAATATTCCTAATAAATGGCCATTCAGTCTACTCTTGGAATAAGGGGAAGTCCATTTTCTCCCTGAGAGGCTCCCTCACCTTCAGATTGGAAGAGCAGCACTTACTCACCAGTATAATCCCATTGCTGATCATCATGAAAACTTTTTAAAACCTGGTTTGTTTTTCTGACCTGGGATCCTTCATAGGTAGCCTGGTGGCCCTCTGGATTTAGCACTGATATGTAACTAAATTTGTTGTTTTTTTAAGTCAGTTTTTAATTGTGTCCAACTTTCCATTACTCCATTTAGGGTTTTCTTGCAAGAGACACTGGAGTGGTTTCCTGTTACCTTCTTCAGCTAATTTTATAGATGAGGAAACAGAAACCAGGTTAAGTGACTTGCCTAGGGTCATACAGCTATTAAGTGTCTGAGACCAGATGTGAACATAGGAGTCTTTCTTATTCCAAGCTTATGTACCACTTAAATAATAATTGTTTCTCTTTTGGCCAGAAACATTGAGAGTCTTGTCCTCTAAGACTGATTTTTTTTTTTTTTACTATGTAAAAGAGGCCATTCTTTGCCTCAATTCTTAGTTAGCCTCAATCACTGATTGGGCATTGCTTCCATCAAACTGAGGCTTGTTAAAGACTTTAAGTTAAAAAAGGTCATGGTTTCTCACTGCATTCATGGACCATCTCTAGTCAGTCTAATCTGCGTCTTGCCACTGGATCCAGATGGTTCTAGAGGAGAACATGAAGCTAGTGACTTTGCACAGTCCTCCCTCACTGAAATCCAATTCACTTTCATGTTATGGCACTATCTCCCTCATGCCATATTCTCTAAAATCAAAGGACAGACACCCAACTATAGCCTTATAGAAACTCAAACTCCTGAAATTATGCATTTAGTCAGCCTCAGCTTCCCCAGCAGCAGTCTCTATGGGCTTAAGATACCATATCTGATTCTGTTCCATTTCTCAGTAGCTATTATTGTTAGGCAATTTTTTGCTGACACCAAGTCTAATTTTGTCTCTTTGCAACTTTTCCCCATTCTGCCTCATTACTTAAGAATAAGAAAAACAGATGCACTATATTAGACCAATTTTCCCATCATGCACATGAGAACATCCCTTAATAACTCCCCATTTATTTCTACCTTGGGACTAAGTAGAAAAAAAGTCTAATACCTCTTCTGCATGACACCTCTTGGAATACTTGAAAGCAACTATCACACTTCTCCTAATTCTTCCCTTTTCCAAACTAAATATTCTGAACTGGTTTAAGGCAAAGGTCCTTCACCATACTAATTTCCTCCTCCTCACACCTGCCACCCATGAAGAGGTGGTCTCATTCCTTACCAAAGCCAATCTCCCTACCCACAAAAATGATCCAATTTCATCCTGTCTCCTCCAAAAAGTTTTTACCTTTGTCACTCCTACTGAATCAATTATGTTCAAGCTCTATTACTTATTTCATTACTGCCTACAAATATACTGATGTTTCAAAATACTTGATCCTTCAGTTTCTGTTAAATAAATTTCTTCTGCCCTTTTTGGCTATACTCCTTGAGAAAACTATCTGTAATAAGTGCTCCCACTTTCTGTCTTCTTTCTTACTTCTTACTCCCTCCCTTACAATGTCTTCTGACCTCATCATTCTATTGAAATTTCTCTCTCCAGTTACTAATAATCCCTTAATTGCCAAGCCCAAAGTACTTCTCTCAGTTTTCATTCTTCTTGATCTCTGCAGCATTTGACCTTTTTGATCATTCTCTTTTTGATATTTTCTTCTCTCTAGGTTTTGGGGATTCCATTTCCTCATTCCTGATTCTCTTTCTAATCCTATTAGATTGCTCCTTCTCAGTCTCCTTTGCTTAATCCTCATCTAGCTCAGGCTCTTCAACTAGAGATATACCATAGGATTCTATTCTGTTCCCTCTCTTCTTCTCTCTTTATGCTATTGAACTTGATGAGTTCATCAGTTCCCATGAATATAATTCCCATCTTTATACTGATGAATTTCATTTCTTCTTATTCTGCCCTAACTTCTCTACTGTCCTCCAGTTTCACATCTCCATCTGCTAGTTAATGTATGAGGCCAGATTTGAACTCGGGGGAGATGAATTCTTGATTCAAAAACCCAGTGCTCTACTCGTTGTGCAACCATTTGAGTCTATTAACTGTCCTTTATGTGCATAGCTAGGTTTTATTAAGCACTTTATATATTTCATATCATTTGATCTTTAAAACAGTCCTGTATATAGATTGTTTTTAATATTCCCATTTTCATTATTAGGAAACTGAAGTTGAGAGGGGTTACATGCCTTTCTCAGAGTCACAGAATAAATATCAGAAATATGATTCCTGACTACAAGTCCATCACTATCTTCTGTGAAGACTAACTTGAACATAGTAAGGGAAGAACTACATCCAATGGCCTGATTCTATTATCCAAGCTATATCATGCCCAATGTGAAATTATCTGAGGCTCAAATGCATTAATAAGAAGGAAACAAAAACAGAATTAGAACTAAAAGGGTTGAATGGTCTTGAAAGATATTTTAAATTTTTTTTAATGTTTTAACAAGAGCAGCTAGATGGCGCAGTGGATAAAGCACCAGCCCTGAAGTCAGGAGAACCTGAGTTCAAATGTGGCCTCAGACACTGAACATTTCCTTGCTCTGTGACTCTGGGCAAATTATTTAACCCCAATTGCCTTAGCAATATATAAATACATACATATATATATATATATATACATTATATATATACATTAACATAACCCAAAGATGCCAAATTTCTGAAGACTAGAATATTTGGCCACTAGGTATACATCTCTTTGTCATGAACAAAAAAAAAAAAGAAACTCTTACTCTATCACCTTATTCTAGACTATGCAGGAGCAAGGTACACCTTTTTTGTTTTCATTACTGCAGGGTGCCCCTTGTTTATTTCAATCAACTTTTGGGGCATACTATAAAACCTTCTTTTGGGGGTGTGATTTTCAAAATAAACTCAAGATATTTAGATCCTGTGGGGATCTGGGTGACTTCTTACGTTGGCTATTCTCTGACAATATGTAAAGGAGTGTTTCCATCTTACTCATTATCAGTCTATATCTGACTGTAGATGTCTTTTTCTGCACAGGTTTCTTTTAAACAGTAGTTGCAATTGTAGTACATGAGCCTTCTTGATCTTAGGCCACAATTTATGGACTCCATCTTCTTGGTTTCCTAATTCCAGACTATAATGGGCTCTTGCCCAGGATTGCATGCCCTGTGTGATTTGGGTAGTCTCTTGTTCTAGTGAAAAACTTTTGATTTAAGCATTGTGGAAACATTGAATCATATTTTTTCAATTTTATTTAATCTAACCTTCCTCTGAAGTGACTGAAATGATGAAAAATATTGTGGTATTGTTGAGGTCCTGAGTGCAGTGGGCAGAGAAAGAATTAAATAGTGATGGAATTATTCCCTGAGGCAGGGCACAAATAGGAAACAGTTTAGCTTCATGGTCCCGCCCTCTGTAGAGGTTCCCCTCCTGCTTGTGAGTGGCCCTCCATGCTGTATCCCCAAGAAATCCAAGTTGTCAAACTCCTGAGGCCCACCCTCTGGGGAGGTCTTGGGCAGCCTTGCTTTGCTATATCCTGTCAGAAATCCCCATCATGTCCCTGAAGTTGTTTCCCCTATAAATCTATCCAAGGCCATCTTTGCTGAACCCCTTTGGGTCAATATGCCAGGATACTCTGCCTCATGGTATCTTTCCCCTCCTCCCCATTCCCATGCTACATGGTGTCTTTTCTCTCATCCCCAACTATAGCTTATGGTGTTTTTTTTCCTTATAGCTAACTAGCTCTTTTAGGATTCTGCCAGCTAAGGGCATGCTACAGCCTTATGTTCCATACCATGGAGAAAGGTGTTCCCTTTCTCCTCAGCAATTGTGAGTTCCACTAGGGGACCTTTTTTCTTGATATGTGTTCTTCCAGTTCTATTTTTTATTTACTATTCCCAGAGTCTATTGTATTTCTTCATTTTATCATAACTTCTCCTAAATAAACCTTCCTTTTGCCAAAGAAAATGGCCATTGTGAATTCTTCACTTGACTGAACTCCAACATTTGACGCTCTCCTAAATCATATCATTTGGTGCCTATAAATCACATCAGTCTAATGGAAACAAAATTGGTCTTGTATTCAGGAATCTTGGGTTTACAAAGTATTGGGGTGATACTTTGGAAACATTGCTAGGTATAGGCTCAGAAGACTTTGGTTCACATCTTTAATTTGCTCTCCTATTATTTCTTTTGATCTTCCAAAGTCCCTTCTGGTATTTTGTGAATTACTTTGGACAAGCAACAATTCTGACATGGTTTCCTTTTGTGACAGCAATGGTAATATTATTTCAGTTCTACTAATACTAAACCAACTTAGGACAGCTGACCTTGGAAAGATGACATTATATTGAGTTAGTTTCTTTAACTTTTAGTCAGTTGAATGTTGTTTTTTATGCATTTGCTTGAGCTTTATTGCACTCTTTTGTTATGTTTTTAATTCTTCCTCTTTCTCTCTGTCTCTGCCTCTGTCACACATATACAGACACACACATACTTTCTGTGCATGTGTGTGTTTTTCAAAGAATTGAAGTTATTATAAGGAAACCAGCAAAGGTTGTAACTATAAGAGTATATTATAATGACTGCAAGAAATATTATGGAGGCTGTTGGTGTGGGGAAGTTAAGCATTTGAAAGATCATTCAAATCTATTATGTTAAAAGGATTCAGTCACACTGAATGACAAAGGAAAATGGTAAAGCACACACACACATATAAGAAATGACATCAAGAAATGACAAACTATTGTTGCACAGAAGCCTAATTAATCTCCAGGAAAAAAAAAGCTGAATTAATCTTCAGAAAACAACAAAAGAATTCAGAGGAGCCTTGCAGTTGGAGAGTCTATTATTGGTTCTTTTATGGTGTGATATTTAGGCATCTTGAAGTTGAAAGAATGGTGAAATGACTTGATTAATGAAACTGTTAGCTAATCACATGGCCCTCTTATTGGAACCTAAGCCCTTGTTCTTTAAATTCTGGCCTTTGTTAATTCATTCATTTCATTTGGTCCAGAATCAGACCTCCACACTCCTTCCAACTCACTTTTTTTTTTTTTTTTGGCTATCTTCCTCCATTAGAAAATAAACTCCTTGAGGGCAGGAAATGTCTTGTTTGTTTTTATGTCCTTCCCCAACATTTAGCCTACTACCTGGAAAATAGTGCATATTTAATGAATTCTTACCTCTCCCACCTCTCTGTTTTTGTCTGTCTCCTTTCTTCTCCTTCAACCACCTAGCCATATGGCTATGAAAGAAACCTGCCATAGGCAATACAGTACAAAAACTGGAGTCTTAAAGTTAAAGAAAAAGGCAATTCCTGTCAACAAAACCTAGTTTTTCATTCAAAGCTAACCCCAAACTATTGTTAGAGTAATTCTATGTGAGCCGATATTATCTGGGCATTTTCACCACACTGCAAAACACCCACCCTCCAAAAATAGTTAGGTAATATTTAATAATATCAGGCTAGGAAGTCTTGTCCTTTCTGAGGGAATGGTGAGTTCTTAAACATGTACTGATATATGGTGAGGTGTGGAATTATTCCAAGAATACAGAAGTTTTTAAATGGAAATGGAATACTATAATATGATATGCTGAAAGGTTAAGAATTTATCTGAGAGCTAGATAAATACCCTGAGAACTTGCCTGATTTAAACTCCATTAAAAGCATTTAAAATTTGGGAAAATGAGCTGTTAAACTAAATGTTTACTATCCAATATGAGAAAGTATATTTTCATGATGAAGAATTAAAGAATGTGCCAACAAGATCTTGTAAAGTCACCAATAACTTTTGTAAAAATAAGTGCTTTCCACAAAAGAAGGACATATTGCATCTCAAATATTTGAAATATATAAAGTCATTAAGTTTATTGAATGGAAATTGATTTAATTATTTTACTTTTACAAATAATTTGTACATCATTAGACCCCCCTTTGGACCTCAGATTTCTCACATATAAATATGAAAAAATAAGTCATGGATTAATGATGTCTAAAATCCATTCTAGCTCTGAATTGATGACCCTATGATCCTTTGAATCATTCCTATGTTAATAAGAATTTGTCATGTTGTAGAAGAAAAATTGAACCAAAAAGGAAACAAATTTTGCAAAAGAAAAAAAAGCAAGCAAGCATGCTAACAAACAACAACAACAAAAAGTGAAAATTCTATTCTTTGATACACATTGAGTTTCCATAGTTCTCTCTGGATGCAGATAGCATTTTGTATCCCAAGTCATTTGAAATTGGATTACAATTACAAATGTGGATTACCACATTTCAGCAAGCATTTAATAAACACCTATTATATTCCATGTACTCTTCTAGATCCTGGACACATAAGGACAAAAATGAAATAGTCCTGACCTTAAGGACTTTATGTTCTTTTTAAAAAAAGTTTTGTACTGTCTGTTACCAATTCTTCCAGATATATAGGATTTGTAGTAAGGAGAACAGGATCAAAAATAGCAAAATAATATTGGCAAAGCATTTTGTAAACCTTTGCAAAACACTATACAAATGCTGTCTATCATTATCATTATTGTTGTTATTACTAATAATAAAAATAAAATTATACCTTTCATTAGGACTCATCTTCCCAGTGTACCAGTACACCTCCCTGGGGACAGCATTGTCAATTATAACATATAGAGAAGAAAACTAAGGACAAAATTAACAAAGTGGAGATATTTAGCTTAAGAGAGGAAATTGATGTGACTCTCCATTCCCATTTTTAGTTAAATCACATGGTTGATGGTGAGAAATCACCCTAATTAATACTCCAGAGCTACTGATACTTGTGCATCTGGAATGCTCACCATTTTCTAAAATGGAAAAGTCCAATCTCACATCTCTTCTAACTGTGGTAGGAAGGGTTGACAAATGAGTCAGTCAACATTTATTAATTGCTTACTTATATCAGGAACTGTGCTAAGCAATGGGAACATAAGTAAAAAGAACGACATCCTCCTCCCTATAGGAGCTTACTCCTTACAAGGAAACCAAAAATGGGGGGAGGAGAAATATCTAGTGAGAAAAATGATTATTTCTCTCTTGTATTTAATAACTAATTATTGAATTAGAATAAGATCTTCCCCTTTTCTCTTTTCTCATTCAGAAATCAGTCCCTGTAAGTTACCCAGGAAGCCATGGGTGTAGGTTACACAGTACAGGGTTGATATTGATAGGGAGAGCTCAGATCTGTTCAAAAGGTAAAGTTAGGGGAATTGATGGATTCTGGCCCATTGTGTTTTATTAATACAGATCTGGGAAGATATGGTTTCTCCCTTTTGTTATACAGGTGATATGGATACAGATTAAGTTTCTTTGATCAAGAATGAGTGATCAGAGTCTTGTCCCCCAGCTCCTCATTTGAGTAAGCCAAACTCCTATTCTAATATTAATTTTCTTATTATTTAAGCAGACAGAATTGATTTCCACTCTCAAGAACTCTCACTTTCAATGCGCATGAGTACTGAATGGGTTCCATGATTGATCTTTGGTCTATGAGAGATGGTCAAATTGCCATTCTCTTATTAAATATATACTAGAATTATTATAAAATGATTAATTACCCAGAAACTATGTTTCTTGAACTTTTTATAGGTCATACCAAGAAGAAGGTAGGATGGTCAAATCCATAGGAGTAAAGCTGTGTGAATATAGTCTCCCATTCCCTTCAATGTGATCCTCTGCCTAAAGATTTCAGGTAAAATTTACCAAAATCTTGAACAAGGAAATTAAAATTAAATTTAAAATTTAAAAATCTATTAAAATAAAATCTAGGTTAACATTCCAGAATTTAGCAAATAAGTGACTATCTCTTTCCTCCTGGCCCACTTTTCCTGAGGAATTGATGGTATCCCTCCCAGAGATCTATATTAAGAATATGAGCTGATTAGAAGGCAATGAGAAAACCTGCTCCTGACTCCCTTCCTATTGGCTGGATCTTAAGATAATCTTTTTTGGCGGGGAGGGGTAGGGGGAAGAGGAGACTATCTTTTAGCCCATTCATCTAATGAAAGAGTTTTTTGTCCTTAACCTATCACTAAAGGAACTTTTTCTAGAAGTCTGAAAAAGTCTTTAGAAAGAAATATTTCTAGAGAAACTAAAGAAGAGGTTTTTTAAAAAGATGCTTCTACATACTGCACATTTGGAGTATGATGTTCAATTTTGGGAACCATATTTTAGAAAGGACTCTAACAAGTTCTTAACTTTTGGGAGCTGTATCACGAGACCCTTTGGCATTTTACTGACTAATGCTTCTAATTGCATAAAGTAAAACAATGGTATTACGAATGAAATACAATTATTAAAATATTTTTAAATTGATAAATGATAATAATAGATAACATATACATAGTGTTTACTATGTACCAGGAACTGTGCTAGGTGCCTTAAAATAATCTCATTTAATCTTCACAACAACTGTGGGAGGTAGGTGTGATTATTATCCCCATTTTATAGTAAAAGTAACTGAGGCAGGCAAAAGTGAAGTGATCTCCCCTGAGTCATAGATCTAATATCTCCAAATTCCAGAGCAAGTAGGTGATATGGGATGGATAGAGCTCTTGGCTTGGAACTAGCAAGTCTCATGTTCCTGAGTTCAAATTTGCTCTCAGATACTTACTAAGTGTATGACCCTGCACAAGTCAATTAACCCTGTTTACTTCAGTTTCTTCATTTGCAAAAATGAGCTGGAGAAGGAAATGGAAAACTACTCTCTGCCAAAAAAACCCCTAATGGGGTCATGAAGAATTGGAAAAGATTAAAAAATGACAACTTCCTGACTCCACAAGAATTTGCATTTGCATAATGCTTTAAGATTTGCAAAGTGCTTTACAGATATTATTTTATTTAATCCTTGCAACAACCCTGGGAAGTATGTGCTATTTCCCCCATATTACAGATGAGGAAACCGAAGCAAACGTAGCTGAATTTGAACTCAGATCATTTTAAGTCCAGGTCTGGCATTCTATCTACTTTGCCCCATAGCTGACAGAGTTCAGGTATAGTAATCCTTACCTGAAGATAATCCAAAAAAGGGTAGCCAGGAGGATGAAGGGATTAGGTACTATGGAAAGAATAGAACTCACTTCCTCCTAAGGCAGATCTTTCTAATCACTTTTGCTATTTTTTAAATTTTAATTTAAATTTTCAATTAATAAGCACTTGTTTCCTTTTCTAGCCGCTTGAAAGTAAAAGACAAAAATAAAACCTTTTGTAACAGGTAAGTATGGTGAAGGATCAGCACCTGGGTAGAGTACAATGGCTAGCTGATGCTTAGCTAATGCCATCTTCTGATATAGAGAGACTGCTGAGCCAGCTTCTGAGAAAGTTGGGATAATATGTAGTAGGAATGCTTTGGAGAGATTCTGTAGCATGAACAAATAGTCTGCTACTGTTTTAGTCCACTAATAATGTTGAGATGCCTTTTTGATTGAACATATAGCCAGAACTAGAAAAGTTCACAGAATCTTTATTAGCTTTTGCCTCTTTTTACTGTTCTGCTCATGGTTTTTAATTTTCACTAATGTCATCTAGTGAGAGATAGGACTGCCAGGGATGAGGACTTGGGTCCTATCTCCTAAGGCCATTATGTGGCCCCATGAGAAAAATATGGCTGCCAATATTTGGTTTCTGTATTTTTTTCTATTTTCAATGAAGGGATGAGAGACTCTGATCTCATGAATTTTGAAGGGTCCTCCTTGGGATCTCCAAACTCCAGTGCTTTACCAAGTGAAAGAAAGGAAGTTTGGAGAGTCTACATGATGGATATCATCATGCCCAGGAGAAAGCTCCACTTATGAAGGATACCATGAAGAGAGAAAAGGATTTTCAAAAACCAAGAGATGTTAGTTACCTCTTTAAAGACCTCTTCTACTCTATACTTGGGGCCACTTTTCCTAGGGACTGAGCATAGACTGAGAAGAGAGTGTGACTTGGTTGGGACAGGGGGCAATGGTTTGTACCATTGTAATTCTACCTTACTAATTCTAGCTACTCCTATTATACCACTCATTTCAAAAAGGTAATTATCTCTGACTGGCCTTATAATAATAATAATCAATAATCAATGATAAACAGACCAGAGAGGTTTGGGGCTTGTGCATAATAACCAGAGAAAATTCATTAGCTCCTTGAGGGTTACTATTAGTTGGACCCAGAAAGGAAAAGTAATCAGCTGCCTTCTGGTCACCCAAGCTGCCTATGGGAACGAGAGTTAGGAGAGGCAGTCTAGAGAAGTTGCTACTTAGTGGTGTGTGTGTGTGTGTGTGTGTGTGTGTGTGTGTGTACATATAAAAAAGGTGAATTTCTGGAGAGGGCATTAGAAGTTGGGAGAGTTTTCTGTAAGAGATTTAACTTGAGTTGAGTCTGGGAGAGACTAAGAATTTTAAGAGACAGAGATGAAAAGAGTATGAATTCCCAGCATGGGGAATGGTCAATTCAAAGACGGGGAGAAGAATATGGAGTTTTCATAAGGGGAAAAGCAAGAATCATGGATATTAGGAAGGGGAGTAATATATCACAGAATACAAGCTTCTAGTCATCCTTCCCGTCTGCTTCTTAATGTTCCTTTTTGACAAGAAGAAAGAATCTAGGCCCCACCATAATTCTTTTTAGCTCAATTTTCATCTGCCTTCTTTTTTCTGGCCATGGAACCCCTAGTGAGGTATATTAGAAAAGGGGACTTAGAAAAAGGAGATAGGAATTCAAATCTCAGCTGCATAACTTTGAACATGATATTTTGCTTCTGAGTCTCAGTGACTTCATCTATAAATAATAAATTAGGCCAGATAATTTTTAAGGTCCTATATCTAATGCTTATACCTTCTATGGCCCTGATATGAACTCCAGGAGAGTAGGCCAAAGGGAGCTCCTGTTCTGGGCAGGTCAGCTCCCTTATATATATATATATGTGTGTGTGTGTGTGTGTGTGTGTGTGTGTGTGTGTGTGTGTGTGTGTTCTTTCTCACCAAGAGATAGGGAAGAAAATCTCAGGAGATTCTCTCTCTTTTGAGAATTTATGGAATCATAAGACAATTTTAAGAAATTATGATTTCAAAACTTTTGCTTTTCTACTCTAGGCATTTTCCAAAATTGTGAGTGTGCATCTATAGGTGTGTCAAACTCTGTAACAAAAATGTTAAGGAACACCAATCAATATAGCAATTGTCTGACATAGCCCTTCATTTCTTTAGGAACAATTAATATTGATGTACATATAAGTTCCACTACAATCTTTCACACTGACCTACATCATCTGATATGGCACCTACTAAATCCCAGTAGACTTGAGCTTAGCAGCCAAGTCTTTTCTTTGTGAAGCAAAGGGATGGAAATGACAGGAGAGACTAGTAATAGATATGTAAAGAAAAACAGAGTCAATAAAATCTTTTTTAAATGAACAGAACACACAAAAAAGAACACAAGGGGGAGTGCAAACAAATTGAGCAATTTCATCTCTATCTTTAAAAATGTGTGCATGTGTATGTATATGTCTATATCTGAGTGTATTTTATGAGTTTCAATAGAAACTCAGATTCTCATTCAAAACTTTCTTGTTTTTTACCAATTGAAATGTTTATTGATGTTACTGAGTTCACATTAAAAAAATAATGCAGTGCCAGGAGGATCCTTGCCAAAGGCATGCTGGTAAATGTTTAACAATTAATTCCCTGGGTTTAAAAATGTATGCAGGACACACTTTTAGGTTCAATCTGCACAATGAACAAATTTTCCATTCTTTACTAAAACCTAAACCTTCAGATGAATAAATGGTCTCCTTGCAGTTCCCTGTACCCTATATCACATCTCTTGCCTCAAAGTTACACTATGATAACAGACTCCCAACTGTGTTTTCTGCATTCAGTCTCTTCCCTTTGCAATAGTTACCCAAGTGATATTGGGTATCTACTAAAGCAGAAGTATTATCATGACCTCATCCCACCTCTCCCTATTCTCCTGCACCCAAGAAGCTTCAATGCTTCCTATTGCATGTAGGGTAGAATGTAGATTACTATGTTTGGCATTGGAAACCTTTCATAATCTGGTTGCAGCTTGCCTTTGCAAGCCATTTATACATTACTCCCCTTTAGGCACTTGTCCCTTGTAGGTTTCAATCAAACTGCCTTACTTATTCTTTCTCATATGTGACTTCCAACTTTTGCCTGCTTTTCTTCCTTACTTTGACCTCAAGGCTCAGCTCATGTTCAGTTTCCTAAAAGAAACCTTTCTTGACTATGTCTCCTTCTGCTCACCCCAATCACTTGGTATTTATTTATTTTAATACCTTTAGCCTTCTTGAATTTGTTTTCTTTTTATAGTAAACAACAATTATCAGACAATATTTTAATTAAAAAAAGAATAATCTTGTGTAAGAAACTGAATTTCTATTATGTACATTGTCATATGCAGTTTTTAGAAGAAATGAAAAAAAATCACAGTAGTAATAAAATCTCTATTTGTTTGTATCTCATTTTGCATGTCTTGGTTTTTTCTGAATACTTAAAAGTATTTTGTTGATGCTTGTTTTGTGTGTGTGTGTGTGTGTGTGTGTGTGTGTATGTGTGTGTGTGTGTGTGATCACCTATCTCTGCCAACTAATAAACAATTCCCAGAAGAAAAAACTCTCTCCTGTCACAAATATGTATAATCCAGCAAAAACAACAACACATCAGTCATATCTTAGAATGCATATCACTAGTCTATTACTGTTTTGTCAAGAGCTGGGAGAATCAGTTTTTTTTATATATCCTGTATTTACTTATCTGGGAATATGCTGTACCCCTTAGTAGAGTATAAACTCCTAGAGGACTGGAGCTGTCTAAGTTTTTGTATTTGTATTTCCAAAACTTGGTACAGAGCTAGATAATAGACAATTCATATGTTTTCTCATTAATCAATTGCATTAAATATACTTATTCATTTATGATTCTAATGGCCTGGACTAAGCAAGAAAACAAGAAGGATTAAAATGCCTTGAATAGCTTGAAAAATGTTATCCCAGGAAGTAGGAAAATGACACTTAACTGCTAACTGTTAAAGCAGTGTTCAGGGCAACCCAAAGAGTCTTGTTGCCAATTCAGGCTGTTTCTCTGCTAGCTGAGCCCTGCCAACCCCTGCTTCCCCGAGTCTGTCTGTCATGTATTACTTTATAGACCTAGTATAAGCAAAAGCCTCTGCCCATCCTGTCACCTAAACCAGATTTCTGTTAAGTTGGTAAATAATGATGGGAGACATGGGGTGTCAAACGTGCTTTTGGCATGCATGGAGCCAGCATGTGCTGTTTGCTCCATTTGGGTGAAGCTGCTCCCATCTGGCTTCCACTTAGAGACATTGCTTTCCTTCCAGATGGTGCTGAATCTCTCCCCTGATTGCTCTCTTTGTATGGGAAAGCACACTACTCTATCTTGCCTAAGGATACAGCCCTGGAAAGGGAACATCTGGATTGGTTCTAGGTGCCTTGTTAAACACCTTGTAACTTCCCTGTGTAATAGCTGAATGAATCTTGGAACTATGACAGATGCATTGTGGGCCAAATTATTTACCTGGTTTGATTCAGACACATTGGAGCTCTTGGAAGCAGGGCAAGAACACTTTGACTCTAGCTTATTCCTCAACTTCATGATGTAGAGCAGGAGATTTTCAAGAGGAAACATAAGGCTCTGCCCATTTCTAAAGGAGCCCTCAAGCTCACTCACACATCTAGCGTTCCCTGCCCCAAATTGATTCAGCTTTGGAAGGTCAGCCTACCACGTATTAGGAGACTGAAAATAAGTGAAGGAAACTAGGCAAGCCAGCCAACACTTTCCAGGATGCTGTGAATTCAGCACAGCAGGTCTATATTTCAGTATCATGTAAGGAAAAGAATGACAGCTAACCTCTTAGAAGATTAAAAGATTTATAAGAGAATCATAATACAATTTTGAGAGAGCTGACTTTGGAGTTAAAAGTCCTGGATTCAGATCTTCCATATGTTACTTACTGAACAAGTTACTCTTTAGTGCCCCAGGCAACTGCCTAAAATCAATTTTAGAGCAGGCATGACCTGCATTGTAGAAGGTTTTTCCTTATTGGGAAGAACTTAAAACCAATGAAATCATAGAAATGATTCTCCTTCTTCCCCAGACTCAGCCCCGATACAGTTTACAGAACAATTGATATATCATCTCTCATTTGAACTTCACAGTAGCCCTGTGAGCTAAATGCTAGAGAGTTTTCGTTTTTTGCAAATGATGAAACTGAGATTGGATTTGAGCCTTGATTTTTCTTGACTTTCTATCCATGGGCCTTTCCATGATATTCCTGTGGAAATAATAATTTATTTGGAATTATAAGATTCAAATAGGTTTCGCTGACTTATAAACAGTGTGATCAGGGACAAGTCATTTTGAAGCTCAAGTCATTTTGAAGCCCATAAAACTAAGGGGCTTGCCTAGATATATTTAAAATTTTTTTCCAACTCTAAATAATACAAGCCTTATGAATATGGGTATCTCTTGGTTATCTGCATTAATTTTGAAGAAATAAAATGGATAATCTCTATTCATTTTCAATTTGCTTCAAAGATATTATTTAAGATCATATATATACACACATTTATATATACATATATGTGTATATATAGATCTATATGTTATATATAGATTATATATCTATAGATATGTATATTTCTACATACACAATCATGAATATATATATGTGTATATATATATATATATATATACATCCCATTAGATTGTAAGATCCTTGAGGGTGGGGCCTTTTTAAGAATTTGTTTTGCCAAGATTAATATAGTGCCTGGCACATAGGTACTTAACTAATATTTACTGACTGACTGATTCTATATGAAATATTTATGCCAGTATATTTACAGTATACAATGTATTTATAGTATACTTATTTTGTCTGATCATACTTTGTTCAGGCTAGCCTTAATTAGTCCTCATTCCCTAAACACTTTCATTTGTTTATTCAGCAAGATTTATTGTATTGATTATTATATTCAAAACCATGTACGAGGCATCGAGTGTACAAATAAGTAAGATAGATATTATACAATATAATATTAGAAACAAAGAAATGTACATCAATGGGATCTATTACCAGAGACTTTATCCTTAACCAAAGGGCCAAAACAAACCATGAAGGGTTTTTCCTTCACTGGCTCATTGCCATCACCTAACTACTCTTGGAACTTCAAAATTTAATTTTTATACTCCTTACTCCTCTCTGCTAGGGAACTATCACCACCAATTCCTCTTAAAAACACATGAATCCACAAGGTTCAAAGCATGAACACGTTTATTTATAGGTGAAGGATGACAAGTAGAATTCATTGCGAAACCTAATGAGACAGAGAGAGGGGACCAATGAGTAATTCTCTCCCAGAGAGCTATAGAGTTATTTATGATACTGTCCTTTATAGGGCTCCAGCAATAATGTCTGGCTTTTTTTCTTTTTTTTTTCATTGCACAGTGTCACTCTCCCTGAAATTTACATATAAAGTACTTCTTTTATGGTGATATTGGTTACCAGTGTAGTCTTTTATGCTGTTCTATGCTTTTTCTACTTATACTCCTCACTTCCTCTAGTTCTGCATTGCTAGCAGGTGCTAATTGTTTCTTTTTTGCTCTACATCTCCACAATTTCTAGAAGTCTATATCATAAATTTAAAATGCATCCAAAAGTGTCTTTATTTTAGAAATCTCATCTTTTCCTTCAATTTCTATAGCTCTCTGGCCTCACATACATAATAGTAATAGGATTGGCATTATATTTTTCCTTGAACTCCCTAATACCAAATTGTCTCAGAATGTCTAATCATGAGTTGATATTTTTTTTTCTCCAGATTCTGTTTCCTACCTTTGTCAGAGACTCAAGAGAATACCCTTATATCACTTCAAGTGGTCACCCAATATATCATATTTGAACCAGGGGTGTGCTGGTGCCAACTGGAACTGGTTCAAATTTTCAATGTGAGCAATTATATTATAGAAATGAGGACATGTTAGAAATCAGAGCTTCTTTTATTGTTTTATTGATTGTCTAGACTTAAGGAAAAGGGAGAAGTTAATTATATAAACCAAACTTAAAAGTATGTTGTCCGTACATTTTGGGGAAGCTGGTGGTATAACATATACTAATACACCCCTTCATGTTTTCCTCTGTGTAGAGGGCCACAGATAGTAGGAGAATTCTGGGTGAGGTATAAGATCCTTCAGTCCAGACAGAACCTAATGACAATGTCTGGTTTGGCTCCCCATCTCTCCTAAGGGCTCTCAGCCTTCCTGGGAAGTCAGGGGGCAGTAACAACCAGTGTTCTAATTGAAGCAGAGTGATACCAAGTGGCAAAGAGCCATCTACATACAATAGTGAGCTGTGTATGTGGTCCAGCATGCACAGTATACAGTTAGCACATGTGCAGTGTTGCTACAGTTATATAAGGGTATTGGGGCATATAAGGCTGAGAGAATTTGTAATAAATGCACTCCATGTTTGACCATCCACGTGAGCCTTGTTTTATCACTCCCTCCACTAAGACCAAGGACTCAGGTTGGTACCAAGTTCCTCCAGAGAAGTAGTCTAGATACAACACCTTTGGGATAGTTGGACCAGGCTATCTAAAATATTTGGGGCTGCCTCTTAAAATATTCAGATGAGAGACAGCAAGTCATTCATTTCCCTAATAATTATCCTATATTAGGAAGAAAAAGATTTGTGGTCTCTGTTATAAAAAACAATTTTGACAAAAGGAAAAGTGAATTAAAATACAAATATGAAATCCAAGCAAAAGTGTTATAAGAAATTTGAGGGAAAAGATATCCATTTGACCTGAGAAGTAGGGAGTAGAGTGAGGCATGAAAAACTTCATGGAAATGTGGACTTCTGAGGTAATCTTCAAAAGACATCAACAGATGTGTGTAGACAACATGTGCTGGTAAATGTTTTTAAAACTGGCTCTTTGGGAGAAAATGTATATGTAGGACACTCTTTCAAGTTTAATCTGTGTTATTCAAGTTTTCTCCATCTCTTTCTTAAGCCTAGAAATAAACAAAACAATAAATTAAGCCTTGATTTAAAGCATCTGCTGACTATTGAGGTGTAAATGCTCACACTGAAAATTTAATCTTGAGTTGACATGAGCTCCAGCTTCAGCACATCACTGGGCATATATTATAGGCATGGAGAATAGTGTGAACAAGCACATTGGGGATGGGAGGGGGCAGAATAAGAATAGAGAACAGAAAATGGCCCTTTTTATCTTGAACCTAAGACATACAAAGGATGAAGGTTTTAAATAGGGTCACATGTGTAGATTAGACCCAAATTGGAGATGAATATGAATGCCAGGACTTTATATTTTATTAGGTTTCCTTCGGGAGACACTGCAGAATTTTGTAGAGAAATGACATGAAAATGGTGATTAAGAAGGTTATTGAGACACTGGTAAGAAGTAGGGAGGCACCATGGCATGATGGATAGAATACTGGATTAAGCAGACATAAGTTAGATATTTACTTTACAAATATTCCCCTTCTAGAGGGAGCTAGATGGCACAATGGATAGAATTCTAGCCCTGGAGTCATAAACATCTGCGTTCAAATTTAGTGTTAGATACTCTATGACCCTGGCAAGTCATTTCACCTCTATTTACCTCAGTTTCTTCACCTGTAAAATGGGAAGAATAGTATCATTTAGCTCCTCAGATTGTTATGAGGATCAGATGAGATAATATTTAAAAAGAATTTAGCACTTTGTCAAGCACATAGTAGGCACTTGAAAAATGCTTGTTTCCTTCCTTCCTTAGTAGTTCTATGACCTTACGCATGTTACTTAAGTTCTGGCACCACAGTTTCTTTATATGAAAAATGGAAATAATAATAGAACAAGTTTAAGAGGACTTGATAAGATAATTGTATGTAAAATGTTTAGCAAATCTTGAAGTTCTATGTAGATATGAGCTACTACTATTAAATACAAAGCAAAATACAGCCAAAGAAACCAGTTAAGAGTCTATTATGATAGTCTAACTAAGAATGGACAAGGGTGTTATTTAAGGTGGTTTCAAATTGATGATGCCTTATTGTACTTTAAATTGGAAAGAGTTTGTCAGAGAGAGATTTCTCAGTAGAGCCCTCTATGTGTGGGAATTGGATTTAGATCTAGCAACTCATAAGCCATTGGTAGCTGAGATCATGACCATCCTGCCTAGATTTAAGTGGGAAGTTTCTTTCTAAATGCCTATAGTTAATTTCTAAGTTCAAAATTAAATATTACTTTAATTTCTAGTTGCAATTCTAGTCAGTATAGTGGTAATAACAAAATAATCAGCATTTTGCTGTTCATCCTTCATCCAAAGAATGAGGAAAAGTTGTTTGTCTGGTCAACAGTAACCATAAATGATTCTAAAATCTAGGTAAGGAAAAACTTCCTAATAATTATAGAATTATAGAATAATTATAGAATGAGTTGCATCCAAAAGAAATGAGTTCCCTGCCATTGGAGGTTCTCAAGCAAGGGCTAAATAATTGCTTGTTGATGTTGCAGAAGAGTTGTAGTAGATGGACTGGAGTCCCTTTTCACTTCCTCCTATTCTTGGGCCAGGTATACAGTCTAAATGAAAAGCATTCCTAAATCTTGTTAGCTGTTTTGTTAAGCCATAGTATTTCATCAAAATGATCTCAGAATAAAACTTTAGGGAATTATAATTCAGGTGTTAATTGTTAAAAGAATTTGGCACCATGCCATGGGATGTAAAATAAGATGCCAGACATCTAGAAGAAAAAAGAAAGCTCTTTCCTCAGAATTTCCATACACCTGGATTTAGAGTTTGTGGTAGACATGACATTCAGGTGACTGATTAAATTTATTGCTCTTCATCTCCATGTGCTGGCATCATGGAAGCATGGCTAGGACACCAAAGATTTCTTTTGTGGTTTTTGCAAATTCTAGCTTGAAGGATTTATGCTCCTGAGAACAGCTCACTTTGACAAATTGACTTTATACTCTGAGGCTATGTTTAGATAATTGAACCAGCTCATATGCTTCTAAATGATGCCCAGAAAGCTAAAAAAGACCTTTCTATGATTTTTCTCTATAATCCCAAAACACAAATAGGTATTACTGGGAAAGTAGCTGACTTGTTTATAAATTTTTGAAAATGTAGCACAATTTCTCTCTACCTCTGTCTCTCTCTGTTTCTTCATCCCAACCTTTCTCTTTTTCTCTCTCCTCTCTCTCCCTCCTTTCTTCTCTGCTTTGTTCCTTCCTTCCTGGTTCTCATGCTAAAATTAGAAAGTTCCCTAATAGTGATTCAATTTCAATTACTTTTTGATGAAGGAGGCTAGAAACTGTGATATCAGCAAGTTTTGTGTGTTAACCAATTATTGATAAATAATGTATCTAAATATTTTAAAGTAAAACTTTCTCCATGTGAAAAAATAAAGTAATATTACATATAAAAAAATTCAAGAGATAATTTCTGGGCAAAAATTTTATTAATTATGTAAGCAGATAATTAATAAAAGTGGTTAGTGGCAGTCTTGAATACCAAAGATCACTTATGGAACTTGCTCAATGATTATATGCTTGGAAAAGTGGGTGTTCCTGAGAATGGCAATCAACTTTGATTGGTTAACAATTAATTAAAAGAATGAATATTATAATGAGAGGTGGATCCATTCTAATGAGGGGCTGGGGAAATGTGATTTTGACACTCTCACTAAAAGTTCAGCCCCTAGCATTGGGCAACCTAGACAAAGGTTCTATTCCAAATTTGAGAACACAATGGGCTTCTGACTTTAACCCTAAATGCCTCCTAACTCCTGATTCCCTCCTTGGGTAGGGTCTGAACAAGATTGAGAAGAAAGTTAATCCAATCTTATAATCAGTAATGTCCTTTAGATGCTGACTTGACTCAGTAGAGAATGAGGAAATAGAAAGGAAAAAGAAAAAAAAAAACACAACCCTAGATTTCCCCAATAATTGGCTATATAATAATTATTTCTCAGTAACATTTATTATATGTAATACTATGAGGTTTAAAAAGTATTTTAGATACATTGCTGCAGCTGAAAAGTTATAGAACTGAACTCAGAATCATTTAAAAATCCATAGATAAATAAATGTGAGAAGATTCATGGAGTTGAATAGGAAACAATACAAAACAAAACAAAACATAAATGAGTTTCACCAGTCACTAACTGAAATTTAGCATTTCCTTCGAATGTGAACATCGACAATAAATTACAGTAGATTTAACAGTATTTGTGACTTTGCCACCAATAGAAATCACAGATATTTTAATATGACATTATAAATATCTCAAAATATAATTTACATTCATAACTATTTTCAGGTTCCTGAAGTTATTAGATATAATGTTACAAAATCACATATGATCAAATTCTTTCTATTTACAGAATGCTTTTAAATAAAATTTATTTCCTTTTTAATCCTGTGTAGTTTATTTTCTGTGCTTTAAAAACATTATTCTAATATTGAGCCCATAGGTTTCACCAGACTGCCAAAGGGGCTCATTGTAGAAAAAAATATTAAGAACCCTCCTACTGCCAACATTTGTTAGCTTTGTAACCATAATTCTTTTTTAAAATACATTTTTATTTACATCTTTTTTTACATTCCCTACATTTTCCATTTTATAATTCGATTACTGACTTTTTCCTTTATATCACAATCAATTATGGAGGTGAGAGGGAGGGGGTGAATTTGTCTCCAGCTTGAATTTTTTCTTATGACAAAAACAATCAACCAAAACAATCCAATACAATGATCAATACTATGATAAATACAAGATAAAAATTTACTTTAGTTTTATGAATTACTTTAAGCAGCATTAAAGATACCATACCCTTTGTCCCCCACTTTACCCTCCTCTAAACTGTGAGTAGGGAAGAAGTCATTCTTTAGGTCTATCATTGTTTTTTTGTTTTTTACTTCTTGATGGGGGTGGGGTGGTGAGGTTTATTACTCGAGAGTTTGTCTTCCTAAAAGGAAGCTGCACAAAATTTAGAGTGCTGAAAAAAAGTGTTACAATTAACACCAGCAGGAAAGATACCTAAGTGCTCACACAAATAGTACTTTTCAACAACATTGTATGTTTTTGACAATGATGCAGATTAAATCTCACCCACACCTCTCCACTTTTATCTGTGGCCCCCAATAAATCAGCCTCAGGTAGCCCATTGAGTTAGAAAACCTTCAATTATAGGGGAAGCATCCTTTGTGAGATAACTCATTTCACTTGTGTATAATTCTGATTGTTTGGGGTCCTCCCCTCTCCCACCCTCCCACCATCCAATGAGCCTAAATCTGCCTATAGAATTTTATAAGTGATTTTCTAGCATTAGATCTAATAATATACAGGTAGGCCAGTGTACCTTTCCTGAGGTGGATCAAGCATTGTAATATAGACAGAATGTCAAGGAGGAGTTCCTGGGCTATGGAACAGATAGGTGTATAAGTTATACCAGAATGGGGGATATTAATGACATGGAGGTAGCTACAGCCTAAGGGTTTCCTTGTTTCATTTCAGGGAAGAACACTTTGTTTGCATGGGTGATATGGTAACTAGAATCTGCAGGAACCCATTAAAGATTTTCCATGTGAGTATCTTTAACTTCTCAATCCTGATGGATGAACCATAAGTGAAGAGGCTGCATGCAGCCTCACCTAAGCATCCTCCCCAGGAAGAAAAGGAAAATAAAGGGAACATCATAGTACTCCACAAAACCAGGATAAAGAGATATCAAGTTCTCTTTGCCCTCTGACAGTTTTCCCCCTATTCCTTCCTCCCTTCCTTCCTTCCTCCCTCCCTCTCTCCCTCCCTTCCTTCCTTCCTCCCTTCCTCCCTCCCTCCCTTCCTTCCCTCCCTCCCTCCCTCCCTCCCTTCCTCCCCCCCTCCTTCCCTTCCTTCCTTCCTTTCCTTCTTTCCTCCCTCCCTCCCTTCCTCCCTTCAAGGTTCTTAATGTTTTTGGGTCATGGACCCCTCAGGCAAGTCTGGTGAAACCTAAGGATGTCCTACATATTGATGCCTACATTCATCATTGAAGGAGAGGCCAAATTTCAGATAAACACTGACAAAAAAGATGTATTCTTTCCCATTCAAATTAAGCAATCCTCTGAAATTTATATCCTTGGACCCCTGATTAAGAAAACTGTTTTTATGCACAATATGAAATTGAGGAGAAGTTACTTGTCTGAGATTACATAGGTAAGCATGAAGAAAAGGTGATTTTAGAACAGTCCAATCTATTTGGTCTGTCAGATCAAATCTTAAAATATGTAATTGAATAGGAATAAATAGAAAGTCTAATATTTCAGCTTAAATCAACTTTATAAATTAAAAAAAAATGAAAGAGTTCTGACAAATTTTTTTGAAAAAATAAGGGGGATAGGATGGTGCTGAATAGGAGGCAAGCTCAGCCAGTAGTGTAATACAGCAATTAGGGAAATAAACACACTATTGGACTACATTAAGTGAGTTTTGGTGCTGTATCCTGTAAAGAGTGCCTTTCTCTAATGAGACCATTCCTGGAGGAGAGTTTTCATTATAGTTACATCATTTTAGGAAACTCAGTGATGAAACCAGAGAATGATCACATGAAAGAAATCAGGATGGACAGGGGCCTTGAGATCATGTCACAAGAGAATGCATAGGAATAATTGTCACCCCTCATTTGACTGTAAACTCCTAGAGAGTAGAGATTATGTCTCTCTCTCTCTCTCTCTCTCTCTCTCTCTCTCTCTCTCTCTCTCTC
>JAJPUD010000626.1:223402-280691 GCA_023553655.1 Myrmecobius fasciatus | reverse complement strand
CCCCCAACTCCCCACCCCTCCCCTAGATGGCAGGACATCCACTACATGTTAATTATGTTAAAATACTTGGCAAATTGAATATATGTATATATATATTTCCAAACTTATCATTGTTGTGCAAGAAAAATCATATCTACACAAAAGACATATTAGATAAAGGAAATACAATGTAAGCAAACATCAGTCAAGAGTATGAGAATGTTATGTTGTGGTCCACATTTCACATCCCTCTCTCTGGGTGTATGGCTTTCTTCAGTGAACAGTTGAAAGTGGTTTGAAACATTTCATTGTTGAAGGGAGCCATGTCCATCACAATTGATTGTCATATACTATTGTTGTTGCCATATATAATGATCTCCTGGTTCTGCTCATTTCACTCAGCATCAGTTCATGCAAGTCTCTCCAGGCCTCTCTGAAATCGTCCTGCTGGTCATTTCTTTCTTTTTTTTAATTAATTAATTAATTAATTAATTTTTTTATTTTATTTGCATAACATATATGTGGGTAATTCTTCAACAATAACCCTTACATAGCTTTCCGTTACAAATTTTTCCCCCCAACTCCCCACCCTCCCCTAGATGGCAGGATATCCACTACATGTTAATTATGTTAAAATATTGGCAAATCGAATATATGTATACATATTTCCAAACTTATCATTGTTGTGCAAGAAAAATCTTATCTACACAAATGATATATCAGATAAAGGAAACACAATGTAAGCAAACATCAATCAAGGAGTATGAGAATGTTATGTTGTGATCCACATTTCACATTCCTCTCTCTGGGTGTATATGGCTTTCTTCAGTGAACAATTGGAAGTGGTTTGAAACATTTCATTGTTGAAGAGAGCCATGTCCATCAGAATTGATCGTCATATAGTACTGTTGTTGCCGTGTATAATGATTTCCTGGTTCTGCTCATTTCACTCAGCATCAGTTCATGTAAGTCTCTCCAGGCCTCTCTGAAATCATCTTGCTGGTCATTTCTTACAGAACAATAATATTCCATAATATTCATATACCATAATTTATTCAGCCATTCTCCAATTGAAGGGCATCTATTCAATTTCCAGTTTCTAGCCACTACAAAAAGGGCTGCCACAAACATTCTTGCACATGTGGGGCCTTTTCCTTCCTTTATGATTTCTTTGAGATATAGGCCCAATAGAAATGCTGCTGGGTCACAGGGTATGCACAGTTTGATAACTTCTTGAGCATAGTTCCAAATTGCTCTGCAGAATGGCTGTATCCATTCACAACTCCACCAACAATGCATCAGTGTCCCAGCCCTCCCACATCCCCTCTAACATTCATCATTAACTTTTCCTGTCATTTTAGCTAATCTGACAGGTGTGTAGTGGTACCTCAGGGTTGTCTTGATTTGCATTTCTCTGATCAATAGTGATTTGGAGCCCCTTTTCATATGACTATAAATAGTTTTAATTTCATCCTCTGAAAATTTTTCATACCCTTTGACCATTTATCGATTGGAGAATGGCTTGAATTTTTATAAATATGAGACAATTCTCTATATATTTTAGAGATGAGACCTTTATCAGAACCCTTCAATGTAAAGACGATTTCCCAATTTATTGCTTCCCTCCTAATCTCGACTGCATTGGTTTTGTTTGTACAAAAACTTTTTAACTTAATATAGTCAAAGTTATCTATCTGGTTTTCAATTAAGAGTTCCAGTTCTTCTTTGGACATAAATTTATTCCATCTCCATAGGTCTGAGAGGTAATCTATATTACGTTCCTCTAATTTACTTATAGTATCACTCTTTATATCCAGATCATGAACCCATTGAGATCTTATCTTGGTATGTGGTGTTAGGTGTGGGTCAAGCCCTAATTTCTTCCACACTAGTTTCCAGTTTTCCCAGCAGTTTTTGTCAAATAGTGAATACTTATCCCAAAAGCTGGGGTCTTTGGGTTTATCAAAGACTAAATTGCCATAGTTATTGCCTAGTTTGTCTTGTGATTCTATCCTATTCCACTGATCTATTACTCTATTTCTTAGCCAGTACCAAATGGTTTTGATGACTGCTGCTTTGTAATATAGTTTTAGATCTGGTACAGCAAGTCCACCATCATCAGCCTTTTTTTTTTTTTCATTAATTCTCTTGAAACTCTTGACCTTTTGTTCTTCCAAATGAATTTTGCTACTATTTTTTCTAGATCTGTAAGATAATTTCTTGGGAGTTTGATTGGTATGGCACTAAATAAGTAAATTAGTTTGGGCAGTATTGTCATTTTTATTATATTCTCTCGGCCTACCCATGAGCATTTTAAGTTTTTCCAATTGACTAGGTCTGATTTGATTTGTGTGGAAAGTGTTTTGTAGTTTAGTTCATATAGGTCCTGACTTTCCCTTGGCAGATAAATTCCCAAATATTTTATACTATCAATAGTTATTTTGAATGGAATTTCTTTTTGTATCTCTTGCTGCTGAACTTTATTGGTAATATTTAAAAATGCTGATGATTTATGTGGATTTATTTTGTATCCTGCAACTTTGCCAAAGTTGTGAATTGTTTCTAGTAGTTTTTCAGTTGAGTCTCTAAGCATATCATCATGTCATCTGCAAAGAGTGATAATTTGGTTTCCTCATTACCTACTCTAATTCCTTTAATCTCTTTTTCTTCTCTTACTGCCAAAGCTAACATTTCTAAGACAATATTAAATAATAATGGTGACAGTGGGCAGCCTTGTTTCACTCCTGATCTTACTGGGAATGGTTGTAGTTTGACTCCATTACATATGATGCTTGCTGAAGGTTTTAAGTAGATACTACTAATCATTTTAAGGAAAAGCCCATTTATTCCTACACTCTCCAGTGTTTTTAATAGGAATGGGTGTCGGATTTTATCAAAGGCTTTTTCTGCATCTATTGAGATAATCATATGTTTTTTGTTAATTTGGTTATTAATATAATTGATTATGCTAATAGTTTTCCTAATATTGAACCAGCCCTGAATTCCTGGTATAAATCCTATTTGGTCGTGGATAATACAATCCTGGGGATAACTTTCTGTAATCTCGTTGCTAAAATCTTATTTAAAATTTTTGCATCAATATTCATTAGGGAAATGGGTCTATAGTTTTCTTTCTAAGTTTTCTCCCTACCTGGTTTAGCTATCAGCACCATATCTCTGTCATAGAAGGAATCTGGTAGTACACCTTCTTTCCCTATTTTTTCAAATAGTTTGTATAGTATTGGGATTAATTGTTCTTTGAATGTTTGGTAAAATTCACATGTAAATTCATCTGGCCCTGGAGATTTTTTCTTAGGGAGTTGATTAATAGCTTGTTCTATTTCTTTTTCCAAAATGGGGCTATTTAAATAATTTATTTCCTCTTCTGTTAACCTAGGCAATGTATATTTTTGTAGATATTCCTCCATTTCATTTACATTATCAAATTTATTGCCCATAAAGTTGGGCAAAGAAACTCCTAATTATTACTCTAATTTCCTCTTCATTGGAGGAAAGTTCTCCCTTATCATATTTAAGACTAACAATTTGATTTTCCTCTTTCCCTTTTCTAATCAAATTAACTAAAGGCTTATCTATTGTGTAAGTTTTTTCATAAAACCAACTCTTAGTTTTATTTATTAATTCGATAGTTTTCTTATTTTCAATTTTATTGATCTCCCCTTTAATTTTCAGAATTTCCAATTTGGTATTTAATTGAGGGTTTTTAGTTTGGTCTTTTTCTAGCTTTTTTAATTGTAAGCTCAGTTCATTGATCTTCTCTTTCTCTGTTTTATGCAAGTAAGCAACTAGAGATATAAAATTACCCCTTATAACCGCTTTAGCTGTGTCCCACAAATTTTGGTATGTTGTCTCATTATTGTCATTCTCTTGGATGAAATTAGCGATTGTGTCTATAATTTGCTCTTTCACCCATTCATTCTTTAGGATTAGATTATTTAATTTCCAATTAACTTGTGGTCTATTTTCTCCTGGCCTTATATTACATGTGGGTTTTATTGCATCATGATCTGAGAAGGATGCATTTACTATTTCTGCTTTTCTGCATTTGATTTTGAGGTTTTAATGCCCTAACACATGATCAATTTTCGTATAAGTTCCATGAACCCCTGAGAAAAAAGTATACTCCCTTCTATTACCATTCAATTTCCTCCAGAGATCTAACTACCTAACTTTTCTAGTCTTTTGTTTACCTCCCTAACTTCTTTCTTATTTATTTTGTGATTTGATTTATCTAATTCTGAGAGAACAAGGTTGAGATCCCCCACTAGTATAGTGTTACTGTTTATTTCTCCTTGCATCTAAACTGGAGTTTAAAGGATTATTTTCCTGAGTTCAAGTCTGGCTTCAGACTTGTGTTACCCTGGAAAAGTCACTTAATCCTATTTGCCTTGGTTTCCTTATCTGTAAAATGACTTGAAAAAGAAAATGGCAAACCCCTCTAGTATCTTTGGCAAGAAAATCCCAAATGGGGTCATGAAAAGACAGATATGATTAAAATGACTGCCAATGAAATAAGGACACCTTTTTCAGGAGATATCCAAGCTATTCTTGAAAAGCTAAGGATTCTAAAAGGTGGAAGGGCACCAATAATTCCACCATATTTTGGAGTATATGGGTGTTCAGGGAGGAATAGGACCTCTGTTGTGGGAGCTCACTGATCATTTTCAGAGCTGCTCATCTACTTTTGGTATTCACTTTTCACCCAATTTGCATATTCGTCTTCAAGAAACTGTAGCATATATGGTGACTATACACTGGTAAACCATCTTGGCTAAACCAAGTTATGGGTAATTGACAGGTTTCAAACTCATCAGGGAGATAGAAGGCTGTCTACTCTAAGTATGTGAAGACTTCTACCCATGGATTTATCAGCTAAGAGCAATTTGAGCCCTTAGAGCTTGGTCAGAGATGCCAGGGTCATCATCACTGCATCCCTGGTAATCATGAGTCAATATGACTTTTTTTCTTGTCACTTATTTTTGGTGACTCCAGAAGAGAGAGTGAGGCTGATGACTGTGCAATTTCATTTTACTTAAATCCAATTCACACATAAGTCAAGACATCAGCGCTATGTCATTGATCCCTTTCAAAAAAGAAGGACAAACTACAATACAGTGTAGAAGGGAAGAGAGGTTCAGAATTGGAAAGAATCCCAAAGGGACCAATGAGGAAAAAATGGTTCTATTAAGGACTGTCATGAGGAAAGGGAATGATGCTTCCGTTTTGTTATTAGGTAGCTAGGTGGTACAGGGAATAGAGTGCTGGAAATGGAGTTTGGAAGACCTGAGTACAAATCCAACATCAGACACAAATCCAACCTCAACACTCAGACAAGTCACTGTATGACCCTAAGCAAGTCACTAGCCCTCTCTGTGCCTTAGTTTCCTCATCTGTAAAGGGGGAATAATAATAACACCTACTTCTCAGGGTTATTATGAAGATCAGATGAGTTAACACTTTTAAAACACTTTACCAACTTAAAGCACTATATAAATGCTAGTGATTACTAATTTTTATTAACTAGAAGCAAGGAGTAGAAGTTGCAGAGGAACAGATTTGGTCTTGAAGGTATGGACAAACTTTATTTCAGCTAGAACTATCCCAGAGAAATAAGAATTGATTTAGGAGATGGTAGTTTCCTCTTCACTAAAGCTCTTCTCTGGCCATCACCTATACACACATACAGAAAAAAAATATATATATATATAAATAATATATATGTCATGTGGGGGTAGATAGCACATATACATATATGTGTATATGTATATATTCCTACATGTATATATGTTGTCCAGTATCCTGAATACATGGCTTAATACTTAGCACATAGTAAAAGCTTCTTAATAAATGTTTTTCATTCATTCATTCTAGTCTGATCAAGTATGGGTTGATCAGGCTTGCCCCTGATGACCTTTCCATTGTTGACATTTTGTGATTTTAATCTTTTTACTACATCAAGGACTCTTTTAAATTTATTTTTGTTGTATTTTTCTAATCAAATTTGATTTGGTTTTCATTTTCAATTATTACACTAAGGATTTTTAATGTATGCATGAGTGTGTGTATGTGTGTGTGTGTGTGTGTGTGTGTGTGTGTATGTATGTGCATCCTAACCTCTTTGGTCACCATATAAAGCTCATGAACCTCTTTGTGAGAGCTGTAATCCCATTATCCAGTTTTCAGCTCTAACATATAGTCATTGAAAAGCACTAAAGGAGCAAGGAAAAAGCATCATCTGTTTTCCAGTAGCTTTCAGATGTAAGCAACGAATTCACACAATTTGCAAGATAATTAATCTTTCAGATACTTTATCCAATCTATTGGCATATAGAGGAAATCACTATCATATATAATGTTTTCTACCCCTGAGAAAGACTACACTATAGTTCCTTAAGGGGAGAAGCAACATTTAAATGTTTAGTACATTCCAAACACCAGGCTAAATTCTGAGGATACAATGACAAAAATGAAATTGTCCCCATCCTCAAGGAACTTACATTTTAATAGGACACACAAATAAGTAAATACAAAATATATGCACACAATATGAACACATTGTAATTTCCAAAATGGCAACATTAGTGTTAGCTAAAGGAGTCAAGAATGACCTCTTTTAAGAAATGATTCTTGAGCTGGCTTTGAAGGAAGCTAAAGATCCTAAGAGGAGGTAATGAGGAGGATATGCATTCAAGAAATGAGGGTTAGGCTGTATAAAGGCTTAGATGGGGAATTGTGGGGACTCAACCCCACAGAGTGAGGATAGATGTGAGGATTCCAATACAGTAAATACAAAGAGCCTGGGAATTTTTCAAGTTTTAGTGGTACTCAATACAAGTTGCCTTTAAAGAATCAGTCCCTTTAAGGGAATCCTTCAATAGATATTGTAAAGAGAAGAAAGGGGGGGACAATGTGGTAAAATAAAATTAATATCTAGCCCTGTGAAGTGGACCTATATCTGTCATCCTTGATCCTGGATAGGGTAAGGCTAGTGTTCAGGGACTCAGCTGCAATAGGAGCTAAAGCTGATTGGGTGGTCACACTATGTTGGATGTCTATATGGCCATCTCACCAGGCTACATAAGGAAAGAAGAATAAATTCAGTCAGAAAAATAGAGAAGGTTAAAATTTCCATATTAATAAGAATGGGGTTAGACCCATGAGTAGCCACCATAATCTCAGCCTGGGTAAGATAGGAACACCCAGTTTCACAACAAACAAAACTGTATCTGATAGAAGACCTGTGTCCTCTACTGCTAGCTCACTATACGACTTTGATCAAATTACTTCCCCTCTCTATAAAATGAAGGTGTTAGACTAGATAATAATCAAAGTCCCTTCTAGCCTTAAAATTCACTCACTCTATCCATGATTATGAGCTTTCAAGTTGGAGGGCAGAAAGGAAGTCATTTAATACTGCCATTCAGTTTCATGCCCCGGACTTAGGGTAGCACTCTGTGCAAATATTCATTCAATGAATGAATAGAAAGATGGGATTTCCAAGAATGAGAAGCAGGGTCATTAATTGTTCTGAGAAAGAAGGTGGACACACTTTTCCAAGTCCATATAAACTATGACCCTGCTGTCATGATTGTCATTAGAGAGTGCTTTTATTAAAATGCTAGATTCTTTGCCTTAATTGCTATCTACCTTTAATCACTGAATGGGTGCAGCCTCAGGCAAATTGAGACCTGCTGAAGACCTTAGCTTAAAAAGACCAGAGTTTCCCTTTTCATTCAGGGCCATCTGCAGTCATTTTGATCTATATCTTGCAACTAGATCCAGGTGGCTCTGGAGGGGAAAGTGAGGCAGGTGACCTTGCAAATCCTTCCCTCATTCAAATACAGTTCACTTGCATGTCATGGTATCCCCTCCCTGATGTCATGGTTCTTTTCAAGAATGAAAGACAAACAACAACAACAACAGCATTACTAGTAAAATGACTAATTACTCAGAAAAATAGAGACCAGGTGATCTATCAACAATCCTGTATCCTTAGTCTTTCTTTCTTTCTTGAAATCTATCATAATTTGACTTTCATCAATAAAGCCTTTTCTAGTCATCTCCCCACCATTATGATGAGAGAAGAATTTTAGTGGAAGTTTTAATTTTTTTTAAAAAAATATACTTTTATTGATACAACTATTTATTGTTACATTGACAAAAATTGTGTCCCTGTGTCCCTTTCCCCTCAAGAATCATCCCTTATAAAAATAATTTTTATGAAGAAAAAAGAATTATAAAAACTAATCAACACATTGAAAAAATGGCAATATATGCAAAATTCCATGCCCATGGACCCCTCTTCTTCGCCAAGGTTTAGGGGATTATGTCTTCTTATATCTTTTCTTTGAGCCAAGTTTATTCTCTATTTTTGCAACATACAGTTTTCAATATTTTGTAGCCATTCTTTTCTTGTTGCAGTCACTTTTATACCATTTGTCTTGGTCTGCTTATTTCATTCTGCTTTATTTCATATGAGTCTTCCACTGCTTCTTTGTATTCATCATATTTGTCATTTCCTATTGCATTTAAGTTAAAGAGGGCTGTGCAAGTCACCCATTTCACTTTTTCCACCAGAGCTATCTGATTCCAGTAGACAGATAAAGATCAGGACCCCTGGAGTTGGCTCTGGATACACTGAGAGACCCAATTTACATACATGTCATGGCATCACCTCCCTGTGGTCATGATCCCCTTCAGGAGGAATGAACAGACAACAACATTGTAAGTGGCAGCTGTCCTAATGGGGACCCAACTGGAATTAGTCCAGTTGGGCAATACAGCTTCTCTCCTTTCCTCTCCTGTCCTTTATTCCTCTGTTCCCTTTCCTTTCTCTCTCTTTCCCTCTTCTCATTTCTTCTCATTTTCTCTCCTGTCTTTATCTTTTCTATTCTCCTTTCCCTTCTCCTCCACTTTCCTCCTCTCTCCTTTCTTCCCCTCTTTTTTTCCTTCTCTCTTTTCCTCTCTTCCACAGTCTCTCTAAAGCAAATTGATTTTTAATTCTTTCCAGTATCCTTAGCATGGAGAAGTTGCAATAGTTGAGCAAGCTGATAAAATCTGCATATGTGCAAGACCCTTTACATGTGTATTTTTATATGTTGTCTTCTTTCTTAGAGTTTAAGTTTCCTGGGGAAAGGAACTCCCTTCCTTTTATTCCTATATTCTCTATTCTTAGCATAGTGTTTGGAACCCAGTAGACACTTAATAAATGCTTATTGATTGATTTCATATCTATTTATCTATATCTAAATCTATATACCCCCCAATGGTGGGTAAATTCCTTGAAATCAAAGACTGTTTCTTCTTTGTATTTTCAGGGCCTAGAACGCAGTAGGCATTTCATACATCCTTGAGAAATTGACTTGCTAGCCCTAATGAGCCATGATAATAAAGCCAGTAAAGCTTTACCAAGCCCTCCTAAAGCCTAGGGCTTGGGGAAAGGAGAAGAAAATCCCTACATATGAAAAATGGCAACCAATTTATGTTGAGACCAACAAATGTCTACAAAACAAACAGAAGCCCCAAGAGGCTCTCTGATCATCCAGCAACTGGAGGATGATAATTCATCATCATCAAAATAAACATCCATTTTAGGCTTGCACAGAGATGAGGATATTCTGATTTGCATAATGATGGCGATTTGCATGAGATGAGAATGTGCCTGAGTGAGTCTTGAGCTCAAATACACTCAGATAGGATACAGTCACACAATTTTCTCAAGGATCTCAATTTAATACTATTTATCTAATGAAAGGGAAAAAATAAATATTGGCTGTAACAAGCCATTATGCTGGAGAGCTGGTTTTAAATTACATTTGAGCAGATATGAGAGAGAGGGGAGAAGTCTGTATTCCTTTATAACGCATATTAGATAATTGAATCCAGAGGGGAAGTCTTTGTCTTTGGTAGGTGCTGGTTTTGTTGAAGGGTCCTGCCATTCCAAACCTAGGGTGAACTGAACTCAGGAAAGGATTTCCTTTCCCATAAAATGAACTTAGTCATGGAATACATCTCTTCCTTGCTGAAGAAGCCTTTGGGGAGATTATATGGCATAATGGTTAGCATGCTGAATCTGGAGCCAAAAGACAAACCTTATGTTTTAATCTTACATCTGAAACATACTAGCTATGTGATTCTAGTCAAGTCATTTGAACTCTTTGAGCTCTACTTTCAGGTAGGCTTACATGAAGTACTGAAAGTAAAGGGCTATGACATTTTCAAAGTGCTCCATAAATATTATATTTGGATTTAGAGGTGGAGGAGACCTCTGCTCTCATTTAGTCCAAAGCCTTCATTCTGTAGATGAAGGAACTGATGGATGAAGGGATTTGTCTAAAGTCACATGGTAAAAAAGAAAAAAAAAGTGAGGATATGAACCCAGGTCCTCTGACTTCAAATCCAGTAATCTCTCTACTACACCATATTGCCTTCCTTTTGTAGTGGTTCCTTTTTGAAAAAAAAAAGTCTTATTTAAGAGGTGGCATTGAATAAATAAATAAATGCTAGATCTGGAATCCTAATAAATCCTACCTATGAAATTGGCCAGCACTGTGATTACATGTGATTATAATGGCTGTTTGATTCATTGCAGAGCCTTAGCTTTCTTATCTGTATAGTGGGTATGTGTGTAGGGGAATACCTTTCCTATTTATCTTATGAAAAAACAGTATGACACAGGGAACTGAGAGTCATTTGTAAAGTCAATAACACATGGGCTTACTTCCCTATTTGACATCCTGGGCACTCTATGTGTCACATGATTCCTTGAGCCATAAATTACAGAACAGATGCCAACTTGAGCTGATAAAAGTTGTTTCTTCTTGAAAAGTTCCTTAAAGTAATGAAATCACAGGTCTAGCCTTTTATTGACTTCCATTATCTTGTAAAGTTGTTATTCTATGACACAAGTGAGATAATGGATGCAAAGTATTAAGAAAATTTTCAAGTGCTATAGAAATGTCACATATGATTAGACAAATGTGCTCTGTTAAGTGGCCTTTAGTTCGGGGCATGTTAATAAATGTTTAACAACTGGCTCTCCAAGAAAAAAAATATACACAACAATACGCTTTTAAGTTTAATGTGTATTATTAACATTTTCTCTTATCACTTTTTTGAGTCTAGCCAACAAAATAAATCAAGCCCTAATTTGTAGCATTTGCCAATTTCTGAAGGGTAAATGCTCCCATTGAAAATTTAATGATAGGCTTTCCCATGCAAGTGGTTAGAACTGGTTCCAGCATATCCAGCATATCTTTATCTCCCCCAGATTTCTATCTCCCTCAATTCCCAGTCTCCAGCTGCAAACTTGCACCTGTTTCTTCCAATCTGCTCCTTTCTAATTCAACCTTTTAATGTTGTCCTTCTCTTATTTTCAGATAGCTCTGGTGAATCAGACCATCCAGACCATTGCTTATTGAAGTTTGGTTTTGGTTCCTAGCTTAGCAATTCATTTTCCCCAATTCCCAGGGTCCTTTTGTATTTCCTGTGCCCTGGAAAGGTTGCAAAAGGACTCTGGCTGCTTCATTTTCATTTCAAAGGTAAGGACTGATTGGCTTGGCCAGAATGGGAAGAACATTTGTTCTGTGCTGAAGGCTCAGGGGAAAGGACTAATCTTGGTGTACAATTTCCAATTTGTGCCACTGTCCTTCCCTCTTCAACCTGTTACAACTTAGGAAGATTACTTTCTGGCTTTGTATGAGCATCTGTTATGGAAAATAAATATTCCAGATTTAAGGAACAGTCAGTTCCACCCATTAACAATTTAGGCTAAATGCTTATCAGACAATGTTAAGGAAACATATAAAGTGAAGCAGAATGAGATATAGCAAGCAACATGACAACTGAACCTAGAAAGTTCAGCTTTCTATGTTCAAAAGGCTATACTAAAAGGATCATTGTTCTTTTGCTTTATATGAGAGGGCAGAAAAAGGAGTAATGGGCTTCAGAAGTTAAAAAGCTAGAGACTGAGGTTTCATAGAAGGAAAAACTTTCAAGCAGTTACCTTAAAGGAGAACAAGTGACTTAGAAGAAAGGGTTTCCCCCTCAATGACCATCTTTAAGGAAGGGATGGATGAGCAGGGATATGCTGTAGAAAACATTTTTTGTCTGGGTATGGGTTGAATAAAATGATTTCTGAGGCCCCTTTTATTTTTTAGATTCTGCACATCTCAGCTCTGATAATTGCAAGTCACTAAACCCGCTCTGAAATCTCATTTTCCTTATCCGTAAAATTCAGCCTAATAGTACTTGGGCTATTTACTTCTCAAGCTGTTTGCAAGGAATGTTTTTTGCAAACTTCAAAACACTATAGAAATTCAGTTATTCTTAGAATAGAACATTAACAAACATGACAAAGAGCAGGCAGCATTATCTGTGGGATACAGTGGAAAGGCTCTGACTTGGATTTGAATCTTAATTCTGGCTCTTTTGCTTACTACCTATGTGATCTTGGCTATATCACTTTGCTTTCTTGGCCTCAGTTTACTCAACCATATAATGAGAGTATCGGATTAGATGATGGCTTTTTAAACTTTTTTGCACTCATGACCCCTTTTTGGCCAAGAAATTTTTACATGACCCCAGATATATAGTATATAAAATAGGTATATAAATAAAAAAAATTTACTGATAAGAAACCATAATTTTGTGATGCCCATGTTCAATTACAAGGCCCTATATGAGGACATGACCCACAGCTAGGGACTGGATGATCCCTAAACTCCCAGTTTTATTACTGTGCTATTTCCCCATATATAAAATTATGGCTTAAAGTCTTAGCCATGAGGATTTGGGTTTTCAGAGTTCATGAATACTGGTATTGGAGTCAGAAGGATGAGAGGTCAAATACTGCTTCAGATACTTATTAGTTGACTGACCATGGACAAGCCACCTAGCTTTTCTTTAATTTCTTCATTTATAAAATGGAGATGATAATAGTATCCCCTTCACAGAGTACTGTTTAGATAAAATGAAATATATCTAGGTCTTTATTGGTATGAATAATGAATCTCCTGAAGTGGTCTCATGTATTTAAATTTATAAGATTTAAAGTTATATATATGTTAAATATGGTAATTAGTTCCTGCCCAATGGAACTATGAAGTATAAATTTGAATAATTCAACCATTTCAGGGGATACAGTATTGTGCTAATGGGGTTTAGCTGTAATGTATGTAAAGTGCTCTGTAAACCTTAAAGCACTATCTAAATATTAAACTATTATTGTTATTTTGTCTTCTTTTTAATTAGCTATCATTGCACAAAGCCAGACCACATTTAGGTTTTCAGTTAATTATGGGGGCAAGGGAAGGGAAGAGTTTTATAGTCTATTCTGTGCCAGGCATTGTACTAATGCTTTATAAATAATATCTCATTTAATCTTCACAATAGCCTTGAAAAACAGGTGATATGATTTATTCCCATTTTCTAGAAGAAAAAACTGAGGCAGACACAGATTAAGTATCTTGCCCAGGGTCACACAACTAGTAAGCATCTTAGGCTGAATTTGAACTCAAGTCTAGTGCTCCATCCCCTGTAACACATATTAGTCTAAAATGTGCTAGCCTTTATACTATAATGATATTTTATAGTCCTTTTTATTTTTAAAATTTTATTTTTAGATAATAAATTTAGAAAACACACTGATTTTTTTTACATATTTCCAAGTAAGTCATGTTGGGAGAGAACAATCAGAACAAAAGGGAAAAACCATGAGACAGGAAAAAAAAGCAGAATTTTAAAAAAAGATGAAAGCAATATGCTTCAACCTACATTCAATCTCCATAGTTTTCTCTCTGGATGTGGATGGCATTTTCCATCCAAAGTTTAGTGGAATTGCCTTAGATCACTGAAATGCTAAGAAGAGCTAAGTTTATCATAGTTGATCATCACACAATCTTGCAATTGCTGTGTACAATGTTTTGTTGGTTGGGCTCACTTCACTTAGTATCGGTTCATGTATAATGATAATTATAGTAGGGATTCTCAGTCCTATAGAAATTTTGTGATTCTACCTAAGATATAGAAAATGTATTGGGATTAAACTCTAAACTCAGGATCCTTTCTGATTTAGATATCTTTAGATTACAGAAGAAATGTGACATGAAGATCTACATTGATTAAACAAATAGTTACTTGGTAGTGTCTGGTAAGAAGAATTTAATACCAATAGTTCAATAGAGATAGCAAAGTTCTATGCTTGGGTTAAAAAAAAAAAACTTCACTAGTATAAGATGGAGAAAGTATGACTAGATTGTTTATCTAGAAAAGATGTGAGAGATTTAATGAAATGTCATCTCAAAATTACAGCTCAACATGACAAGATAGTAGCATAACAATATAAAACCTAATGGGATCTTAGGATATTGTGTTTATAACAAGGAAAATAATATTCATCCTATACTGTGCTATCATCAGACTACAGATTTGGAGTGTTGGAATATTCAGTTATGGGCATGCCATTTTAGGAAGGACTTTGATAAACTGGTGTAATTTTAGACAACGGTGATCAGAAAGATGAGGGACTAAAAATTATACTATATATAGACCAGCTGAAGGATCTGGGACTGTTTAGACTGGAGAAGAGAAGCCTTACTGGGGAAATGGAAATGGAAGTAAGTAAGCATCATGCTAGCTCAGGATTTTGGAATATAGATCAGACTTTGTTGGCTTATCTCCAAAGATAAAGAACTTCACAGGTACAAGCTGATAAGATACATTTTTAGCAGTATTCAGAAAACAAATAAACAAACAAACAAACAAAAAACTTCTCAAATACTAAAGAGTTATCTAAAACTGGAATGGTTTATGTTCTGAACTCCTTATCACCAAAGGACTATGAGCAGAGGCTGGTGGATCACACTTTGAGCTGACTATAGGGAAAATGAGGCAATGTAGTGGATGGGGCCCTGGAAAATGAATTCAGATCCTATCACAGATACTTGTTGCTTATATAACTCTGGACAAGTCTTTTAATCTCTTAGAATCTTAGTTTGCTCATTTGTAAAATAGGGAAAATAATGGCATCTACTACATAAGACTATTGTAAGGGTAAAATTTTATACATACACATATATTGCATATATATACATATACATGTGCACACACACATATATATGTATACACATATATGCACATAGACATACATAAAGTATAGCATTTAAAGAATTGCATAAATACTATGAATGTTATTATCATAAGAAAGGTTTCTTATCGGGTATCTGTTGGCCTAGATTGCTTCTGAGCTTTCCTTTAACTTTAAAATTCTGTGACTTTGGATTTGTCTAGTTAAGTTTCTCCAATTCTACAGAAAGCTAAGTGGATAGAGCTCTGGATTTGGAGTCAGGAAGACCTGAGTTCCAGTCTCAGATTCTTAATAGTTGGGTGACCCTGGGAAAATCACTTCATCTATGTTTGTCTCAGTTTTCTCACCTGCAAAACATAAGTCATAATAGTATTTATCTCTCTGGCTTGTCATAAGGGTCAAATGAGATAATATTTGTAAAGCCCTTAACACAATGTCTGTCACATAGTAAGAGTTTGACAAATGCTTTTTTCCTTTCTTCTCATCTTGTGAACTCTCCTATTTGTGGATTGAGAAGATAAGATGATCTAGAGTTTATTCAAAGACTCATAATGGATAGTTGTAACAATTTCTATGAAACATGTGTCCTAATGTCAAAATTATCATGATACAAATGTGTATGTTACTTTTTTTTTCCTATCAGGTGTTCTAGGATCTATGAATGTTGTTACATAATTGCCTTCATTGAAATTGACTATTGGAATGGCAGGGGCCATGTCTGTTTCATTTCCTTTGTGACTTTCAATGAGAAAAGTAGCCATTTCCCTTCACTCCCCACCACCCTCAGCCTTCTCTTCCATAACATCCTTGGGAGATTAGTGAATGATTTTGAGGAAACCATTTATTATAAATCCTTTAGTGCCTTAATCATTTTATTGGATAATAATATTTAATGGGAAGGAGTAAGAAGGGAGTTGGAATTGTAAATTCATTGTACTCCCCATCACACTATGCTTGGGCTTCTGCTTTGAGACAACACCCTAGAATTTTGAGAGGTTTCCTGGCCTGATATCCTACAGCCAGCATTTGTCAGAGATTGAACTCGAACTCAAGTCTTCCTGAAAGTTGTTTCACTCTTGATCCATTAATGGCTTGCATTCTCTGTAGACAATCATAGAATAATAATTCTTTTAAAAAATACCATTGTTATTTCAGACCATCAATTATTAAAATGTGAGCCATGCTTGAGAGAATCTGGGTTACTTTTTAAAACTCTGCTTGGCTGAAGGTTCCTAAACACTCTGGATGCAAATGTTCCTCATTCCTCCTGTAAGCCAAAGCAATAGTAATTACTTATTAATGGCGTTTATTTAATTTGATATCATGACTGTGTTCTATGCGTGTCTGATGCCATTGGGGCCTTCTTAAATGACAAACAAGACCTCATTTTCTATTCTCGTGGCTATACAGGACAGATTTGTCTGTGAATTATTGATGGGCTCTTTATTTTGAGGTGGGATAATGATGACACTGTGCACACTAGTCACCCTTTCTTCCTTAAGGCTTTGGGAAGTTAATTTATCAATGGGGAACATGGAGCATTTAGACATAGAGCAAAATATGACTGAGTGTCCAATAAATTCTTCTTATCCCAGAATAATCATGAAGCCAGATCACCTCAACTTAAATTTTTTTTCTATATATATATATTTTTGCCTTTCAATACATTTTTCAAATAAAACAAATGTCATATCCAGAGAGAATGGCTGAATCTCAGAGAGGTTGCATAATGAAGGCTGCTTTTGCATATGTTCAGTTTGGGGAACAAAAGTTGGGTAGAATAATTCCAATTCATCTCTGTCCCTGGGAAATTCAGTAATAAATTCTGGCTAATGATGTGTTACACTTGGTTCATCACACATTCTGAAATTGCTAAGTTGGCTTAGCCACATTTCAGAAAGTTTTTTTTTTAAGAGCTAGTCACTTTTTATTTGGTAAATCCTAAGGATACCTTATCAGTCTCTAAATTTTAGAGGTTGAAGGAATCTTAGAGGATCATAGTACCAGAGATCTAGAGCTGGAGAAAACCACACAAATCTTCTTGGCCTCATTTAATAGATAGGGGACCTGAAGCTTAGCTCACTTAGGTCACATGGGTATCATCTTGTACAACTTTCTGCCAAGTTTCAAAAACCTCTTAACAGATTTATGTTTAGTCATAGTCTATTGAATAGATAGTTATCTTGATACTCAAAAAAAATTTTAATTCTAATTATTGGAAAATTCCTTCCTTATGCTGAGCAGAAGCATTCCTCTCTCTCTCTCTCTCTCTCTCTCTCTCTCTCTCTCTCTCATTCTCTCTCTCTCTCTTTATTTTTGCTAAAGAATTGGTCCCCATGGCAACCTTTCAAATGCTTGAATGAAGTTTTTACTTCCTCCTCTGAGCCCTTTCTTTATTAAGGGAAACTTTCCATCAGGGGAAACCTTTCCTTAGAAACCAGAAAAAGATAAGATAATATAATGGGTTGAGTGCTAGCTCTCGAGTTGGGAAGACTTGAGTTTGAAAACTGACATCATACTTAACTATGATGGGAAAAATGATTTTTATTTCTTCAAGCCTCAATTTCTTTCCATGTAAAATGGAGTGCTAATACCTGTCCTCATTACATTGTGTTATTCTGAGAAGTAAAGGAGATAGTATATTCAAAATTCATAGGATCACAGATTTGGAGTTGTTAACAACTTTAGAGTCATTGAGTCCATCCTCCTCAGTTTAAAGATGAGGAGACAGAAGTATATATAGCAAGACTGATTTTTTCAGAGTCATACAATGTGTTAATGTTTGAGACAGGATTAGGATCCAGATCTCTCAAATTTTAAGTCTATCCATACAAGGTAATATTCTTGACTTGTGATGTCATAGCTGTAAGGGGCTCCTAGTGAGAAAACTCTGGCAGATTTGTTAGTTTTCTGCAGCATGGTGCTTAGAGACCTATCTTGAAATACTAAAGGCTTAAATGACTTGCCCAGGGTTGCATAGAGAGTATGTGTAACAACTGGTACTTAAACTAGTTGAGCCTAACTTTTAGGCTATGGCTCTATCCATTAAAATCATACATGTCCTAATACGTTGCAAAATGTCAGTTATCAATAGCACCACCATGATAAATTTAGAAAATTACCTGTTCTAAAGCAATGTATCTCTTTTGATAACTACTTTGATTGGTTTATCTATTTGGAATCAATCACTCTGGGGAACCTCTCATTTAATTAGTAGTCAAAGGTTGATCTCCTGTAGGTTGAGTACCCTAGGCTCAAGGTATTCTAAGGATCTTCTGAGCTCTCATTGATACAGTTACCTTAAATAATCAGCCAGAAGACACAAAGACATTTATTGAAATTGCATATTAAGAATTGCGTTCTCAAAATTTCTTCACCATAAACCTAGGGGCATGATCATTCACACACACACACACACACACACACACACACACACACACACATGATTCACAGGAAGACACTCACACAGGCAAACAATGGCCAAAGTATTTTGCACTCCTGAAAATTCAGGGCCTTGATGCCTTTTATCTACTCAAACTGACCCAATACTGCTCCCTTTGATCACAATATATCTACTAGGTAGATCAATCTACCAAACTCCTTGGGCGTGTTCCTCTTTCCAGCTCAATTCCCAAATATAAAGCAACTTTCTAGGTCTGCTTAATATTGAATATGTCTTTTATTAAACAAGCTTCTTGCTGAGAAATGTTATTAGTGATGTAGGGGCCTATGGAGAAAGGAATTCTCACCTGAGAAGAAACAGAAGGGAAAAAGTGAAAACTTTTTTTTTAAGAGCTGGGTATTCATAAATTCATAATGATTTAAGAGCAGGATATTATAATAATAGCTATTATTATAATTGACTTTTTCTCCAGCACCAAGGATGTTTCCTCGGAGATAGAGTGTCTACAGAACTGTCTGGCTTACCCTTGAAAGACCATTAGGCAGGTGACTGAGTTTTCATCCAGTTAATGGTTCCCTTCCTTTCTCCAGTCCACTATTCCATCAAATTGTTAGAGCTTCTTTATATCTTTAAAAGGAACAACAAAGTGTAACACTTTATTGCCCTTATTTACAAGATATGATTAGGCCATTCTCATCTTCACACCCTATACTATCTGTGAATAAGTCACTCAGGGTGAGAGCCACTCAAGGTTTCACACCCTTTTCAAGTTGTGAATGCAACCAGTGTGCAAGTGGTAAAACCTCTACAACTTCATTTTTGTTATCTAACCCCTATATCATGGAATTTCAACACTGGATTAGGGGCACCAACTGACACTGACTGATCCCACCCTGTCTGCTCTACTACATATCTAACTCAGGTTCTGTGAATCAATTGCTTATTTCTGTTCTATGTTCTGTGAGATATTGAAAGTTTAAGACACATTTTCTTCACTTAAAAAGTTTCTGGTTAAGTTGCAGAGATGAAATTCAATTATTAAAATAGAAGTAGAAATAAACCAAACAAGATGACTTTGCTAAGGGCAAAATATAGCTAATCAGTATGGTTGTATGGGATGGAGTTCTCTATGAACTACTGTCAGCTGAACATATAATGCCTACTAATCTCTTTTGTATTCTCCTGTTTATCCCTCCTCCTCCCCATCCTTACTTTGCCATTTTATTTTTTTCTGATCCATTCTTTTTCTCTGCTTCTTCTTGTTACTACCTTTCCTACCATCTTGCAGCTTCCTGAGCTTCAACATGCCTTCTATCCATAGTTCGTTTTCTTGTTAGTGAATCTTCTGAAGTTTCTTTATCAGAGTTGAACCATTTATAAACATATATTTACATATATTGTATAGAAAGTGACTTACATCAAGGGGAAAAATATGATAGATTTACAAAATACAAATGCAGCAGGGGCCTATTATTTATTTAAACATTTAAATGCTTTATTGTTGTTTTTCATTTTACATTGAAGTTATATCTGAGCATGTCCTTACCTATCCCCACTCCAACACATGCAAACCATGAGCTCTTCTATATAGCAAAGGAAAGCATCTAATCTAGCCCAACTAAGATCACCCTGTCTGATAATTTATATCATGTTCTTCAACCATAGTGTCCTACCTTTTTATTAAAAGGCTAGATATTATTTTGTATTCTCTGGGACAAAGCCAGAGCATCACAATGATCTAAAGTCTGGCTTCCTTTCATTATATTTTATGCCATTGTAGTCTTCATACATATTTTCCTTATTCTGCTTATTTTGTTCTACCTCGGTTCATGCAAGTCATATTTCTTTAAATTCTTCATATTCATTATTTCCTATAGCACAATGATATTTTATTATACACATGTACCACATTTTGTTCAGTTATTCCTAAATCAATGGATACTCATTTTGTTTCTGGTAACTTAATTTGAGATTAACAATAACAAAACCAATTACATTTACATTTACCATGAGTTAAATTTAAAAGGCCTTCCATACAGATATATCTAGCAATTTATAAGCCACTTCCTTCAGTTCCCTTCTACTGTGCTGTTCATTTACCCTACCTTTCTGAACATACTTTCCTTTTCTCTGCTTGTTCTCTGTCTCTATGTCTTTCTCTGTCTCTGCATGTGTGTGTCTCCTCTCTCTGTCCATTTGTTTCTATTTGTCCTTATATCTCTATCTCTGTCTCTCTCTGTGTCTATCTCTACCTATCTGTCTATCTGTCTTGCTTTATTTCATTTCCCACTTCCCATAATTCTTTAATAGCTAATTGCAAAAACATGTTAAAGACCTTAGCTTAAAAAGGCCAAGGTCTTTCACTTCATCCAAGACCATTTCCAGCCCTCCTAATCTATATCTTACCCCTGGACCCAGATGACTCTGGAGGAGAAAGTAAGGCAGGTGACCTTGCACAGTCCTTCCTCACTTAAATCCAACTCACTTGTATGCCGTGACATCACTTCCTTGATGCCATGGTCCTTTTCAAAAACAAAGGACAAACAACAACAACAACAAGAAAAGTTTTTGGTACAGGGCCATCACAGGAAAAATGTTAACTAAATCAGTTGTTTTATTGTAGAGAGGATATTATTGTCTTTAGATACAGAGGAAGACAGAAAGATCGAGAGACAAAGATAGATAAACACATAGAAACAGAAAGTGGTCAGAGAGAAAGAGAGTGAGAGAAAGAGAAAGAAAAAGAGAGAGTGAAAGAGCAGGGTCATGAAAAGAAAGGAGGAGAGTAGGAAAGAGGAGGAGGGAGGAAGAAAAAAGGGAGAAGAAAGATCTCAGGAGAAGTAGACAGCAACAGATAGTTAATTATTCAGAGAGACAGATGAGAAGAAATTCTTGGGAAGAAAGGAGGGAGAAAGAAGATGGAGAAAAATCTAGAGAAGTAATCAGTCAATCAGCATTTTTAAATGACTTCCAAGAACCCAGACACTGTGCTAAACCCTAAGAATGGAAAAAGAAAGATGGAGAGAGAGAAGAAAAGAAATGAAGAGAAATGTAGGAGAGAAACAAAAATTGCTAACAGAGAAATAAATGAAAGAAGGAGAAGAGAAAGAAGAAAAGAAAGAAGAAGGATATGGATATATAAACATATATGTATATACAGATGTATAACTATCTATCTCCATACACAATACATATATCTATATGTCCATGTTACATGTATATATACAAATACATATATCTTAAAAACACATATATCTCTGTGTATATGTTATTATTGAGGGCAACTAGATGTTGCCAGATTTGTAGTCAGGAAGACTCATTTTTTCATGAATTCAAATCCAGCCTCAGATACTTACTAGCTTTGTGACTCTGGGCAAGAATCTTCATTCACTCTGTTTGCTTCAGTTACTCATCTGTAAAATGAGCTAGAGAAGGAAATGACAAACCATTCTAGAATCTTTGCCAAGAAAATCCCCAAATGGGGCCATGAAGAGTTGGACAAGACTGAAACAATCTGATAGCAACAAAAGAATATTATAATAAATTATATATTTATGAGTATATGTAACACAAATATATATATATATATACATATATATATATATATATAAACACATCTCACATGGGGAAGAAAGGGGAGAAAAGGAAAAAAGGAAAGGAATAAGGAGAGAAGAATGGAAAGGAATAGAAAGGAGGAGAGAGGAAGGAATGGAGAGAAAGGGAGATAACAGGAGGAAACAAGAAAAAGTAAAAAATGGAGGGGAGATATTGAGGATGAAGGAGCAGAGGGAAAAAAAGAGAATGGGGAAGTAAGAGAAGGGTTAATTTGAAAAGAAGCAATGAGTTAGAGACAGAATAGACTTTAGAAGCTCATGTTTCAGCTCTCTCTATTTACAGGTGAGAGAACTGACTCAGAGAAATGGAATGATTTGTCCAAAGTATCAAGACTGGAATGCAATTCTAGGCTCTCTGGCTCTAAGGCTAGAATTCTTTCCACAGAGGTAGAATGAGCTAGAACACGAGAAGAAAGGGAAAGGAAGAGATAAAGCAAGAGCCAAAAAGAAGAGAAGAGGGAAAAAGAGATTGAAAGACAGGGAGGTCTAAAGGTTACAGTTGGGGAAATTCTTGTCTGTGGGGAGCTGTCAAGTTCAGAGTGCCACTCCAGAATCATTCTTTGGGAAAACAGGAGACAATGGGAATGAAAAGCAGAAGAAGTCCACTCTATTCCAGACTATCCTCGAGGGTCAACATATAAATGCTTAAGAGTTTCATAAACAAGCCTCTCACACAAGGACGTTTCCCGGCACCCTTGAAGAGTTGCCACATCAGAGTGCTGCATTTCTCAGATGAAAACCTCACCCCAATCTCATTTGCTAGAGAACTCAGAATAAATAAGTGCACTTGGAAACATAAATGTGCAATAAATAAAACAAAAATCCCAACGAGACATAGTTTACCTTATGCGTTATCCCCTCATTTTAATGAGACATATTTTATTACACCATTTACCAGTGGCACATTCAATCAATATAGAGCCTTAATAATGTAACAAGATCCTCTGGAACATTCCGATGACACTGGTAAATTTGGAGGGGATTACTACTTGCTAAACAAAGATTAAATGTGGCTATTAACAGGCTGCACAAGGACCTCAAAACCACTTTATTTCTGCCATGTACATGAAATGGCCTCTGTAGTGAAAGCTTCTTCCAGCACACTGGGATACTATTGCTGCTTACGGAAACTGTTGTAGCAAGGAAGTAGGTACCGACAGAAAAAGCTATTACTTTGTGTAAATAGCTTTGTAAACCTGGCAGAACAGAGGGAGCAGGGGAGCAGATGCATAAAGGGGGAAGCTCACCTCTTAAGTCTATTATCCTCTCAGCCACTTGCAGATGAAATCTGCATTTTTGGCATTAATTATACAGCTTCACTGATAGCTTGAGATTGAAACCAGATACTACTCAGTTCTAATTATGACAGTGTGGAATTGTGGGCCTCCACCCAAAAATCAAGGTCTGAAATCTGAGTTGACATTAATTATCTTTAAGTGATCCAGATGAGCCATTTAAAGCTTATGACTCTCATTGAACAAGGGTGCAGCTGAATGTGAGTGGATTTTAAAATGGTTATAGTCATTGCTTTTCAATTCTGGGTACGACAGGGGTTCCTTAATGACCTTGATTGAAATGCCAATTTACAGAGAAGGAAGCATTGAAGGATGCTAAAAACTTTTCAATAAAACCATTGATTTAGAACTGGAAAGGAATCTGGAAATCATATAAGCCAACTCCCTATTTTTTAATAGATGTGGGAATTTAAGCCATGAGAGGTAAATGTTCATGGTCACAGAGATTAAGTGGCTGAGATGAGATTTGAATTTATGTTCTTTGATTCCAAATCCAGAACTCTTTCCAATAAGCCACAATATAGTATTTCAGATAAACCAATGAGAATATTAAGGCCACAATATAATGAGCAGAGTATGAGGGAAGGGAACAAGTAATTCATTAAATACCTATTAGTGCCAGGCATGATATTAAGCTTCTTAAATTATTATTTCATTTGATCTTCAGAATGACTCTGGCAGGTTCCCATTTTAACTACAATTTTTTAACCTAGTATGTTTTAAAATTTTTTTCTTGTTATGAAATATCATTCTATCAAATTTTGCAGGATGATTTCAGAGAAGCTTGGAGAGATTTACATGAACTGATGTTAAGGGAAGTGAGTAGAATCAGAACAAGATTATATGATGATCAATTCTGATAGATGTGTTTTTTTTTTCAACAACAAGGTGATTCAGATTAGTTCCAATGGACTTGTGATGGAGTCCACAAGAAAGTGGACTGTGGGGACTGAATGTGGCTCACAACATAGCTTTTTTTGTTGTTTGCTGGCTTTTCTTTTTTCTCTTTTTCATTTTTCCCCTTTTTGATCTGATTTTTCTAGTACAGCATGATAAATGTGGAAACAATCTATAGAAGAATAGCACATGTTTAACATATATTGAATTAGTTACTGTATAGAGGAGGAGGTAGAGAGAAGGGAGAGAGAAAAATTTGGAACACAAGGTTTTACAAGAGTGAATGTTAAAAACTATCTTTGTCTATATTTTGAAAATATAAAAAATATAATTAAAAAAGGAAAATTAGAGAAAACTGAACATGATTTTTTTTCTGTGACACAATTGGGGTTAAGTGACTTACTCAGGATTACACAGCAGGAAATATTAAGTGTCTGAGGCTGGATTCAAACTTAGGTTCTCCTGACTTCAGTGCTCATGCTCTATATCTATTGTGTTAGCCAGCTGTCCAAGGTCCCTGTTTTATAGTTGAGAAACTTGAGAAAGACATTAAATGACTTGTCCAGGCCATACAACTATTAAGTATCTGAGCTGGATTTAAACTCAAGGTTTTTGACTCCAGTACTCTATCCACTTTGCCATCTAGCTGCCCCTGCTGGATTTGGAATCAGGATGACCTGGATTCAAATTCTGCCTCAGACATTTATGGCTATGTGACCAAGTTAATTACAATATTGAGGTCAGCTTTAGAAAATTAAGGGGATTAAACACACAAGCTCTATTTTTCTTTCTGGCTATAAAACTACGATTCCTTGATATGTGAAGGGCTAGCTTCCAGAAGAGGGATTAGGTCTGCTCTTTTTTGGCTTTAGAAAATAAAATTAAGAATGACAAATGAAAGTTTCAGAGAAGTAGATTTACTATTAGTGAAAAAAACATTTTAAACAAATAGAATCTAGAAATAAACGATCTGCTTTGGAAGTAATGGGTACACTCTCATTGGCGCTCTTCAAACAAAGCTTGGATAGCCACTTGTTGAATCATAGAAAGGGATGTAGGGTGAATTATGAGTTGAGTTAGATTAAGGAAGTGCTAAAAATCTCTTTAGACTTTGAGATTCTGTGATTCCATGAAGATGCTTGGATTTTAGGGGATCTTAACTTTACGAGGGTCTGGGGAGTGGTTTAATTAGTAATATACAATTTTCCAGTAGATTAAGACAATAAGCTTTCTTGAGTTTCTAGAAAAGTATCATAGATTTGCCATGGTATGTCTTCTGCCATAGAGACAGGAGACATTTCTATTTTTCTTTTTCTTCAAATTACGTGGAATGCCAGTAAGAAACAAGGATGATAGATAACTGTGAGAACTTGTAAGCATCTTTTATCTTTGGTTTTCCACATGTGATTCTTTTGTTTTCTTTTTTTATGTGATTCTTTTCAAACTGCTATCTTTTATGTTACTTTATTGACAAACATCTTGTAGGGATGCATCCAAAGACAAGTGTCACTTTCCTAAAATAATGTATCTATACAAACATTGAACAAAGTTAGTATAGAGCCTTATATGAACTCCCAGACCTAACTTCCACAGGTCATAGTATGTTATAGAAAGGATAAGAACAAATAATTTTCAATATAAATCATGCAACTTAGTTGTAGACAGAAGGGTGCCCAGGAAGTCAAGAAGGCTTTAATTTCAAGTTGTACTTCAGACACATATTGGATATGTCTCTATGGGTAAGTCATTTCTTTTTCAATGCCCCAGATAAATCTTTGTGTGAATTAACAAGTTAGAGTACTCATCTACTGTATATGAATTTACTCTCCAGGAAGGTACTATATGAGCTCTGTATTACAGGCTATTGGGGGGAAAGTACAAAGAGATTAACTGCTGAGATGCATGGAGAAAAATTCTGCATTGAGAGTTCCCTACTCCAATCTACATAAAGATCAATATTTGTCCTAAAATGTACCCTGAAAAAGAAAAGACATCCCCAAATTCACTTATATAATGCTTTAAGTTTTGAAAAGATCTTTTCTATTGTAATTAGACAAGAAAGAGAAATCAAGGGAATAAGCATGTGCAAAGAAACAAAATAATTGCTTTTTGCACATGACATGAGTTAGAGAAAACTAGTCAAGCAAAAACTTAATTGAAGCAATAAAATCAGGAAAGTTACAGAATATAAAATGAATCTACATAAATCATGAGAATTCCTATGTATTACCAACAAAATGCAGCGGCAAAACATTAAGGAAGGCATCTATTGAGACACAGCAAGGAAAAACATGAATCCAATAATGAATTCAATTGATAAACTACTTTCCAGAAATAGAGACAGCTAATAATTGGAAAAATTTAAGTTGCTCATGGGTAGGTCAAGCCAATATAATGAAAATGGCTAAATTAATTTATTTAATCAGTGCTATATTAATTACACTACATAGTATTCATTTGTAGAGCTAAAAATAATAATGGAGTTCACATATTCATTTACATGGACAAAAGGTCAAGACTCTCAAGGGAAAAATGAAAAAACAGTAGGAAGGAAAGGGATCTCTCAGTATCATATCTACATCTATACAAGAGAGAACAAATCATTAACAATTTTGTTACCAGTAGTGAAACAGATATCAGAAGCAAGTGAAGATGTAGCCTCATGTTTAATGAACTCAATTATCCTAATTACTTGAGTAAGAATTCAGAATTTGACAAAAACTGATAGGGAAACTAAAAAGAGTTTGGGTATTGATCAAAATCTCACACAATATATCAAGCTAAATTCCAAATGGATGCATGATTTAGAAAAAAAAGGAATATCATAAAAAAAAGAGACGATCAAGTAAGACATCTTTCAAATCTATGGATAGGGGAAGAAGCAAAGGATAAGATATATTACAGAAGATATATGGACATTGTTTATGTATGTTTATTGATTATGTAAGATTGAAAAGCTTTTTGCATAAATAAATCCAAGGCCATTGAAAGTAGAAAGGCAAACATTAACTAGCAAAAATCTTTGAGGCAAGTTTTTCTAATGAATATCTCATATTCAAGATACAGAAAGAACTGATTCAAGTTTATAAGGCTAAGGGCCATTCCCCAATTGATAAATGGCAAAAAGGGTATAAATTGTTTTATATGAAATATATGAAAACTAAAATTTTCAAATGAAGAAATTCTCACTGTCAACAGCCATATTTTTAAAATGATCAACCACTAATAATTGGAAAAATAGAAATTACATTAATTCTCAGATTTCATGTCATACTCATGAGATGGGTAGATAACAGTGAGGAAAATGACAACTATAGGAAAGGCAGCAGAAAAATAGTTATATTTGTGAATTGTTGGTGGAATTGTTCCAGGCATTCTGTAAAGCAGTTTGAAACCACAATCTCAAACATAACCTTTGATCCAACAATTCCACTGTCAGACCTATATCCTAAAGAGATCAAAGAAGATAAGCAAGGCATTTTGTGTACAAAAAATATTTATAGCAGCTCTTTTCCAAGTATCCCTAAATTGGAAACTACAAGGGTTTCCATCTCTTGGGAAATAGCTAACCAACTTGTGTTATGCTAGTGCAATGAGATATTATTCCATAAGAAATAAACAATTGGAGTTTCAGAGAATACTGGGAAGATGTCTCTGAACTCATGCAGAGGAAAGAGAGCAGAACTTGTAAACAAATTTATTAAATACAACATTAGTAGAGAAAAACAACTTAGAAAGACTTTAGAATAAATGAATTGATATGGAAAAAATTAGATCAATGCAATGAAAAACCACAAGTCCAGAGGACCAAAGGTTAATCATTCAACCTGCCTTTACCAAGGAGATAGTAGACTTAAAATACAGAAAAAGACATACATTTTTGGACATGGTCAATGTAGAAATGTACTTTGTCAGACTGTACATGTTCTTTAAGAAGTTTTTAAAATTATTCAGTAGAAAACGAACAGTGGGAGGTAGAAATAATAAATACAAGGAATAAAATAGATTTTATTTTTAAAAGAACATGGATATAGATATAATCAGAGTTTTTGATGTAGTGATTAGTTTTACTGAATTGTTTTTCTTTTTTCTTCTTTCATATAAAGGATGACAAATGGGAAAGGGAAGAAGCATCCCGGTAAATGTAGATGATATAAAAAACAAAATTTCTCAATAAAATATATTTTTAAAATGAAAGGAACTTTTTTTCTTTTTTGATTTTTTAACATTTTTATTTGAAGTTTTGAGTTCCAAATTCTATCCTTCCGCTTCCCTGAGATGGTAAGCAATCAGATATAGGTTATACATGTACAATTATGTAAAACATTTTTGTATTAGTTGTTTTGTACAAGAAGATTAAAAGAAAAAGAAAAAGAAGGAAAGTAAGTGAAAATTAGCATGCTTCAGTTTGTATTTAATGAATATCAGAACTTACCTCCCTACAACACCCTAGGAATGAGGGTTTCATATATTATCTTCCTGTAATTCAAATATTACTCCCATTTTACAAATTAGGAAATTGAGTATCTGAGAGATAATTTATCTTGGATCACACAGCTAATAAATGATAGCTTCAGGAAGTTAGATAGTACAGTGGATTGAATCCTGCACCAGACATTAGGAAAAGCTGAGTTTGAATTCAGCTTTAGATCTTTATTGGCTATGTTACCTTGGACAAGTCATTTATTTGGGGGTTTTAATTTCCTTTATGAAATGAAACAGCTGTACCTAATGGCTTCTTAAAATCCTTTCAATCTCTATGTCCAAGGTGGGAGATGACTTCAGGTACAGATTTTTGTACTATACTACACTGATTTTCTATTCAGGACTTTACTTAACTTGGCTTTTTTAATAGGGGGTAAATTAAATATCTTTATTGCTATTTTTTTTTTTTGCTATTGCATCACTTACACTTCTCAGTGTATCTATTCCTTCTCTAGATACTATTCTCTTCAGTTTCTCATCCTATATGACCATTCCTCAGTCTTCCTTGCTGGATCTTCATCCAGCATATCAGCTAATTGTGGATATCCAACAGGGTTCCATCCCAGACCCTTTTCTCTTTTACCTTTCTACTATTTCATTTGGTGATCTCATCTACTCCCATGGTTTCAATGATTATCTCAATATTGATGATTCTTAAAACTACTTATCCAACTCAGCCTCTCAGCTGAGCTTTAGTCTTGCATATCCAACATCTTGCTGGTTATCTTAAATGAGATTTCCTCTAAATATCCTACATTAACAGATCTAAAACAGAACTCATTATCTTCCTCCCCGCCCAAATCCTCCTTCTTTCTAACTTCATTATTACTATCAAAGGCACCACTATCTTCTCTGTCATTAAGGGTCCCAATCTAAGGTTCATACTGGACTCTTCATTCTCCCTTACTCCCCCACAAAAGCCCATTTGCCAAAGCCTGGAGTTTTTACCTTTGTAGCATCTCTTATATATGCACTCTTCTCTCCTCTGATGGCCAACAGTCCATTGGAGTGCTCATCTCTCATTCCTGGATTATCACAATAGCTGTTGGTGGGCCTGCCTGACTCAGATTTTTGTCCACTTTAGACTATCCTCCATTCAGCTATTGGTCAATCAATAAACATTTATTTATTAAGTGGTTTCTATGTACAAGACATAATAGTGCTGAACTCAGAGCCCTCAAGAGGCTTATATTCCAACAAGGAAAGATAACACCTAAAAGAACACTGAAAAGGGTGAAGAATAGGGGAAATGGTAGAGAAAGTCCTATAAGATAATTCAGCAAGGGATACTGGAGAGGAACAAAGACATCTTTGGCTAGGGCTCTTTTTTTTTTTAATTGAAGGTTTGAGGTTTGGAGGGGTTTTTTTGGGGGGGTTGTGAGGCAATTGAAGCTAAATGACGTTCCCAGGGTCATACATCTAGAAGTATCTGAGGGCAGATTTGAATTCACATCCTTCTGACTCCAGGGTCAGTATGCTATTTACTACACCATCTAGATGCTTCCTTAAACTGGAGGTTCTGAGAAGAAATGGCCAATCAGAATAATTTTGCACCTCAGTGTTAGAAAGCCTTCATGACAGAGTGAACTTCCAGAGTAAAGAGGTTTTAATGGCATAGGAAAAAACTGTCAAAGAGGAGATCTTATCATATTACTCCTTCAATTTAAGAAAATCTCATCACCTTCAGCATCAAATATAAATTTTTTTTGGCATTCAAAGTATTGCATAAGATTTTTCCCTCATTGGGAAAGGGCCCCACATGTGCAAAAATGTTTGTTGCAGCCCTTTTTGTAATGGCAAGAAACTGGAAACTGAGTGGATGTTCATCAATTGGAGAATGGATGAATAAATTATGGTAAATGAATGTTATGGAACATTATTGTTCTATAAGAAATGATCAGCAGGATGATTTCAGAGAGTCCTGGAGAGACTTGCATGAACTGATGCTAAGCAAAATGAGCAGAACCAGATCATTATACATAACTACAACAAGATAATACAATGATTAATTCTGATAAACGTGGCTTTTTTCAACAATGAGATGATCCAGGCCAGCTCCAATGATCTTGTGATGAAAAGAGTCATTTACACCCAGAGAGAGAACTGTGGGAGCTGAATATGGATCACAACATAACATTTTCCCTCTTTTTGTTGTTGTTTGCTTGCATTTTTTTCTCATTTGTTTTCTTTTTGATTTGATTTTTCTTGTGCAGCAAGATATTTGTATAAATGTGTGTATATATTGGATTTAACATATATTTTTATCATGTTTAATATATATTGGATTACTTGCCTTCTCAGAGAGAGGGTTTGGGGGGAGGCAGGGAACAATTGGAACACAAGATTTTTACAAAGGTTAATGTTAAAAAAATTATCCATGCATATGTTTTGAAAATTAAAAAGCCTTAATAATAATATATATATATATACATATAAGATCTTCCCTCATTCTAGTATTCTTATACTTTACAGCACCCATTTCCCTTTGCCCTACCCTCTGGGATTCATCAAGGCTGGTCTCTTTGTTGTTCCTCCAACAAGATATTCCATTTCTCAGTTCTAGGCCTTTTCACTGATTGATCCTCCATTCCTGGAATATTATTTCTTCTCATCTCTGTCCCCTGACTTCCTTCATTTTATAGGAGTAATTTTTCACTTGTGTCTGACTCTTCATGATCCCATTTCGGGTTTTCTTTTTTTTTTAACTATTTTTATTAAATCTTTTTATTTACAGAACATATGAGTAATTTTTCAACATTGACCTTTGCAAAACATTCTGTTCCAAATTTTTTCCCTCCTTCTTCCCACTCCCTCCCCTAGATGGTAGGTAGTCTAATACATGTTAAATATGTTAAAATATATGATAAATCTGATATATATGCAGTTATCTTGCAGCACTAGAGAAATTGGATCTAGAAAGAGAAATAGAAAAAAAAGCTAAGAAGGAAAAAAAATGCAAGCAAACATCAACAGAAAGCATTAAAATGCTATGTTGTAGTCCACACTCAGTTCCCTCAGGCCTCTCTCTGTATATGGCTTTCTTCATTACTGAACAATAGGAACTGGTTTGAATCACTTCATTGTTGAAGAGAACCTTGTCCATCAGAACTGATCATCATATAGTCTTGTTGTTGGCCTTGTATAATGATCTCCTGATTCTGCTCATTTCACTTTGCATCAATTCATTGTTTCTCCAGGCCTCTCTGAAATCATCCTGCTGGTCATTTCTTACAGAACAATAATATTCCATGATATTCATATATCATAATTTATTCAGCCATTCTCCAATTGATGGGCATCCATTCAGTTTCCAGTTTCTTGCCACTACAAAAAGGGCAGTCATAAACATTTTTGCACATGTGGGTCCCTTTCCCTCCTTTAAGATATCTTTGGGATATAAGCCCAGTAGAAACAGTGCTGGGTCAAAGGGTATGCACAGTTTGATAACTTTTTGAGCATAGTTCCAAATTGCTCTCCAAATGGTTGAATCCATTCACAATTCCACCAACAATATATCAGTGTCCCAGTTTTCCCACATCCCCTACAACATTCATCATTTTCTTTTCCTGTCATCTTAGCAAATCTGAAAAGGTGTGTAGTGGTATGTCAGAGTGGTCTTAACTCACATTTCTCTGATCAATAGTGATTTGGAGCACCTTTTCATATGACTAGAAATAGTTTCAATTTCATAATCTGAAAATTGTTCATATCCTTTGACCATTTATCGATTGGAGAATGGCTTGAATTCTTAAAAGTTTGAGTTAATTCTCTATATATTTTAGAAATGAGGCCTTTATCAGAACTTTTGAATGTAAAAAATGTTTTCCCAATTTATTGCTTCCCTTCTAATCTTGTCTGGATTAGTTTTTTTTTTGTACAAAACCATTTTAACTTGATATAATCAAAATTATCTGTTTTGTGATTAATAATGCTCTCTAGTTCTTCTTTGGCCACAAATTCCTTCTTCTTCCACAGATCTGAGAGGTAATCTATCTTATGCTCTTCTAATTTGTTTATAATATCATTCTTTATGTCTAGATCATGAACCCATTTCAACCTTATCATATTAGATGTTAGGGCTGGGTCAATGCCTAATTTCTTTCATACTAGTTTCCAAGTTTCCCAGTAGTTTTTGTCAAATAGTGAATTTTTATTCCCAAAAGCTGGGGTTTTAGGGTTTGTCAAATATTAGATTGCTATAGCCATTGACTATTTTGTCCTGTGAACCTAACCTATTCCACTGATCAACTACACTGTTTCTTAGCTAGTACCAAATTGTTTTGATGACTGCTGCTTTATAATATAGTTTTAGATCTGGTACAGGTAGGCCATCTTCAATTGCTCCCCCCCCAATTAATTCCCTTGAAATTCTTGAACTTTTGTTCTTCTGGATGAATTTTGTTGTTATTTTTTCTAGGTCGGTAAAATAATTTCTTGGGAGTTTGATAGGTATAGCACTAAATAAATAGATTAGTTTAGGTAGTATTGTCATTTTTATTATATTTGCTCAACCTATCCAAGAGCACTTGATATTTTTCCAATTGTTTAGATCTGACTTTATTTGTGTGGAAAGTGTTTTGTAGTTTTGCTCATATAGTTCCTGATTTTCCCTTGGCAGATATATTCCCAAATATTTTATATTATCAACAGTTATTTTAAATGGAATTTCTCTTTGTATCTCTTGCTGTTGTATTTTGTTAGTGATGTATAAAAATGCTAATGATTTATGTGGATTTATTTTGTATCCTGCGACTGCTAAAGTTGTGTTTTATTTCTACTGGTTTTTTAGTTGATTCTCTAGGGTTCTCTAAGTATACTATTATATCATCTGCAAAGAGTGATAATTTGGTTTCCACATGACCTACTCTAATTCCTTTAATCTTTTTCTTCTCTTATTGCCAAAGCTAGCATTTCTAATAGAATATTGAATAATAATGGTGATAGTGGGCAACCTTGTTTTACCCTGATCTTATTGGGAATGTTTGCAGTTTATCCCCTTTACATATGGTGCTAGCTGATGGCTTTAAATATATACTACTGACTATTTTAAAGAAAAATCCATTTATTCCTATACTCTCTAGTGTTTTTTTTTTAATAGGATGGATGTTGGATTTTATCAAATGCTTTTTCTGCATCTATTGAGATAATCATATGGTTTTTGTTCATTTGGTTATTGATATAGTCAATTACATTTGGGGTTTTCTTGGCAAAGATACTGGAGCAGTTTGCTATTTCTCTCTATAACTTATTTTACAGATGAGGAAACTGAGGTAAACAGGGGTAAGTGACTTGCCCAGAGTCATACAGCTAGTAAGTGAATTCAGGAAGATGAATATTCCTGATTAGTCCAGACCCAGTACTTTGGCTATTGTACTACCTAGTTACCCAAAGAAGTCTTCCCCAATTCCCCTTACTACTATTGCCTTCCTTTTATTATTTTCAATTCATCTTATGTATGATTTATTTGTATATATTTGTTTGCATGTTGACACTAATGGTAGATTGTGAGTACCTTGAGGGCTGGGGCTGTCTTTTATATCTTTTTGTATCCCCAGCACTTGGCACAGTGCCTGATGCATTGGTGATTAATAAATGCAGATTGTTTGACTACAACTTAGGTCCCTTAAAAAAATCAGAATGCTATATAAGCAAAGGAAACATGCAGATGTTGAACCTGAAACAGTTTTTTTCTTTTTATGGTGGATCTTTATCCACAAGGTCTCTTCATTGATGGTTATTGGTTTATAATATAGTACAAATTCTAAAAAGGCTAGCCCCCCTTCACTTCTACTTTTTTTTTTTTACACTTGACTTTAAACTTTTTATTTCAGATTTTGGCCTTTCTCTCAATTTGATAGACATATATAAAAATGAGGATGTTTGGATATATATCTAGATTCTAGTAAAAACTGCCTATTTTATAAACCACATTATAATGATATACAGCATTAATTTTACACTTTTTTTTAAGGCTGAAAACCCAACTGGAATAAACTCCAATCCCCTTGTGGCCAATTAAAATTCTGTAAAACTGTCTCTTCATGGTTTTCCAAGGGAAGCAGGAAGTGTTGAAGAGGCCTTCCAACCCTATCTGCCCTCTGTGTGTCCCTATTCTGTTTCATGCATGATAACTTTGGCTATTATTACCTTGAGGAGTCTTTGAGCTTTATTTAAAATCTGTTAATTGATGTTGCTAGTGAGATGATTCCTGCTCTCAAAAAGCTTATATGCTAGATAGTTGACAAGATGTATACTTTGTGTGTTAATGAGCATTGAGAATACCTCTAAACAGAATCATTGGTTCAGAATTGGAGTAGATATTAGGGAAGAATTCTCATGTTTTTTGCGGATCATTTTTACCACCATGTAAGCAAGTCCAAAAGAGAGTGGAATATAAGCTTCTTGAAATCAGAGGTATTTTGGTGTCTTTTTAGCCTGAGTGCCAAGCACTTCAGATCTAATAAAGTTTTACTTTAATAAAAATGTAAAGTATGACATTTGAGTTTAAAAATCAACTTCCCAAGTATGAGATGGAGGAAGGCATGTCTAGATAGAAGTTCATCTAAAAAATAAATCGAGTGGGTGGAGGGGAATTGTGTGGCTTGTAAGCTCAATATGAGTCAATGATAAAATAAAACAATCAAAAAATCTAATAGGATATTAGCCTACATTGTGTCCAAGACTGCAGAGATGATACTATTGCTTTATTCAGACCATATCTACATTTTGTCAATTTCTGGGTGCCACATTTTAGGAAAAATATTGACAAATTGAAGAACATATAAAGGAAGATGTGTAAGGTAGGGTAGAGACTCAATATACCAATCTATGATGATGTGTAGAAAGAAATGGTAATTTTAATCTACTATCAAGCATTTATTAAGCATGTATATGCCAGAGACTGTGCTAAGTGTTGGGGATAAAAAGCAAAAGCAAAAACAAACAAACAAGAAACAAAAACAAACAAAAAAAAAAAAAAAAACAAATCCATAGCTCCTGGTCACAAGTAGTTTGCATTATAATAGAAGGGCAGAAACAGATGGAAGTTAATTTCAGTTGAAAGGTTTTAGCAGTCAAAGCATGTGTGTAGAGGGGAGTGGAGTGTGAAAGATTTCCTACAAAAATTGGAATTGGAACCTGAAGGAAGCCAAAGAATCCAAGAGGCAGAGACAAAAAAGAAGAGCTGGTGAATAAGGAACATCAAGAGAAGAAAATGATGAAGAAAGTAGCAACTACCTTCAAGTATTTAAAGGGTCTTCATGAAGAAGAGGAGTTAGTTTTTTGGTTTTTTTTTTTTTTGTTTTTTTTTTTGTTTTTTTTTTTTTTTTTTTTACTTTGTTATATAGGGCAGAACTGGGGACAATTGGTTTCTAATTCATTATAGAGAGGCAGATTTAGGCTTGATATCAGTAAAAATTTCTTGATAATTAGTTATTTTAGAAAATGGAATAGTATGTTTTGGATGGCAGAGAACAAATAATTCTAAAATATCTACTGTACTTATGGCCTTCAAGTGAAGATCAGATGATCAAATTGGAGAAATCATTCTTTTGAAGGTGCTTGATAAACTAGACAGACTTTGAAGGTCCTTTCCACTTCTGGGATTCTGTTTAAATGTGTCAGTTGATCTCTGGATAGATACACACACCGAGGGAAGTTGAATCTCATTCTGGAGGCTGATTTCTTTTTATAATCCCTAGTAAAACTATTGGTACCACTTTGTGCATGGGTTTTGTGTTTGTGGTATTGTAGACCACTAATCCTCTAGTCTGTATTTTCCATATGGTATTTATGGATCCTGGTAATGGTAAAATTGATTTAAAAATGGCAAGAAATGATAAAAAATGTGGTAAAATTAACCATAAGTTAATTTTCCAAAAGATGAGCCTGATGATATAATGCTTAGGTAATTTCCTGACTTTTGACACGTCATCCTACTTTTCTTATTTCCTTTATTCCTTCCTCTCTACAAGTAACCAAGAGGAGAAGCTGGGAACATTAGAGCAAGAATTAGACTACAGGCAACTTCCAAAAGCTTCTTTCCCCTCCTTATCTTGAATAAGTTAATGATTTTTCTTCTTAACTCATAAGTTCTCCTTTCATCTTTTCAGTACAATCCTTAGTCAGCTTCCTTTTTTCACACTCCCACTTCTCCTAGACATATCAACACTAAATTATCTACATCTCTGTTTTTCTGTCTCTCATTCTATCTGGCTCACCTTTTATTACAATTACAAGTATTCAAACTTACATTTTCTAAACCTAACATAGGACCTGCCTCCAACAAAAGAAAAGTATAATAATAATACCCATGCAGTTAGGAAGGGTGCCAATTTATCACGAGCAGACAGTCTAACAACCAAAGCAAGCTCTAACTAATTTCAAGCTAATTACAACCTAAGTGGGGAAAATCTATATTATACTGGGAGAAAGAAAATTCACCACATCACCATCACTAGATTGGGACCAAACAAGACTAGTAATTACCAATGCTATAAGCATGGAAATAATGCCAAAGATTAAAGACCCCTTTCTACATTACATTCTTGCTCTTCTCTCATGTAACATACTGTCTCCCATCTTTGTGGTTTTGCATCGACTGTCCCCCATTCCCAGAGTGCTCTGAATCCTCCCTTATGCCTTTTAGAATCCTAGACTTCATTCAAGACTTAGCTCATTTGCCACCTTCTGCATGATTTTCCTAGTTCCAGCATCTATTAATTCTGTCTTTTCTGAAGTTGCTTTCCATTTATTTTATATGTGACTTACATGAAACTATCCATAGGTCTATAGACATATTGTTGCCCATATTAATACGCAAGCTTCTTGAGAACAAGGAAGGTGTTTTTGCCTTTATTTATATGTTCAACATTTAGCACAATACCTGACACAAAATGTGCACTAAATCAATGCTTGTTGATGGAACAATTGGAAGCTTGTCAGCCTATCCAGCCCTATACTTTAACTTTTCAGAAAGTCCTTGGGCTACCCACTTCTTTTGGCCTGTGGGTGCTGGATTGGCTTTAACTTCAGAACAGAGTGCTGTCTCCCCCACTAGTGAGATCATACAAGCCAATGAGCATTCCTGCCATGCTATATAAACTTTTACACCCACCCCAGCAACACCATTTTAAAATGGCATGTCTGACGCTCAACTTGGGCTTGGAGGTGCAACACTCAAGTCAAAAACCTGAAAATGTTACACGACAGAATAGTTTCTTTCCCATCAGCATTTTTCCTAATAGCATACACTAAATGAAAAATCAACAGACAGTTTCCACCTGCAGGTTTTTCATAATGGAAAGTTTCCAATTACATGAGATGTTTTTTAAAAGCTCTTGGAATTTTCTTTTTTATTCTGCAGAAAATTACTTTTATAAAAGCAGGAAGGGCTATGGTTTAAGACAAAGGATATATACAATTGCTTTGTAGGAATTGTTTCACAGATTTCCAAAGGCAATCATTTCAAGTAGGTGACTATATTTATTGGTTGGCAAATGAAAAATATTGTGTTCAAGGACCAAGGTCGATGTTTTTGGAAACCACAAAGAAGGCCACAGTTCAGGTCTTTGCTCTACATCTACTAGACCTCATGTAAATATGTACAAAGTTGAGAACTTGGATTCAAATTCTTCCATGACTACTTACTTGTTGACCCTGGGTAAATTATGTAATGTCTCTTATCTATTTCCTTACCTGCAAAAGGAGTTCTTGGAGTGGAAGGCTTTTGAGTATCCTATCAGATAGCAATCTTTCATCTTTTGCAATGGGCAGTGTTAGATTTGGATTCAAGAAGATCTGACACTTACAGGCTGTCTGACTGTGTTTATGTCCCCTAAATTCTCTGAATTACTCCTTCCTCATTATGAATGCAAAAAATTCCATTGACCAAGGTGATTGGAAGGTCCAAGTAAAAAGAATCTTATGCATGTTGCAAACTTTAAAGCACTACAAAAATTATAAGTTGGTTATTAGAGATAAGAAAATATCTGGTTTAGCACAGCCTACCTTTATCAAAGCAATCATATCAAGAAATGAAAACAGTATGATCTATGACTTAAAGGAAAGGAGATTAATAATAATGGACTTGTTTCTGTTCAGTCATGGCAGCTCTATGTAATTCCATGGACTTTGTCCATGGGGTATTCGTGGCAAAGATAATGAAGTAGTTTACCATTTCCTTTTCCTGTTATGTGCCCATTTTATAGATGAAGAACTGAGGCAGTTAGGGATTAAGTGATTTATTCAAGGTTACACAGCTAGTAAGTGTCTGAGGTCAGATTTGGTCTTAGATTTTCTGACTATAGGCCTGGTTTTCTATCTGCTGAGCAACCTATGATAATAGCTAGCATTTATACAGTGATTCAAAATTTGCAAAGTGCTTTACAAATATTTCATATTATAATCACAACAATCCTTGGAGTAGGTGGTATTATTTACTCATTTTGCAGATGGGAAAACTGAGATAGGCAGAGATTGTGACTTGCCTAGGGTCACACAGTTGTTAATGGGATCTGAACTCAGTTCTTCCTAGCTCTAGGTCCAATCTCTATCAGTTGCACCACTTAGCTATTTCTAGATTCTGTGAGTGATGTGTCAAGTACACAGATGATTTTTTTTGGAAGGAAAGGTTATCATAGATTTATCCTTTCATGAGAATATAGAACTCCTGATATGAAAACTCTTTGTTGATAATGAAGATCAATAACTCATGGACAACATCTAATCTTAGGCACCTCTAGGAACTGAAAAGGCACATGGCTAGGATGTGTCAATTGCAATATATAAATCCAAATCTTCCCAACTCGAAGGACAACACTCCATTCTCCAAAAAAACAACAAACAACAACAACAGTGGATTGAAACCATTTCAGAACTTGAAAAAGATCAACCAAGAGAGAAATCTATATTATATGTTAACCATATTTGTATTGTTTTACACATGTGTGCATTGTCTATATTGATTTTATAAAATCATATGTGCATATGCATGTATGTAGATGTATATATCTATGTATACATATGTTATATATGCATGTGCCTTTGTGCATGTTTGTGTGTTTGTATGTATGCATACATTGATATATCTGTGCTTAATTGCAGCCTGCTTGGGGGAGGCGAGGGAGGGGAAAGGGAGAAAAAAAGAATAAATCTAAATTATCATTTTATTATTAAATTATTAACAATTTATTATTAAATAAAAAGTACACAGCAGAAAACAAAAGGAAATCTATAAGAAAGCAAAGAAAAGATGGATAGTTATGAATACAATGTTTTCTATTATCATATACACTTTCTTGACATGAAAATTTATTGTTACATATTTTGAGTCCACTCCAATTTTCTGCTGAGCAGAATGACAATTTTTTGTTTGTTTTTCTTTATGTCTTTTTGTTTTGTTTTGTTTTTCCTTACTTTGCATTTGCTTTAAATAAATAAATATATTAAAATAAATTTGGGAACAGGATGAAATTTGTGTCATTTCTGTTATCCTGGCTGCTTATCAGCATTGTCTCAAAGATGATTTCAGTGATCTTACAGAGGATGAGCTTAAATGCCAATCCTCTTGTTCGATTATAAAGAGACAGCATTTTATCAGACTGTGCAATAGTCCACAGGACATTAAATATGAAAGAGAATAGTAGGCTAGAAATTTCTCTTTGGATGATTTCAATTCTGAAACTCAAAAAAAAATGAGAATCAGATTAGCAATAGCATGCAAAGGATGGGGACTTAGCTATACCAGACCTAAAACTGTATTATAAAGCATCAAGCTTCAAAACCATTTGGTACTGTCTAAGAAATAGAATGGAGGATCAGTGGAAATGATTAGGTACACAAGACACAATAGTCAATGATTATAGTAATCTGATATTTGATAAACCTGAAGAATTCATCTTCTGGAATTATAACTCACTATGACAAAAATTGCTGCAAACACTGGAAAATGATATAGCAGAAACTAGGCAAAGACCAACAACTTACACCCCAAGGTCAAAATGGATTCATGATTTAGATATAAAGATTTAGATATACTGTAAATAAATTAGGAAAGCAAGGGATGGCTTGTCTATCATATCTTTGAAGAAGGTAAGAATTTATGACCAAAGAAGAACTAAAGAACATTATGAAATGCAAAATAGATGATTTTAATTATGTTTAAAAAGGTTTTACAAAAACAAAACCAATTCAGTCTAGATTAGAAGGGAAGCAGAAAGCTGGGAAACAATTTTTAAAGTCAGTGTTTCTAACCCCATTGATAAATAGTCAAAGAATATGAACTAAAAATTTTCAGATGAAGAAATTAAAGCTAGTTATAGTCACATGAAAAAATGCTCTAAATTACTCTTGAATAGAGAAATGCAAATTAAAACAACTCTAAGGTACCATTTCAAATCTATCAGATTGGCTAAGATGGGAAAAGATGATGATAACTGCTGGAGGGGATGTGGGAAAAGTGAGACATTAATGCATTTTTGGTGAAGTTGTGAACTGATAGCTCCATTTTGGAGAGCAATTTGGAACTCAAAAGAAACTGTACATACCTTTTAATTGAGCAGTGATACTATTGAGTCTATATCCCAAAGAAATAATAAAAGAAGAAAAAGGATACAAGTCCAAAAATGTTTGTAGCAGCTCTTTTTGTAGTGGTATGGAACTGGAAATTGAGTGAATGCCTATCAATTGGGGAATGGCTAAGTAAGTTGTATTATATAAATGTAAGGGAATATTATTGTTCTATAAGAAGTGATGAACAAGCTTATTTCAGAAAAGCCTGGAAAGACATAAACTGATGCTGAGTGAAGTGAGCAAAACCAGGAGAACATAGTATACAGTAACAGAAATATTACATGATGATCACCTATGAAAGACAGCTCTTCTCAGCAATAGAGTGCTCCAAGACAATTCCAATAGATTTGGGACTGAAAATGCTATCCACTTTCAGAGGGAGAGTTATGGAGGCTAAATGTGGATCAAAGCATAGTATTTTCACTTTTTTGTTTTTTCTTTATGATTTTTCCCCCTTTGCTCTGATTTTTCTTTCAAAACATGACAAATATGGAAATGTTTAAAGTGATTGTACCTGCATAACCTATATCAAAAATCTTGCTATCTTGGAGAGGGGGAGGTAAGAGAAGCAGGGAGAAAAAATTTTGAACTTAAAATTTTACAAAAAATGAATGTTGATAGTTGTGTGATGCTGGGCAAAGCCACTTAACCCCAATTGCCTCACAAAAAAAATGAATGTTGAAAGCCATCTTTATATGAAATTGGAAAAACAAAATACTATTAAGAAGAAAAAAGATTAGAAATAGCATTGTCACTAACAGCAACAACATTAATAGATTATATTTTTATCATGCTTTAAGATTCATAAAGCACTTTACATTATAGTATATTGATTGAGTTTCCCAATAAGCTTTTGAAGTAGGTATTATAGGTCTTATTACTTGTTTGTTGCTTGTCCTTTATTCTTGAAGAGGTTCATGACATCAGATTGGTGATTCCATGACTTGCAAGTATATTGGATTTAAGAGAAGCAGGATTGTGTAAAGTCACCAGTCTCACCTTCTCCTCTGGAGCTACCTGGGGACAATGGCAAAATATAGATTAGGCCAAATAGAAATGGGTATGGATGCAGTAAGAAACCTTGGCCTTTTTAAATTAAGATGTTGGGGGAGGGGAGTGGAGCAATGGCAGAGAGTAGACAGGCCTTTATCTGAGCTCTTTCTGGCATCATTCAGATCAACACCAGATCAAGCCTCTGAACTGGTTTTGGAGTGACAGAACTCACAAATATTTGGAGTGTAACAAATTTCTAGCAGAACATATTTTAGAATAACTTCTAAAAGGTCTGTTTCAAGCAACCAGTGAGCATTTATTAAATATCTACTATGTTCCAGGCATTGTGCTAAAAGCAGAGAATACAAAGATAGGCAAAGAACAGCCCAGGCTCTTCAGGCCTCCACAGCCTAGTGGGGGAAATAATATGAAAATCATTATGCACAAACAAGCTATATATAGTGCAGGATTGATCGGAGATAATCAAAAAATAGAAACTACAAGTTATTTTAAGGGGATAGGAGCAGAGTGCCTGGCACACAGAAAAGGCTTAATAAATGCTAGTTGTCTGACTAACTGCAACCTATGTCTTCTAATGCATTAATGTTATTAAGAAGGGAAATAATTAGACTAATTTCTTGAGGAAAATATCATGAAGGATGGAGCACTATTGTGTGTCCTGGCTAACTCACAGGTTGTTGTGAAGATTGAATGAGTTAAAGATCCTAAAAGTGCTTTAGAAATTGCAAACTACCATCCAAATACAAAGTAATCTTGTTCTTTAAAAAAGTACAAAGGATTCCGATGAGACCCAAGGTGAGTACTGTATGTCATTAGCTCTAGCTTTGTTTAACTATCACTTAAATTTGTATCTTAGTTAAAACGTGTATGCATTTTTAAAAATTTTTCACCAGGATTTGCAAACGTGTTTGGCATGTGGCAGGAGAATGTGCATAGCCTATGGATGATGTACAGCATGCATATTCATGATAATGGAAGTTCAATCCAAAAGTGAACATTTTTCTAAGAGTTCAATCATGAATGAACCGAGTTTAAAAAAGAAATGAATGAGAAAAGAAGGTAACTGGATCTTAGCTCACTTGAAGCACAACTATAGTGTATATTTCAACTTTGCAATAGTATTGATAAAAAGAAACTGACCCAAGAAGACAGGAGTTTTTCTTTATGTTGTTGTTCACTCATTTTTCTGTTGTGTCTGACTCTTCATGACCTCATTTAGGATTTTATTGGCAAAGATACTGGAGTGGTTTGCCATTTTCTTCTCCAGCTCATTTTACAGGTAAGGAAACTGAGGCAGATACTTACCTCAGAAATTGACCTCTGATAACAGTTATGTGACCCTGAGCAAGTTTTTTTTTTTTTTTTAACCACTGTGTGTCTCATTTTCTTCGTCTGTAAAATGGGGAAGAAAACAGCTGACTCTCAGGATTGTTGTGAGGATAAAATGAAAAGCCCTTTGATGTTATTCAGTTTTTCAGTCATGTCTGAGTCTTTATGATTCCAATTGAGGTTTTCTTGGCAATGATGCTGGAGTGATTGGCCATGTCCTTTTCCAGATCATTTTATAGATGAGGAAACTGAGGCAAACAGGGTGAAGTGGCTTGCCTAGGATCAGTATCTGAGGCTGGATTTGAACCAAAGAAGATGAGTCTTTCTCACTTCAGACTTGGTACTCTATCTACAGCACTAGGTATCCCTATTAAAATGCAGATAGAAGCCTATCCTTTTCACTTCTTGTATATTTCCTTTAAGTCAACACAGAAAATGTACATAATGTTGTGGGAAATCTTCCCTACTTTCTCACACCATGGTTAGGGTACCAGTGGCACTTGTCATGCCTGAACCTCACTATCTGATCAATTAGTTTGCCTTTTTTCCATTCATCCATCTCCCTGCTGCCATTTTCTCCTGCTGTTCTTTCAAGTTCTCCATTGGTTTTATGGTTTCACTCCAAATCTAAATTTTCCCCACCTTATTCCTCCTCCCCTGTAGTTTCCACTTCCACAGATTCCTTTATCTGAATATGACCCTGCAAAGGAAACTTTCAAATGCATCAAGGGCTGATACTAGGCTCTCTACCAAACATTAAGTCATTGTTGATAATAACAAAGACCTATCTTTTTAAGGCAAACATTCTTCCTGTGAAGCCATATGGCTGGTAGTCATAGGATGCTGGTTTGAGAGAACTCAAGCTGAGAACTATTCAAAGTCGATTCTTCCTGACTTCAGGCCAGGCACTCTAGATACCTCATTCTCCCCTCCCCCATGTGTTATCTATTTTTTATTGTATTTTAATTTATTTTATTAAATATTTTCTAATTGCATTTTAATTTGATTCCTGGGTGGCTTTGTGTTGGACAATTTTGTCTAATCAACTCTCCAAGACTATAAAACTGCAGAGAATGTTCTGACTTGGATGACTGAAGGAAATGTTCCCATCTGGGGGTTTGTTATACAAATTAAATCACAAGTCTAGACCCTACCCTTATTCCCAGCATCTAGATCAGTGCTTGGCAGACATTTATTAATAAATGCTTGTTGAATAAATCAGTGAATATTGATTCTTTCCCCAACATTAGGTAAAGCATGGAATACAGTAGGTACTTAATACAAGCTGATTAGTTGATTGAATGAATGACTTTCTATATCTTTGCTCAGCACATAGTTCAATATCTGCTATGTGGGAACCTAATAAATGTTTGTTGAATTGTATTGAAATAGTCACTTAAAAAGACTTGTGGATTGCATTTGATCATTTCCCAAATGTCACAATGCTGTAATCAGAAACTATTTCTAGTTTAAAAAGAAAAAAAATCATAATTCAACCTTTAAAAAGAAGGAAAAAAAATTCACTAATTAAAAACCCTCTGCTTGTGTCACTGTGAGTGGCTGCAGCGTGAGATGCCAATTCCAGTTTATTCTTGGATTGGAAAACAGGCTGTACCACCAGTGGTTTACTAAGTTCTGGTGATGAGACAGAGCACTAGGGGTCACTGGAACTCCACAGTTTCCATCTATTTAACAACCCCAGCAGTTCGAAGAAGCTTTCTTCTAAGCCAGGACAACAAGTGATTATATTACAGTTTACAGTCATCCACCCTTCCAGAATCCACAGCTGTTTTCACTGGCCAATGAAATCTCTCCTGGGGAGGGTAGACGGTGGTATTAGTGTGTTTCTCCTAAACAAGGTACCACTTTTTACTTTTCCTTTGGTGTCACATTCCCCCCCCCCTTTTTTTTTCTTCCTGGGTCTTAAGTGATCTCATCTCAATATTGCATAAAATGCACACATTTCTCATCCTATCTTCCCTAGTAAGGGAGGGTAGATGGAGGTGGGGAGATGAAGGACTCACACATTTGTTATCTGCACATTTCAGAGCAAGGCAGCTCTAGCTGAGAGCTATCAGGGCTAGCCTCCCCTTTTCTGCTGGGAATCTTGTTCAGCAGTTTACAAATAAATTAAATTTACAGTTCATCAGATTAAGTACAAGGAGAACCCAGACCGGGACACAAAAGATACAGGCATTTATGAATTCAATTACATTCAATTCAACAGCATTTATTAAACATCTACACAGTGCCCGGCACTGTGCTAGAGGCTGGAGTTCTAAAGGCAAAAATGGAAAGAGTTTCCACCCCCAAATGGCTCACATTTTTTATCTCCATGCCTTTGCATAGATCTTGCCTTGTGTCTGAAATGTTCTTCCTTGGTTTCCTTCAAGACTTAGCCCAACACCTACATGAAGCCTCTTCTCATCCCTCCAGCTAACCAGTGCCTTCTGTCTCCAAAATACCTTGTATTTATTGGGTATATACTTTGTATAAAATTATATATTTACTTCTTGTTTTCCCTATTAGAACATGAGATTTCCTGGCTTTTGTCTTTGTATTCCTAGTACAGTGTCTGGTAAATAGTGAATGTTTAATAAACGTTTGGTGGTTGATTGATATAGTCTATTGGGAAAAGTCTTATTATCAAAATGCTTACGTTGTATTGGAGACATACAATGTAAGAATATTCTTTCTTGTATGAATCTGTGGGGTTTTATAGTGACCCCTGACTTATCTAGAATGGTGTTTTTGTAGAGAAGAGGATAGGGTTGAAGTTGAGGAAGAGAGGAGATCTTGTGGAGAAGAAAAAAGGTTTGATTTGTTTTTAAGTTTTGAGTAAAGGATCAAAGATGAAGAGATGGAAGAGATCTGACATTTCATCTAGTCCAATCCCTGCATTTTGTTGATGAGGAAACTGAGACCCAGAGAGCAGAAATTACTGATTCAAGATAATTTAGGGTCTAAGAGGCATAGACAAGATTGAAACTCAGCTTCTCTGACTCCAAATCTAGATTTTTGTCTGTTCCTCCAAAGTATGAAACATGCCAGAATGTCCACATTCTTGAAAAAAAAAGTTGGCTTGCAACCTTACTCTCTCTTTCTACCTTCTTCCTCTAGCAGAGGTGCTAGCTGGAACACTGGAGTCAGACAGGATTGAGTTCAAATCTGATCACAGACATTTACTAATTATGACCCTGGGCAATCTTTTAATCTTTTTTTTGTCTCAGTTTCCTCAACTGTAAAATAGGGACAACAATAACATTCACATCACAGGATTTTGTTGAGGAAAAAATGAGACAATATTGGTAAACCTCTTAACACAGTGTCTGGCACACAGTAGGTACTTAATAAATGGCTAGCCTCTTTCCCTTCCCAAAGTTGAGGACTTGTTTGACTAATGGCATCTAGGTTATAGTGCATATTTTCACATATATTATTCCAGTTTGTTCTGACACTCCCCAAAGCTACTCTGGACATGGCTCAAAAATGAGACCATTGAAAATAAATGCCTTTTTTTCTCTTTGAAAGTATTTTATGTTGATATGTCAAAACAAATGGCAATTCTCACATCCCTCTGATGTTGGTAAATGCTTCACAATGTTAGATTTCTTTCTTTTGAAGTGGAAGATATCTGCTTTAGGGTCAAAAGAAACTGAGGTTAAGAGGGTTAAGTGACTTGCCCAGGGTCACATAGCTAGTAAGTGTTTAAGGTCAAATCTGAATTCACTTCTTCCTGACTCCTGGCCCAGGACTCTACCCACTGTTACAAATATTGGAAGACAATAATTATATTTTCCCTGCATCTGTTCTTCCTCAGATTAAAACATTCCCAGTTCTTTTAAGTGTTGCTTGTGTGGCAAGATTTTGTAGTCCCTCAACATCCTAATTATCCTCCTCTGGGATGAAATTGAGCTAATCAATTTCCTTTCTTTCCCAGAATTCTGCCTCAAAAGGGGCCATAAACCCATTAGAAACAGATCACTTTAAAATTAAGGGAAAAAATCCAGTGAAGCACTTGGCTTTTCAAAATAGAAGAGAATAATGGAAACTTGCTCTTCTGTAGACAGATATTTTGCCTTTATTTGAACCAATGCTGAGAGGGGCTGGGGCACTGACTTCAATCTTTCTGGAGAACAAGTTTTCAGGGTGGTTTAGGACCCAACTAAGACCTGCACTCTTCAAGCTACTGGGTGCTAACAACCAGCCCCTACCTAGCAGAAAGGCAGACCCATCCCATTCAGCTCAACTGGGTTGGATTGGGACTTAACAGGCAGCTTCACTGAAGGCCAAATGACAGCTTATCAAACAGACTTTACATTCTGGTCTGAATTACAATGATTAGTCAGCCCATTTTCCATGTGTCTTTTCCAGACAAAACAATGGAGGTCTAGCAGAAACACTTTTCTCACAGTAGACATTTAATTCATGCCTGCTAAATGAATGAAGATTTTAGAGCTGGGAGAGATCTTAAATATCACTGAATCCAATCAATTTCTTTTTACAGGTGAGTAAAGAGATGGGAGTCTAGAGACAATAAGCACCTTGCTGAAGAATAGCAAGGGACAAAACTGGGATACACACTCATAGTATCTTAGAATGATACAATCATGGACTTAGAACTGGAAAGGACCTTCAAGGCCATCTCATCCAGATCCCTTCCTTTAGAAATGAGAAAAATACTCTATAAGAGCAGAGGTGATTTGTTGAGAGTCATACAAACCTAGAGAGACTGATCCCCTGTGAATAGTTAATATGCATTTATTAAGCACCTACTATGTTATGGGAGAAGGAAATGGCAAACCACTCCAGTATCCTTGCCAAGAGAAAAAGAAACATTATGGTCCAGGGAGTCACAAAGAGTTAGACAAAACTGAACATCATGTGCCAATGTGCTGGATATACAAAGAAAAACAAAAAAAAACAGTTTCTGCCTAAAAGGTAATCACAGTTTAAAGGATAAAAGAGTATGGAAATGACTGTGTACAAAAAAAAGATATATACAGGGTTAATTAGAAACCATCAACAGAGAGAAGGCACTAGTATTAATGGAGATTGGGAAAGGTTTCTTCTTATAGAAAGTTGGATTTTAGCTGCAACTTGGAGGCATCTAGGGAAGTCAGGAAAGAGGCATAAAGGAGAATGCTTCAGTTATGGGGGATGAACAGTGGAAATACTTAGAATCAGGAAGTTAAATGTAAGAGCAAGGAAGAACACTGAATTGAAGAGTATTGGGAAGGAAGTGGAGGAAGTATAAATAAAGTATAAAAAAGCTAGAATGGTAGGAAGGAACCAAGTTATGAAGGGCTTTACAGAAAGTTTTGTATTTGATCCCTCATAAGGGTGACATGGTCAGACATGTGTTTTAGAAAGACAGTTGAATGAAAGATGAACTGAAGCAAAGAGAGATGATGTTGGAAGACCAACTACAGGCTATTCAGGTGTGAAATGAAGGCTTCCTCCATCATGGTGACAACATTAAAGGAAGGTGTGGGATATATGAAAAATGTGAGAGTCTACAAGACTTGGCAATAATGATTGGTTGTAGGGAGTGAAAGAGAATGAAGAGTCCAGAATGAGACTGAGATTGTGAGCTTGGGAAACTGGGAAGATGGTAGTACCCTTGGAAGTAATGGAGGAGTGTCAGAGAGAGGAGGGCATCGAGTGGGGAGATAATGAATTTAGTTTTGGACATATTAAGTTTAGGATGCCAATGAGGCATCCGGTTTGAGATTTTCATTAGACAGTTGGAGATGCAAGACTGAAGGTTAACAGAGAGATTAGGATTGAATAAGTAGATTTGAAACTTATCAAGATAGAGATAATAATTAAATCTATGGGAGTTATTGATCTCACCAAGTGAGAGTATAGAGGAACAAGAGATAATAACATAAGATGGAGTCTTGAGATATACTGAATGATAGTGGGCTTAAAGAGGATGACAATAGAACAAGGGAGTCCATCCATAGGCTCCACCCATAACTTCATTTGCCTTCAATGGATGCCATTACAATAGACTAGTTATGATGCTTTATTTGTGCATGTTCACAAAAGACTCCAATCCTACCATAAGTTTCTTGAGGGAAGGACCTTTTTAACTATTGTATCTCCACTAGCTAGCATGACTTTGCCCAAAATGAAACCATGGGAAATTGTATAACTCAAAGGATCATAAAAGTTGGGGCTGAAGGCTTTTAGGAAAGATTAATTCATTATCCTCATTTTAGCCAACTGTGTCCAGGGAGGTTGGATAGTTTGCTTGGCATCATAGACATAAGCAGTAGGAAAGCCACAAGTTAAATCTAGAACCTTTCACTCCAAATCCAGTTATCCAAAGTGACATATTTGTTTAAGTATCTTCTTACTTAATACAAAATTCTGAGCATATCAATAATTTTTCTCTGAGACCATCTATGAATCTTTATTACCACCTGAAAAATATACAAGATTTTTTGTGTCTTTCCTCATTTTTGAAGGTCTGAACTATCTCTATTTTGTATTTGCATCCCCAGCACTTGGGATAGTGCTTGGCCCAGAATAAATGCATTTTTATCCATTATTTATTCATTCATATTCACTTGTCCTGGCATTCAATGCTTTTTATGGCTTGAGTTCAAATCGTTTTCCATTCTTCTTGGTCTCTTCTCTATTACATTCTATATCCTGGTCACACTGGATCATCCACTTGTCATTTGTTGACTATATCCTTCTCTTTCCTATTTCTTTACCCTTGCTCATGCCTTTCCACATGTCTTTTTTAATTAATAAAAAAAATTATTTTTAAAATCCATATGAAATAATGCTCCAAATCACTAACCAAAATTATAAGTAAAACAATCAAAACAACCCAGATGTCTCGGTTTACATCCAGCAAAATGTCAAAGACTTCAAAAGATAGAAATAATTCATATTGGAAGGATCATGGAAGGACAAGCACATGTGAGTTCTGTGGTCCCACATGTCTTAAACTGCCTTTCTCTATTTTTCTACCTCATGAAATCTTCTTCTACCTTCAAAAAAAAAGAAAAAAATAAACTCAGATTCTACTTCTTCCATGAAGTTTTCACTTATTTCTCCTCAGTCAAAGTGGGTTTTCTGCTCAAATAGGATATTTTGTAAAATGCATAGCACATTGCTTGGAACATTTTTGTTTCTCAGTCATATCCGAATGGTTTGCCACATTTGGGATTTTCTTGGCAGAGATCCTGAAATGGTTAGTCACTGCCTTTTTCCAGCTCATTTTATAAATGAGGAAATTGAGGAAAAGAGAATGGAGTGACTTGACAAGCATCACACAATGAGTAACAGTCTAAGACCAGATTTAAATGTAGGAAGATGTGTCTTCTTGACTTTAAGTATGGCGCTCAATTCACTGTACTATATAATTGTCCCCCTTAGAACACTGCAGGAACTTAATACTTGGCCCTTCCCTTCCCTCTCCTATTCAATCCTTCCTTTCCTTTCCTTTGGGCAGAAAATGTTGATCTGATTTGTACACTTATCTGCCTAGATTTGTGAACACAGCATTTTACCATACAAATACATATGAGGTAAGGCATAATGTTTGATGTATTAGTAAATTTCTCTTGGTGCCTAGTACAGGGTAATGACATAACAGGCACTTAAATGCTTGTTGAATGAAATTAAATAACTAATTGATTTACCCTATTCTGTTCCAGAGAGGAGTGAGGGACAGCATTATATATTAAATCCTGGAACTGGATTAACAAAGCACCTGGATTGGAATCTCAGCACTTTGTCACTGGGTGTGACTCTGGACATCATCAACTCTGAGCCTCAGTGATCCCAGAGGTAAAATGGAGACAACCAAGCTTGTCTTAAGTGCTTCATGGGTGAATTAAGTGCTTTATAAACCTCAGAGTCAGATAGAAACAGGGAGTTAGGATCCTTGGGCTCCTACAGCATTCCAGGCCTATTGGTTGTGCTGGAGCCTGAAAATCAATGGTTAAATGTTCAGTGTGAGCATTTACATGTTAGAAATCAGAGAATGCCAAATCAGGGCTTGATTTATTGTTTTATTGATTGTATAGATTTAAGAAAATGATGGGAAAATGTTAATTAAAGAGATTAAATTTAAAGTAGGTGTTATACGCACAAATCCCTTTCTCACATCTAGTTGCTAAACATTTACCAGCACATGTTTAGAGCTATATTATTTTAATATTTTTTTGCCATTTCATTAAGACATTTCTTGTGTTTGTCTCATCTCTCCAGCTGTAAGTTACTAGAGGTTAGGGCCTTGTTTTACCCTATTTTTCCTATTCCTTATAATAGTTGGGAAAGTATAGGCAAGTGGCAATCAAGAAATATATAGTAATATGAATAATAAACCTCCTGAATGACCTTTTCATTGTTATAAAATGTTAGATCTGGGAGGGACTTTAGTACACAGAATGCTAATACTTGGCAGGGATCTCAGGACAAAGAAATTCAGTACTGGGAGGACCTTAGACTGTAGAATGTCACTGCTGGGAGAGATCCTGAAACATAGAACATAGAATGTTATGTAGGTTGATGGTAGAGCATTTGTAAAATGCTTCTGTTATGACAGGCACCATGCTGAAGTACTGGAGACATAAATACAAGCAAACAAGATAATCTTTGACCTCACAAAGGGAGAACAACCCATAAAGGAGCATTGGAAAAAGATCATGAGGAAGTTCTACAAAGTGTCTTGAAGGAGTAAAGGCAAAAGCCATATCTATCAGAGCTGGGGGTGGGGATGGGATTAAGGGATGGAATCCAAGTTTCTAGTGAAGTAGATATGGTTCCTTGCCAAGAAAAAAAAAAGAGATCTTAAAACAGAAAAGTTCAGAGTTACAAAGACATTGTCAGTCATTATTAAGTCTGTGACCCATTTAGGGTTTCTTTCTTTCCTCTTTCTCTCCTCTCCTTCCTTCCTCTCTACCTCCCTCCTTTCCTCTTTCCCTCCCTCCTTTCCTTTCTTTCCTTCCTTCCTTCCTTCCTTCCTTCCTTCCTTCCTTCCTTCCTTCCTGCCTGCCTTCCTTCCTTCCTCCTTCCTCCCTTCCTCCCTCCCTTCCTTTCTCCCTTTCGTTATTCCTTCTTTCTTTTCTTTTTCTTCCTTCCTTCCTTCCTTTTTCCTTCCTTCTTTCCTTCCTTCCTTCCTTCTTTTCTTCCTCCCTTCCTTTCTTCCTTCTTCCTTTCTTTTTTCTTTCTTCCTTCCTTCCTCCCTTCCCTTCTTCCTTTTCTTTTTCTTTTTCTTCCTTTCTTCCTTTCCTCCCTCCTTCCTTCCTTCCTTCTTTTCTTTCTTCCTCTTGCTTTCTTTTTTCTTTCTTTTTCTTTCTCTCTCTCTTTCTTACTTTCTTTTATATTGAAATAATTTGACATTTTCTTCTCCAGTTCATTTTACAGATGAGGAAACAAAGGCCAACAGAATTAAATGACTTGTCCAGGGTCACACAGATAATATATGAGTGTCTGAGTGTCTGAAGTTAGACTTGAACTGCAGAAGATGATTTTTTACTTTATACATTATGGCACTCTCTAGAGATACTTAGAATATCAGAAGTAGGAGGGACTTCAGAGTACAGAGTGTCAGAACTGGGAGGAGGCTTGTAACCTAAGGATTTCAGAGCTGCTAGATTAAAGACAGTTGAGATAGCCAAATCCAATCCCTTCATTTTACCTTCAGGGTTGTTGTCCTTCATTCTCAAAGAGGGCCAAAATGATATGAGTATGTTAGAATTGAGTTACAGGGTGTCTCTCTGTGACTGATCAGACCAATATAAGCTCAGAGTGATCTGCCCCAGGTCAGATACATGAATATTTGGGTTGCTTCTCTAACTTTGTGCATCTCATATTTCTTCTGAGCTAATTCAATTCTGCTTTGCTCATAGAGCCTAGCACTTTCTCTGATGAGGGCACACCATGCTGTGTGGTCCTGTGCCAGTGAGATACAATCAATTCTAAAGTTCTTAAGAGAGACCTTGAAAATGTCCTTGTATTGCCTTTTCCGACCACCTTGTGAGCATTTGCCATGTGAGCTCTCCATAAAATAAAAGGCTACAACAGTGATGAGTCTTAGAGTGAATTTGTGACAGAGATTATAAGAGGGAATATTTTCTTTGTCTCCTCTCTCCTAATAAAGGAATGAAGTTTTGTAATTTGTTTAATTGATGGTGGAATGAATGACCCTAGGCTTTGTTTCCCAAAGTGGAAAAAAGAATGCTTGAGGACCATTTGAAGTCAAGGGAAGATATCTACCTATCATTTAAAGATCAGTCATATAGGTTTCAAGAGATGGTATCTCAAAAGACCATTTCTACACTGGTGAGCCCAACAGCTTTTTGTGCCATGTGAAAAATCCTAGTTAGCCCTTTATGACTGAGTAATGTTTTCTTTTTTATTATTTTACTTACCAGGAACAGTGGAAGAGAGGCAGAGAGGTATTAAATAAGGAGCACAGAAGAGAGAAGGGACTGGATGGAAAAGCCTTTTGTTTTAACCCTTCAAGGCTCTCTAGCTGGAAGAAATAGTCTTCAAGGCTTGTCTACATTACTGAGCCCTGTTGCTACTTAACTTGAAACTACCTGAAGGAAAAATGTTTATTTCTTTAAAAAGTCTTTCCACTGGAAAAGCCAAATCAACACAGCATAAACAATTAATGGTGTTTAATTACCTACAGAAGATTAGACTTACAAGTTGATATATGGCCCCAAAGATGAAACATGAATGCTCAGAGTGAAGAAAATATCTTCCCTTTAATATATGGGATGATGAGCAGAATAGATGACTAAGATTTGAAACCCACATTCCCAGGTCACCAGGGCCATGGCTGTGGGCTCCAACTTCCTTCTTAATGGTTACTTGAAGCTCTGCTGCCTCTCCAATTATCTGTGCTAATTATTTAGGAAAGAGCAAAACAGAATGTGGAGAGGAGAGTGAGAGGAACCCAGCCATTCTTACTTTTGATTTTCGCTGCTGGTTGATCAAATATTTCTGGCAGCAGCTCCAGTATTGAGAGCAGGAAATGGCCTTGCCTGCTAAACAATAATAATAAATAATAATTATATAGAATTTATGATGTGCTGTCATTGTTGTTTGTCCTTAATTTTTGAAAAGGAGCATGACATCAGGGAGGGGATGCCATGACATGCAAATGAATTGGATTTAAGTAAGGGAGGGCTGGGCAAGGTCAGCAGTCTCACTTTTTCCTCCAGAGTCAGTAAGGTCCAGTGGCCAGATATAGATCAAGATGATTGAAGATGGTCCTGGAAGATCTTGTTTTTGTAAGCTAAGGTCTTCAACAGGTCTCAGTTTGACTGAGGCCTATCTATTCAGTGATTAAAGCTAGATAGTAATTGACTGCCCTCTTTTGGGTCAGTCCATCACTGGCACTCTGCCTTGTTGTACCTTCCTCCTTCTTCCTTCTCCCTTCCCCATGCCATTTTGTATATCTTCTAACCCTACTATGCTTCTCAATCCCACTTCTCATTTTTTTGGCACAGTGAAAACAGTAAAGGACTTGGGGTGCTGGAAGAGCTAGGTTCTTATCTAGATTTTCGGTTAGTTATATGACTTTCAATAATTTATTGAATATTTTTGGGCTTTCCTTCTTTCTACTGTAAAATGAATGTACCGAACTAGCTTCATTCATACATGAAAAAAGTCTCCTACATTGTCAAAGATACTATGTTTGAGTCTAGAAAAATAAGTAAATAGGATTATTTCTTGGCCAGCAATAGGATTCTAATATGGTTAAATGTAATATTCAATATTAGACTAAAATTTCATCAGAGAGCTCCAAAACAAAGTACTATATGAAGTTTGAGTGAAAAGAATAAAAAAGGAAGGGTAAGAGGTTTCATGTAAGAAGTGGTATTTAAATTGGATTTTAAAGGATGAGTAGTAACTCAACCACCAAGAGGAGTGGAGGGCATTCCAAGTAGAGGAATTAGACTGAGCTAAGATTGAGACAAGAAATCATAAACATAACGCATATCCTGAGGAGAAGAGTAGACAATAGATACAGAATAGATGGTATCAAAGGTACTTTTAATCTTAAAGAATTTAAGGAAAAAAATGGGAGGAGAGAGATAGAAGAAGAGAAAGGGGAAAAGAAGGCAGGAAAGGAAGAAGGAGAAAGAGGGGAAGACAGACAGACACACAGATATCCAGAGACAGAGAGAGACACACTCACAGAAGGGAGATTAGAATATGAATAACAGTAGGTAGTTTTTCATAGAAACAAATTTCAGCTTTTTAAAACATCACTTAAACTTAAAAAAACCCACACTTATTTTACAACAATAGAAAGAAATATTTGTATATTTGCATCTCTAGGCAGAAATGGTGATGATACTTTTTCCGTGGGTCAAGTGACCTTCCTTGCCTCTTCCATGAAAAACTGAGATAAGGGGGGGGAGGAACCCTGAAAAAACAGCCAACTAAAATGAATACATCCAGTAGCCATGCTCAAATAGATAAATCTCTTTGTGACCATCACCTTTCTGTCAGAATTCTTAATTTTTTCAAAGTTCTTTTTGTATTAACGTGTATTTGCATTGACTTCATTTTGCAGATGAAAAAACCGAGGGTCAGAAATATTCAATCTATGCTTACTAATTAATACATTTTGGAATAGGATTAAAATACAGGTGTCTTTACTTGGAGTACTTATGTACAAAAGGCTTTTTTTATTCTCCCTCTTTTCTTTCCCCCTTCTCTGCCAATACCAGAATAAAATAGACACCTTAAATTTAGGGAGCTTAATTTAATAAAGGCATCAATAACCGCAGGGAAATCAGAGCCAGAACTAAAAATCAGAACTAAAAGCCTGGCCTTGTCCCTCCTCCAACAAGGAGGGCTAATTGGGCTAAGAGAAGGGCTATCAGTCAAGAGGGTAGAGTTGGGAAGAAGTTCCAACCTGTTGGACCCAGCAGTTGCTGTAGCTATCTGAAAAGCGCAGGGTGAGACTGACCCTAACCCTCGAACAAGGGGTTACCCACTTGGGTCTTCCACTACTTGCCTTGGTGATTGGCCCACCAGCTGGGAGAAGCGGGGGAGGTGAGAGGTGGAATTAGCTGTGCGGATTGGGGTTCACGGCTGTCACTCTGAAAGGGTGGGGCTTTTAAAAAGATATCGCTATTTTTAAAGGGGAAAAATCCATCTTTATGATGGTAACAGTTCCCGATCCGATATTCGCCTGCTTGGAACGGAGAGCCAGCTGAGAAAAGGAGGAGGAGGAAGAGGAGGAGGGGGACAAGCTCAAAGCAGCTGGAGGAGGGCTCCCCTGTCTAGAAACCAGCGGTGCAACCTCTGCTGCACATCTGTTCCGCAGCAGGACCGACCCCTCCCGCGTGCCTGGCTCGGGGCTCTTGAGCTACTTGTGCGCTCCACTATTAGGGGGGGCAGGCTGGGACTGGGACTGAACCAGCGCGAGCTGGAGCCCTAGTCTGAGCAGGGCCGGGGAGGGTGAGGCAGGCCGGCTGACTGGCCTGTGGGAGAGGAGGGGCGCTCCGGCCCCAGGCAAACTTTGGCTCCCCGTAGCAGAGGAGGGGGCGGCGGCGGCGTTGGTAGCAGCGCACGCCCTGCTCTGAGACGCGGCTAGGGGCGC
>JAJPUD010000626.1:190817-208634 GCA_023553655.1 Myrmecobius fasciatus | reverse complement strand
TGATCGAGAGTTGTGATTGTCTTAGACATCCTAGGAATTATTTTATATTATATATTATATTATATTATATTATATTATATTATATTATATTATATTATATTATATTATATTATATTATATTATATTATATTATATTATATTTTATATTATTTCTACTTCTCAAATCACTTCACAGATTTAAAGATGCAAGGGATATTAGAGACCATTGAGACCAATCCCTTCATTTTATAGATGAGGAAACTGAGGCAAGCAGAAATCAAATGACTTGCCCAGGATCACACAACTAGTAAAGGTCTTCCTGATCCTTAAGTCTAGTGGCTTATCTACTTTATATTCTAAATGCTTCACTTGTGAACCTGTGAAGATGTGACCTATTATAGATAAAAATCTGACTGTTCACTTCTTAATATTTTCATCAAATATATTCTGAAGGTTTTGTAAATATTTTTTAAAAGCACACATGTGGGTCAGTTGTGTGATCTGACTAGCTGACTTTTTAAAAATATGGATAGAGACTATACCTATAATCTCATCGTTAAAGGAAATATCTGACTAAGAAAACTTTCTCTATCGATTCAAGTCAGCACCTCTTCTGAAACTTGAAAACTACCAAAAAACATAGAGAGGTTAAGTGACTTACCTAGGATGCCAGTATATACTAATTGCAGGGTCTGATAGACATGGGTTCAAATCTTTATTTTTAACATACTGGCTGTGTGATTCTGGGCTAATTATATAACAACTCTGATTTAGATGAATCTCTAAGATTCTGACTTGCAGAGAGCAGGTGTTTATCTGTATTGGTAGATGAAAATTTTTTAGGGATTTCCTACAATGATAAAATCATAGGTGTGATAAAATATTATTATTGTTAATTCTAATAACTTTTACAAAGTGCATTAAGGTTTATAGTGTACTTTTCCCCCTTATCATTTTTGTGAGGTAAGCAATGTAAACATTATTATCTCATTTTACAGATGAGGAAACAGGTCCAGAAAGGGCCTGTTTGTGGCCACACAGCTAGTTAAATGTCAGAACCAGGATATGAATCCAGTTTTCCAGGGTACCTTTTCCATTGCCATAAAGTGTGCCATGGTAGAAAAGTTGAGTTGCAAAGTGACCAGAGCAGCTTGGTGGCTCAGAGGATAGAGTGTGTTAGGAAGATGAGTTCAAATCCAGCCCGAGACTTATTAGCTGTGTGACCCTGGGTAAGTCACTTTACTCTGTTTGCCTTAGTTTGCTCATTTATAAAATGATCTGGAGAAGAAAATGACAAATCATTCCAATATCTCTGCCAAGAAATCCCCCATATGGGGTCACAAATAATGAAAAATGACTGAACAACATAAGCAAAGTTGAGTGCTGTATTCTTTAGTGATTTCTTGGATGCTATTTTTATTTTGAGGATGGAGGAGTGAAAATTGTAAACGCTCTTCAGGGGTCTTAGAGATCAGCTGCTTTCTCCTTATTGCTTTGTATGCTCTACATCAGTTATGGGACTTATGTAGCCATTTACTAACATGAAAAAGATCTGTTACTAGTTATTATAAATAGATACCTGCTTCTTCTGAAGTTTTTTTTTGCTAAATAATTTGGATTAAGTGACTTTCTTAAGATCACACAGCTACTATGAGTTAAATGTCAGGCCATATTTTAACTCAGTTCTTCCTGGCTTCAGGACTGGTGTCCTATCTACTGCAGCATCTAGCTGTTCCCTTCTGAACTTTCAATGAATTCAGCAATATTTTAAGTACTTATTATGTGCAACATACCATGAGTATACAAAACTGTAGGAAAGTAATTATAATCTACTGAGGAGCAGGGGAGTGGGGGAGATTTATATAAGGTAGGAAAACATGAAATAATTTGAGGATTGAGAGAAAGCTATTAGAGGCAATGCATTAGGAATCAGGAAAGATTTCATGAAAATAGTAACCCTATTCTATGCCTAAAAGTTGATAAAAAATTTGAATTCCAGTGGAGAAAAATATATTTCAAGAACAGAAGTAGGCATGGTAAAATTGAGAGATGGGGGAGGGAATGCCTGGGTTTAAGAAATAATTTGTAGTATGATTGACCTGTACAGGATACTTATTCAATTTTTCTTCAATTCTCATACTTCTTTTTCCAAAATATAAATTGTCTTTGATTTGGGATCGTGAAGCCTCCAAGAGTCCTGTTTCCTGCAGACCTTCAGTAGCATATCCCTTTCCTGCTTTGGAAAATAAGATCAGATAAGGTTATTTTATTTGACCTTCATTATAAGATCTTTTATTTAAAGACCTTATTTTATTTATTTAAAAGATCTTTATTAGATCTAATATTTGATGTCATATATAAAACATATGATATGTTATCATACAGTCATATAGTATTATTAGAGGCTTACTCTACTAATGGCATGATGGTGTAGATATTTTGTTGAGCAGAGTTTTTCAAAGAATATCATTTTTATTTACTCATTTTATTCTTTTACGGGCAGCACTACTTCTTCCTAGCTATTCCTAAGGTTCCTCAGCTGTGATTTTCTTTCCACTCATTTATTCATTTCCTTAAATAAAATTCTCTTTCCATTTACTTCCTCTACTCTTTCCCTATGAAGAAGTGATTTTCCTTTCAAACCTGCAACAGTGGGAAGGTGAGTGGTCAAAACCCATACCTAGCCCCCCCACCTATTAAAGCTACTGATTTATTTATGTAAGTAGATTGGGGTCTAAGTTTCTATGCTCTGGGAAGTTATAAAAAATAAATAATTCTATTTCTAAATTTTGAGCCTTTAGCTTGAGAAATCTCTCTTCTATCTCCCTCTCCCCACCCCATTCTCTTCTTCTCTGTCTCTTTGTGTCTGTCTTTCTCTTTCTCTGTCTCTGTCTGCCTGTCTCTATTTCTATGAGTCTCACTGTCTCTCTCTCTCTCTCTGTCTCCTTTTCTGCTTCTGTCTCACTGTTTGTGTCTTTCTCTCTGTCTCTGTCCCTCTCTCTGTTTCTCCCCTCTTTCTCCTCTCTGATTCTGTCTCTCTGCCTCTCTATGTCTCTTTGTCTTTGTCTATCTCTCCTCTCTCTGTCTCGCTCCTCTCTTATCTGTTTCTCTCTGTCTGTCTCTTTCTCTGTCTCTGACTCTCTCATCTCTTATCTGTTTCTCTCTCGGTCTCTGTCTATCTCTTTCTGTGTCTGTCTGTCTGTCTCCATCTCCTCCCTATCTCTGTTGCTCAGGTGTGCCAATACCACGTATAATCCATTTCTTTCCTTCTGGGTAATGTCTCATCCATAGGTTCCCCCCCCCCCTCTGCTCTATTTACATCAGAAAGCACACAGATCAGCATCATTGCCATACTGAACAGCACTGATCTTAAAGTTGGCTTAAAAACAAGCTTAAATGAAAGGCAAATAAACTTTAAAGAAGTAGAGTTTGGGGAATCAGCATTGCTAGCAAGTGAGAAGGAGTGAGAGGAGCAGTAATCTTAGAAAAAATAGGCTCCCTCCTTGTGGTTCTGGAGGTAGCACTGGTGAGCCCATCAGTACAATTTCACATATGCTTTAAGGGACTGGTTTAGATTACCTTTAAGGAACCTTTTGGGAAGTTAAGTAGAACTGTGGGTAGATATCTTCCAGCCATTTACTAGTGTGACCCTGAAAGTTTGCCTCAGTTTCCTTATCTTCATCTGTAAAGAGGGAAATGGAAAACTGCTCCAGTATCTAGGTCAAGAAAACCCCAAATGAGGTCATGAAGTCAGATAACTCGAAGGCGATCGTGAATTTTCTGCTTTTATAGGGCACCCTCTTCATTAAGTGGCCTTTCTAGTGCTAGTCTAGGGTATTTGCCCTCTTCCTTTACAAGACTAGCTCTATGAGTCACCTCATCCTGTTTCTGATGCTCTTTTGGTTAGGGCAAATTCTCAGCTGACTTAGTAGGGTAATGCTCTCATGCCAGTAGCAAGGTATCATAGTGCTGAACTGGAAGTCAAGGAGCAAAGACTTTAGTGTGAAGACCTGGGCTTGAATACATCCTCCAAGATTTACTAGCTGTATGTGGGCAAAACATTTAACTTATTTGAGTCTCAGTTTCCATATCAGTAAAATGGAGATAATATTCAGAATACCTACTTCATAGGGTTGTTATGAGGTTCAAGTATAAAAATATTTATAAAATATTTCAAACATTTTATTTAAAAAATAATATCTTATTTTATGATAGACTTAGCTCTTCTCTGCAATTCAGTGATCAAATGCAATTCCAATAAATTTTGGATGGAAAACGCCGTTCAAATCCAGAGAGAGAACTATCTGGATTGAGGTATACTGTTTTCATCTTTTTAAAAATTTGCTTTTTTTTCCTTTCTCTTGATTTTTCTCTTTTGCTCTCTCTCTCTCAACATGATTCATATGGAACTCTATTAAAAATAAATGTACAAATGATATGTTTCAAACCACCTCCAATTGTTCACTGAAGAAAGCCATATACACCCAGAGAGAGGGATTCGAAATGTGGACCACAACATAACATTCTCATACTCCTTGATTGATGTTTGCTTACATTGTGTTTCCTTTATCTGATATATCGTTTGTGTAGATAAGATTTTTCTTGCACAACAATGATAAGTTTGGAAATATGTATGCATATATTCGATTTGCCAATATTTTAACATAATTAACATGTAGTGGATATCCTGCCATCTAGGGAAGGGGTGGGGAAGTTGGGGGGAAAATTTGTAACGGAAAGCTATGTAAGGGTTATTGTTGAAGAATTACCCACACATATGTTATGCAAATAAAATAAATTTAAAAAAAAAATAAAAAAAATAAATGTACATCTAGTCATTTAACCCCAATTGCCTCAGCAAAAAATAAATGTACATCTATAACTTAAAAATAATATTTAAAATAAAAAATACAGAATATCAAAGAAAAATATTTTATTTTCCTCCAATTACATGTTAAAACAATTTTAAACATCTTTTAAATTTTTGAGCTTCAAATTCTTTACTTCCCCCTCATTGAGATGGTAAGAAATTTAAAATAGATTCTGCATAAAGTACTCTATAAATGGCAGTTATTGGTATAATGGTATTATAGTTATTCTTGATAGATGGGGAGGGAACAAATTTCAGGGAAGATTTGTCACAGTAGGAAGAGTCCACAAGAGCCTGAGAGGAAGCAGGTCCCGAGAAGTCACATGGGAGAGCTGTAATGGGCATTCTTCCATTTGTATTTCAAGTGGCTGAGGTTATTTTGGCCTTTGGGAAAGGGCTTATTCACTGGTGTATGCTGCTGTCTTTCTAGAGTCTAATACAACTTCTGTTTGTTGTCACTGACCTGTAAATAAACTTGTTCATTCTTTGGCCTTGGTAAGTCAGGTGTTCACCAAAACAAAACAAACAAAATAAAGGAAAGAATACAATTTGAGACTACATAAAGAGAGGCATGTCTCAGAGTAGGCAGGTGAGGGTTTCACTGCATTTTCTCTGAGTCAGGGCATTTTTCCTGGGCTACATTTTAGGAAGGATATAAATAAGCTGAACAATGTCTACAGAAGGACACCCAGGATGGCAAGGGAACTTGAGACCATGGAGTTCATATGAATTATTAGAGATATTTAGCTTGGGGAAATATATGAGTATGAAGAGAGACAATAGCCACTAATTTAGGCTATCCATAAATAGAATGGACTGTCTTGGGAAGGTTTCCCCTAAGAAAAGCCAGAATGGCTGATTTTTAGATATATTATACGAGGGGATTTTCCAGATATGGCTTAAATGAAATTTTTTTGAGGTGCTTTTCAATTCTGATATCCTGTGATTATATTTCTAAGACAGCAGTCAAGCTAACAGCCTCCATGAAGTGGTGAGCAAGAATTTCTCATATAACCTGGGTGCAGACAATGAGCCAGTGAAGCCCCTTAAAATATAGGTAGGCCTTCTAGGAAGCAATATTTAACTTCAAAACTTTTGTTTAAATTTGGAATAAGGCAACCTGACTCTGTATCTGTGCTCTGTGATTTACTAACTTTGGTCTCTTGTGTTAATAAAAATAATGATAAAAATATCAATAACAATAATAATAACTAATATTTGTTGTTCAGTCATTGTAAATTGTTTGCCTTCTAACTGTCCCATTAATTTTGCTTACCATTACAACTTTGCTACCATTGCGTATTTTATGACAATGTTGTAAAAGTCTGTTGGAAAAGTCTGTTTGGAAAAGATATGTAGGATAACTATTCTATTTGTTAAATATTCAATATGTTTCAGGCATTATGCTAAGCATTTGATTATACAAAGAAAAAAAAAACAACAAGAAAAAAAAAAAACTTTGGACTCTATCCTTGAGGTGTTCACATTTCAGTAAGGAGGCATTATGTAAAAATTATTTGTTCAAGAAATAAAAAATAATCTCAGAGAGAAGGCACTAGAGTCTTTGGGGACTTTTGTCCAGAAGAAGTGATCTCAGATCCTCTAACCACTTCTTGGAGCTACTCCCGGGGTACTACGTATTTGAGGTCATAGGGTTGAGCCTTGGAGGAAGCTGTGTGTGTAGAAGTAAGAGAGAAGAGCATCCCAGGTATGAGGAACAGATAATGCCAATTCTCGTGGAGATGGGAGGTAAAGTGTGGTGTGTAAGAAAAGCATATAGTTAATTTAACTTGTATTGGAAAAAATCTTTTGCATGCATCTTTAGGTGGAAAGCTGATTTTCCTTCAAAAAAACAGATTTTATGTTTAGAGATCTAGGACCTGAGGGACCTTGTTATTATTGTTGTTCAGTTGTGTCTAATTTGCCATGACCCCACTTTAGGGTTTATTGACAGAAATATTGGAGTGGTTTGCTGTTTTCTTTTACAGCTTATTTTACAGATGAGGAAACTGAGGCACAGAGTTAAATAATTTGCTTAGGATCATACAGCCAATATTTAAGGCTGGATTTATACTCAGCTTCTCCTGACTCAAGGAAGCTCTAACTACTGTGCTATCTAGTTGTCCCAGAAGGATATTTAGAGGCCATCCAATAATAGTTAAAGTGCCTGCAATACTCTTTTTATATATGTTAATTCATCTGATCCTTGTGACAATCCTGAGAGGAAGATACTTTAATTTAAAGTTTCTTAAACTGTGGGTTGTGACCCAATCTCATAACTGTGTCTGTGTGGAAGTCATAAAATTAAGATTTGTTATCAGTAAATATTTGATTTTTATGTCTGTTTTATATACTTATACACCCAGGGTTGTGTAAAAAATTTATTGGGCAAAAAAGGATTATGAGTAGAAAAAGTTTGGCAAACCCAGCTCTAATTGTCCCCATTTTATAAATGAGGGAACTTAAACACAGAAAGATTAAGGAGTGACTTGCCCAGAGTCACATAGTGGATAAATGTATTAGACAGGATTTGAACTCAGGTCTCCCTTACTCCAAGTTGAGCTCCATTCAGTGAGCTACCTAATTGGTTATCAGATTGTTCTTCCTAAAGCTCAGGTATAACCATATCACTTCCATTCCTCACTTAGTAAACAGGAAAAATGGAAATAACCAATAGAAAGAAGGTACTAGCCTTAAGGGGCATCAGGAAAGGCTTCCTATGAAGGTGGGACTTTACAGAAGACAGAGAATCCAGGAAACTTTGTATCCTGCTTCTCCAGTTGGTTTCAGCTCCATGGAAGAAGATGCTTCAGTTCTGGGCACCCCTTGATACCCATTCTCCTCCTTTCCTGCCTCCTTTTGCTTATTCTCTCTCTCCTTCCCATTAGATTGCAAGTTCTTTGAGAGCAAGAACTGTCTTTCTCTTTATTAATTGCATCCTCTGCACTTAGCACCAGTAGTAACTTAATAGATGTTTATTGGATTGGAGAAGGGAGATTATTCCGGGCATTCAGCGGATAGCAAATGAATATATTAGGAGTCAGGTAAAAGAATAGCTAGGAACACCATTGTCACTGGATCTAAGAATACTTTGGGAGAGGATAGAGTGCAGGAAATATAAAGAGGGACTTTGAAGGCTCATGCTAAGCTCCTAGTTCTCAGGTGAACAATGTTTTGTTTCCAGGAGCTTGAGCCAGTGTTGAGTGCTCACTCCCAATTTCATCCTCAATTATTTTCTAAACCTGTTTTGGTTTTGACAGAGAAAATCCCCCAAACAGAAGGACTTGAAAATGAAAACAAGCCACAGATGCCAGGGAAGCATAATGGTTAGGATGCTGGCAAGCCTTTTAAGAAGATGCTTTTACCCGGCACTACTGAGGCCATATCAGAGAGAGCGAGGGCAAGAGTCAAGGCTATATTCAGATCTCTTGTTTATCTTGCTGTGATCAGTTGTGGTTGGCACAGAAAATCTTCCTTTGAAGAGTTCCCTGTTTAATTATGGTGAATCTGTGTGTCCTACCTTGGAATTCAAGTCTAAGTCACAGCAAGGGAAAATATTGGCCCCCAGATGGTAATTTGCAATTAGAGGAGAGGTACAGAGAAGGAGGCTTGGCTGGGGTGGCAGGGAGTAGGTATTGTCAGGAGTAATGGGATGAAATTGAGTAAGGCAGAATGTAGGCCGGATAATAGCGGGAGAAATCATTTCTCGCCTGTGGGCTAGTCACATCAGGGAAGGGCTGGGAGGCCTTTTGTGAGCAAAGAAAACTGGGCTAAACGCAAAACAGTCTATTACCCGATAGGGAAGCAATCGGACTCCTTGGGAGTGGGAGGTGAAATTGTCCTTCCAATTCACTGCTAATTTCCATGATTCAAAACGCAAATTCCAAAGAGAGATGTTGAGGCAACCCATTAAATATGAGGGGACCCAGTGGAGATTTTTTTTAATATCATCTTTAAGGGGGAAAAATAGAGCTGCTTTACTTACAACTCAAAGGGAGATCAGAATCCTTTGTTTCTGAAAATAGGCCTGGAGCCCCCTTAGGAAATAAAAACTTTCCAGTGTAAGTGACTTCTCTTGGTCTGGGCTCAGTCCATGCTGGGTTTCTAGTACAATGAATGATGTTTCTTGTATTTACTATTTTCAGTTATAGGTAGGAGATCTGAGGTGGAATAAAAAAAAAAACAACTGGGTTTTGTCTAAAAAGCCAGAGTTCAAATCCTGATTCTGACTGCTTACCAGCTTTGTGATGTTGGATAAGGGTTTTAACTCCACTTTTCTTATATCTAAAATGTTGCTCTAGATGCCCTTTGGGGTACCTTCTAAATCTAAATCCATAATTCTCTGATCCTGAGTGATATTTGGATTTTAATTCAGCTGCTTCCTCATCATGAGAGATTTTGGTCTAATTACTTCATCTCTGAGTCTCAGTTTCCTCATTAAAAACTAAACTATAGTAAATGTTGGAGGTTGGGTTTGAGTTCCACCCCAAATGCCATGTTCTTTCTTTAGTGTGTTAACTTTCCTTGTCCAAGGTCACAAAGTCCATGTGGGAGGTGAGACTTGAACTTAGGTCTTCCTGACTAGGTAGTTCAGTGAATAGAGTATTGGGCCAAGAGTTAGGAAGACCTGAGTTCAAATTCCACTTCAGATCCTTACTAGCCCAGTCACTTAATCCTGTTTGTCTCATTTTCTGTATGTTTAAAATGAGCTAGAGAATCAAAGGGCAAACCTCTCCAGTATCTCTGCCTAGAAAACTACAAATTGGATCACAAAGAATTGCATATGACTGAAAAATGATTAAAAAAAACAAAATCCATTGCAAAGGTAAGCTTCATCAGAGAAAAGGATATTCATCAGACTAAAAGAAGGAATCATCTCTGGATTGATTGAGCTAAGGAAAAATAGCAACACATAGATAATGTGAAATAATGGCCAATCTTTGAATCACATAGAGTTCTTTCTAAAGGAATTTAACTCACATTAGAATAGATTTATATTCTTGCTTTGGTCAATATTCAAGCTTGTTTACATTACTTAGATATAAAAATAAATTGATTATATTTCAGTATTGGTGAAAAGAGACTTAAAGGGTAGCTGGAATACTAGTATAGAATAATAATTTACATTTAGGTAAGGCTCTTCTAATCATGAGACATTTTTCTCTCAGGCAGTCCAAAAAGCTAAGTTGTTCAAAATTTGGTTTTGGTAGAATTTATTTTATAAATATGAAAACTTGAGCCTCAGAGGAGTTAGATGATCATATAGATAGTAAGTCATTGGTTTAGACTGGAATAATGGTAATCAAAATATTCACTTATAAAGGCCCTTAAAGCATGTAAAGCAAATTACACATATCAATGCACTGGGTCATCATAACCACCTTGTGATATATTGTTATTGTTGTCATTTTATAGATGGAAACTGAGGTAGAGAGAGGTTCAGTAATTTATCTTGTATTCACATAGAGAGCCAGAATATTTCAGGTTCAGAATTCCAATTGCTGCACCCTATGGAAATGTGCCCAGTATCAAGAAAAATGCAAGCTGGATGAGCACTTATCCATGAATAAACCACAAAACAAATATGTTCTGGCTGACTGAGTCAGAGTCAGCTTTGATGCTTGCGTTTTTCAGGCTCATGATCATCATGGAAAGCAGGTCAGGACAGTCAAAGGGGCACTGGATTTGGAATGGATGAAATGATTTTATTCAAAACTAGCCTCTGCCATTTCCTAGCTGGATGACCTTGGACAAGTCATATAACCTCTTTTGGTCTAGTATCATTATTTATAAATATGAGAGGTTGGATTAGATGAAAACTAGTTCCTTCTAGCTTCAAATCTATGATGATGTGATCTTATAGGCAAGGTATGGCCAGACAGGGTTAATTCAGAGCCACTTCAGGAAGGTTCAAATATAAAAGAATGGGAGTCCAATTTCTCCCAAGTGGCTCCCTATTCAACAATGCTCCCTAATTATTTATGTGGCTTGTTTAAAGCTCTGGACTGGCTTTCAAAGAGGCACAGAAGCACTACTCTGGGATTTTTATTGGAGTTTCCCTGGAAACTATTTAGCTCATGGTGGATGTTCTCCTGAGAGTGGTTTTAATTCTGTATTGAACTTGCTGCTGCATTCTGAGGGTGGGATTTGGTCTTTGGCAATGCAATCCCTGAGTGGAGAATGGCCCGTTTTTGTCGGGGAATAGGAACTTCATTGATTCAGCAAAATATGTGTTGTGACCAGGTGCATCCAAATTCCAGATCAAGATACCTACCAGAGTGAAATGCAGAGGGGGATATAGCCACTTTGGAGAACAGAACTAAATCGTTATGACTCCCATACCTTTAACTTCTCATAAGATTGTGGGCTGGTTTTGATTATTTAACCATAGCATGGGAACACTTTAAAAAAGATAGATCTTCAGCATCTGAAAAAAAAACCAAACTAAAATCAACAATTACCATCCTTTAAACTTGAAAAAAAAGATTTCAAGAGGTTAGAATATTAGGTTGAATTGAATCAGATGGAATTGACTTGAGAGAAATGTAAGGCCTTACATTTGGAGTCCAAAAAATCACTTCCAGAAGTAAAAGGCAAAGCAAATTGTTAGTTTGTCTGAAGATCTTGGGATTGTAATGGACTGCAAAATTGGGGGTCAACAGAGTGATAAGGCAGCCAAAAAGGGCAATGTCGTCTTAGGCAGAAGAAAGGGAATCAAAATATCCAGGAACAGGGAGTTGACAGTTTTCTTGTGTTCCACTGTAGATAGACCACACATGGAATTTTCTCTTCAGTTCTGGGTACCACATTTTTGGAACAATATTGACTAATTAGAGCTATCCATAGAAAGGCAACCAAGATAGAAAATGCACCTAGACTGATGTCCAAAGCATATGATGATTACTTAGAGGAATTGAGGATATTTAATTAAGAGATGATGTGGGGGTAATAGGGTATAATCATTGCCATTAAGTATTTGAAAATCTGTTTAGTATTTAACTTGTATTAAACTTGGTCTGCTTGGCTCAAGAGAACAGAACTCTGATATGGGGCTGGAAATTGTAATGAGATATAATTAAGTTTGATGCTAGGAAACTTTTTTTCTCAATAGTATTTTATTTTACCAAATACATATAAAGATAGTTTTCAACATTCATGTTTGTAAGGTTTTGTCTTCCAAATTTTTTTCTCCCTCTTCCTCTTTCTCCCCCCCACAAGATAAGCCAATATAGGTTATACATGTACAATCATTTAAACATTTCCGTATTTGTCATGTTGTGCAAGAAAAATCAGGCCAAAAGAGAAAGAAAAAAGCAAAGAAACCAACAAATGAAGGAGAAAATACCATGCTTCATTCCATATTCATTCCACATTCCATCCCAAGTCTATTGGAATTGCCTTGAATCAGCCCATTGCTGAGAAGAGCCAAGTCCATCACAGTGAATCATCACCTAATCTTGCTGTTACCATGTACAGTATTCTCTCTGGTTCTCAGCATCAGTTCATGTCAGTCTTCCCAGGCTTTTCTAAAAACCATCCTGCTCATCATTTATTATAGAACAATAATATTCCATAACATTCGTATACCATAACTTATTAAGCCATTTCCCCAGCTGATTTCCCCATCTATTCAGTTTTCAGTTCCTTGCCACTACAAAAAAGGGCTACTTATAAACATTTTTGCACATGTGGCTCCTTTTCTCTATTTTATATCTTTGGGATACAGATCCAGTAGAGATACCGGTGAATCAAAGAGTACCCACAGTTTTATAACCTTTGGGCACAATTCCAAATTGGTCTCCAGAATGAAGCAATCACTCTATAACTCCACCAATAATGCATTAGTGTCCCAGTTTTCCCACATCCCCTCCAACACTTATCATTATCTTTTAGGAAACAATTTCTAACAATTAGAGCTATATAAAAATAGCTAGGTGGCATAGTGGATAAAAGCTGAGGCTTGAAGACAAGAAGATAAAAATTCAACTTAGATCTCAGATACTTACTGTTTGTGTGATCATGAGCAAATCACTTTTAACTCTGTGTTTCAGTTTCCTCATCCATAAAATGAGCTGGAGAAAGAAACAGCAAACCACTTCAGTATCTTTGCCAAGAAAACCCCAAATGGGGTCACAAAGAGTCAAACATGACTGAAACAATAGACAACAAAAAAGTAGAATAAGTACTGAAAGGTAGTCAGTTCCCTGTAACTGGAGGTCTTCAGGTAATCCACTTCACTAATCCAATTCATTGTAGTGGGGTTTCTTGTTGATGATTTAGGTATCCCCTTTCAACTTTGGATTTGGGGGAAAAGAAGCCTAGTTTCAGAAATTTATTTAAATTTGGAAATTTACCAATATCTGAAATGTGTTTTTAAACAGTACTGCAGGGACCACAGGTGGTTTGATTATTAGCCATCCCAGGAATATTAATTTGAAAACTAATTTGCTTTAAAAAATTAGAGTAATATCACATTTATTTCCCTTGTGCTTAAGCACAGTTTTTTTTTCCTGCAAGATGCTGAAAATAAACACTGCTTACTTACCTTGCCCTATATTATTCAGGATGAGAAATCTTTTCTTTGAGAAAGTATAGTGGTATAGAAACTTTGATAATTGATCAAAATTCTTAAATGATAACTTTTATTAAGATGTCTTAGGTCCAATTTAGTATTGTGGGAAATACTTTGTTATTTATTAATATTGTTTGAATCTAACTTTATGTGGCTAAATGTTTTTTAACCTAGTATGTAAGGATGAGTCATCATGATTCCAAAGATTCTCAGGAAAGCAGAAGATTGCCGGCTTTGTTTTGAATTCTTCTCAAATTTGTTTCTGGGGATCTGCGCACCTAGGACTTTAGTCTAACAGCTTATGTTTTAGCTTTACTCAAGTTTTATTGAATATACTTTCCTTCTGATGATGTACATCTCAAGCAACATCTGAAAATGGTTCTTTGTGGAAACTACCTACATTTAGGTCCCTCAGGTTGTACCCTTGTTTGAATTCTCTGTAATTTGAAATTTAATAGAGATTCTAGGGTAGTAACACCTTTCTCTGACTCCCACTGCTGCCAAATTGACTTAATATTTTTTTTAAAAAGGTTTTTGGGTTTTGGAGTTTGTTCTCAACTGACAGTACTCAAAAGTGAATGGGCAAAGCAGGTGGTAATATGTGAGCTGATTGCAAGGCTTCACAATTCCTTTGATCAGTTATGAATGTCTTTTGAATTGAAGACGAGTACTTCTTTCAAGCAGATTGTACTTAATGTAGCCTTTTTGCACTTCAATAATTTCAAAGGTCAAATGGGAAAATATGGTAGGAATATAGATGCTCTTCAACTTCTAGAATTCTTAGCTTCCTTCCAAGAATAGGTTAAGTGCCTCCTCGGACACCTGTCCTTGTTTTGTTGTTGTTGTTGAGTCATTTTTAGTTATATCTGATTCTCTGTGACCCCATTTGGAGTTTTCTTGGCAAAGAAAATAAAGTGGTTTGCTATTTTCTTCTGCAGCTCATTGGTAGTCTCAGTGTCTCAGGAGCAGCCAGGTGGCACATTGGAGTTCAAATCCAGCCTCAGACACTTTCTAATAATGTATCTCTGGAAAAATCTCTTAATACTGTTTGCCTTAATTTCCTCATCTGTCAAATGAGCTGGAGAAGGGAATGGCAAACCACTCCAATATCTTTGCCAAGATACTGGCCCAAAGAGTCACAAAAAGTCAGACATGACTGAACTGACAATAACAACAAAAAGAACAAACCCATGTGCCTCACTTTAAAGTTAATAGGCTTAAAGCAATAATTTTTGTTGAATTGAATTGAATTTGAAGTTCTATTAATTTTAGTCTTTGAATATAAAAGATGAATCCTAGAATTGAAGAAAAAGTTGATGATCTTATTAGAGACTTTCTACATTAATTACCAAATTATAACCAAAGAACATTAGAGCCAGAAGGAGTTACAGGTTCAATTTTTGTCAATCAATCAATACTTCACATTTAGTCTCAGTTAGATTCCTAGTTATATGACTCTAGGGAAATGACTAAACCTATCTGCCTCAACTTTCTCAATTGTAAAATGGGACTCATATTGACTCATATTTTAGGGCTTTTGTGAAGATTAAATGAGTTAATATTTGAAAAGCTCTTAGCACAGTGCCTAGCAAATAATAGCCATTGCTGGGTACTCAAGTTACATGGCAACAGGGTGAGATAAGCTCTGCAAATATTATGGCATTTCCTATCCCATTCTATCAATGATGAAAATTATGCCTTTAGATAGTGAGTGAATCATCCAGTTAATACGTGTCAGAGATGGCTTTTTAAACCTGGGTCTTCCTGACTCTAAATCTAGAACTATCCACTCACTAAACCAGAGTGCTTACTGTGTCTGTTATTTTTGGATTTACTCCTTCCTCTCATCCTCCCCAAAAATTGATTCAGAAGACCAAAGCTTAGCTTTATAGGTTGTTTTCTTCACAAGAGATTTCCCACTCCTTCATTAACATCTTTTGAGAGGTACAATTATAGAGATAATTCCTTTCATAGATCTTTTGATTAGCAATATTGGGCACACATCTTGCATTTAGGTTAAAAAATCACTTCTAGAAATAGAAGATTGGGAAGGCATGTCAACATGTCAGTTTGTCACTGAGGGTGTTGGATGTCATCAAGGATGTTTTGTTCAAAATTCTTTTGGAGGAAGGATTTCTTTGGAAACATGCTCATGTTTGTGGGTGACATCAAACCCTAGAATATTACATGATGATGAAATCATAGCTTTAGAGCCTAAGGGACTTGAGAGTCCCTTTTGTCCAATTCTCTCATTTGGAGATGATGAAACCAAGGATCAAATGAAGGAAAAAATGAAAGAAATTCCCCAAGATCACGTAAGTAATAATAGGCAGCCTAGGAAATTGACCTCTAGTCTAAAATAGATGCTATTTTCTCCATATCCCTCAGATACCTTTGTGGAGAAAGGTCTTAGAATTATAGATTTAGGTATATTTCTATTTTTGTCATTTCCTAATTTAGGAATGATGACTAGATTTGGCTCATAAAAGGAATTTGGTAATGGTTTATTTATAAGTTTTTAAGAATAGTTTTATAGTAAAGGCATTTAATTATTGTGATAGGACCTATCAAACTTAAAAATAATTAAATGTCTTTACTATAAATTAAAAATAAAAGAATTATCTTGGGAATTCATGAGAACCATGAGTTTCCCTCCTCCATCCTTTCAAAGTTTCACAGCTGATTCAATTTTCTTTTCTGAGACTGAGTTGCTTAAGATATGTGTTTGGTATTCAGTTTGTTTGGATATTTTATATTTTTAAAGATAACCTATTTCTTTTGTATTCTCTGTTTTGTTGGTATATATCCTGCATACTAGGTTCTTATAATTCTTTTTTTTATTTTATTTTTTTAGTCAACATTATTTACTCAAGGGCATCCAGCAAACTGGTCATGCTCTCACCCAAAATGAATTTGTACTTTGTGTATTCTTTACATATTCTTTTTATTGACTTATCTGTCTATGTATTTTAGCCTCCCAACTCTATCGTTTGTAAGCCCTTGGAGGCTCCAAACTGCTGCATTTCCTTCTTTCCTTACTTCCCTCCCTCCCTCCCTCCCTCCTCTCCTCCCTTTCTTCCTCTATCCTTACTTCCCTCCCACCTTTTCCCTCTCTCCCTTCCTTTCTCTCTCCCTCCCTCCTTCCCTCCTCATCTCTCTCTCTCCCCTTGTCTCTCTCTGTCTCTATGCCTCTGTTTCTCTTTCTGTCTGCCTCTCTCTCTCTCTGTCTCTGTCTCTTGTCTCTCTCTCAAGCAGTGAGAATATTTCTTTGGAAAATATCTCTTGGTTTGAATGGAATTGATGCAATACAAAGTATTAGGCACTTGTGGGCTGGTTGTGGTACTGCATTAGCCCTTCTGTTTAACTTTATCTAAGAAGTTAGTATGTTGAAGATGGTCTTATGAAATACTGTCTATATATGCCAGTGCCCTTGAATTTTAGGTTTGTATGTTATAAAACTGAGAATTTAAAGCACAAGTTAAGAAGTACTTTAAATGAAAATTTCCAATTGCATTAGAATTCCAGCCCACCTCATTATCATTGAGGCAAACGAAAGAAAGAACAGAAGGTAAAAATTAACACAATCTTGGCTCAAGTTCATGGCTTTGAAGAAAAACTTCTCCCCAAGGATCATGGAGACTTAGGTTTGATTAAACTGGGATTTCAACATCTCTCAGCCCTGAATGAATGAAATAAAAAGGCATTATATCTAATTAGACAGTCTCACAGAGGGTTTGGTCCCCTAGATGATGCTGGGTTGGATTTGTTTTTTAGTTCTGAAAAGAATTCCCAGAAATCTGTGGTGGTTTGTTTGCTTGTTTAGTTTAAGCTAGAGGTCTATCCCAGGAAAATGTGTCAGGGAAATTGGACCCTGTGAAAACTTTTGATGGCCATTTTCTCTGTGGGGTGACTCATAATTGAGAATGTCCTTCTTCCATTTCTTCTTAGACTAGAAAGAAGATTCATAGTTTGAAAATTCACATGCTATTTGATCTTCTTTATTGCTGCCTACCACAGAGCCAAACTCATTTTATTCAAGTCAGGAAAAATCTATTTTATATGTGTAATTTTGGTCATGGTGAGTATGGTGGTCATCTTTCATTTTCTAGAGAATGGACTTTTTCTTTATAGAAGTATTGTAGTATGGTGGATTGGAGGCTGGATTTGGAATCAGCATGACCTGGGTTCAAAATTTGATTCTTTGTCCCTCCCTCTTCCCTCCTTCCCTCTTTTCCTCTTTCCTTCTCTTTCTCCCTCTCCCTCCCCTCCCCTCCCCGTCCCTTTCTTCCTTTCTTCTTCTTCTTATCTCTCTCTCCTTCTCTCTCTCTCCTTCTTTCTCTCTCTCTCTCTCTCTCTCTCTCTCTCTCTCTCTCTCTCTCTCTCTCTCTCTCTCTCT
>JAJPUD010000626.1:160283-190807 GCA_023553655.1 Myrmecobius fasciatus | reverse complement strand
TCTCTCTCTCTCTCTCTCTCTCTCTCTCTCTCTCTCTCTCTCTCTCTGATTCTGTGTCTGTTTGTCTGTCTTTTTCTTCTTTTTTCTCTCTCCCTTTTTTTCTGTACATGTGTGCATTTTTGTTTAAATTGGCTGGATCTTTCTGAGCCTGCCAGTCAATTCATACTAATTGAACACCCACTATGTGTCAGGCACTGGGAATACAATGTAAGGCAAAAGATAGATCCTGTCCTGAAGGAGCTCACAGTCTAATTTTGGAGACAACATATTAAAATATATATTATATATGTATATACACATACAATATATGTATATAAAATATAGATAGATTGATAGATAGTCAACAAAGGAAAAGCATTAACATTAAGAGGAATCAAGAAAGGCTTCTTGTAGAAGATGTGATACTGGCTTTAGCTTGAAGGAAGCTGAAAACTTAGAAAGAAGAAATTAGGAAGGAGTATATGCTAGGCTTGGGGGGAGCCAGTGAAAATACTTGGAGTGTGATGCAGCAAGACCAATGTTACTAGATATCAGAGTATGCAGAGGGTAATAAAGTATAAGGAAACTGGGAAAGAAGGAAGAGGACCTGTTATAGAGAGCTTTCAAGGTCAAGCAGAAAATGTTATATTTGATCCTTAGGGAAATAGGGAGTCTGTTGAATTTACTCAAGGGGAGAGTTAAATGGCCAGTCTTGCACTTTATAGGAAGATCAATTTGATAGTGGAATGTATGAACTGGAGTAAGGAGAGACTGGAGTTTGGAAGACCAACCAACAGGCTATTGCAAGTCTAAACTAAAGTCAGCTGGGTGGCAAAGTGAATAGAATGCTGGCCATGGAGTCAGGAGGACCTGAGTTCAAATCTAGCCTCAGACAGTTACTAGCTGTGAGACCCTGGGCAAGTCACTTAACCCTGTTTGCCTCACTTCCCTCATCTGTCAGATGAGTTGGAGAAGGAAATATATCTTTGCCAAGAAAACCTCAAATGTGTCATAGAGATCTGGACATTACTGAAATAACAACTACAGACTTGAAGTGCTAAGAGTCTGAACCAAGCTGGTGGCAGTGTCAGAGCAGAGAAAAGGGCATCTTTGAAAGAGCTTCAGGAAGATCCCTAAGACATTTAATAAGTTACAGAGGGTTCATTCTTTGGCAAAGGGAGTAGTATTCATATCAGTGAAATCAGATTCTTGCCCTATTTCATGTAAATGGACTTGTAGTTTGAGAATCAAATGGAAAACTCAGGATGATCTCAGTATGCTTTGTGTTGCAGACAAAGGGCTGAATATAAAAAGGGCTAGAGAACTCATGCCTTCTACTATATTGCACCTTTTAATCTATATTCTAGTCTCAACAATGATTTGGATCATATGATATATATATATATATACATATACATATATATATACATATATATTTATTTTTTCTTTTCTGCCATAGTAACTCACTTCTGCGAGGTATAACAGAAATAGTGGTGGAGATGACTGTACATATTTTGTATTTAATTGCTTATATCAATGTGATTCTACTCAGTAAAATATAATCTTCTTGAGGACTGGTCTTATTTTCTTTTTGGCTTTGTGTCACTAGAGTAGATATAGGGTAAATGATTGTTGAACTGAAAAGCTAAATGAATTAAATGGTTAAATCCCTTCACATTATCTGTTGACTTAGACAAGAAGAGGAAACCTGATCAACTTCACTTTCATACAGAAATTTTGAAGGAAAGACTAAGAGGAAAGTTTTTTCTTTAAGATTTTTTTAGGGTAAGAGAAATTCAGTATTTTTTCATTTCTTCCATTGACTTATTTTTACCTTGACTGATGAATGATTTAAGGGCAAGACTATTGGCATTCTTGAGTTAATGGTGGGCCACCCATTGGTTTTAATGCTGATGGATGGCCTGGGTTTATGCCCTGGAATCCACTGTAGCAATTTCTGTAATGGAGGCCACAACCATTCTTGAAGAGTACGTTGACTGATCAAATTTTATTGGTTTATAAAAATGTCAAAGGTTAATATCTTTATTTAGGAACAGAGGGTTGGGACAGCTGCTTAGTTCCAAGTCTGGTTAACTGCCTTATTTTCATTTGAAGAGAGGGGAAAAATAGATGTTTTGGATTACATTTGAGTATGTAATTGTATATGACAGATGTATTGAATTAGCCTTACCAGGGCCCTTGGATCTCTGCCTCTGAACTGTAAATTTTCCCGGACTTTTTCATTTGCAGGTGGCTTGAGACGATTTCATGTATATTTCATGGGCTTCAAAAAGGCAGAATGGTCCGGGAACTAATGTGATGTTGTAGCCCATTTGTTATAGGCTGGACAGGGGACCGTGGTTGAGGACCGGTTATCTGTTTTATCTTTCCAGCTTTAAAAATAAATTAAGAAAGAATGGAGAACACCAAAAGGTTTGGTTGCGTGGGAAAATCACCATCCACTAGGTTTGAGTGTGTCCTGAGCCAGAATTGGATGTGTTTCCCCCTTCCTATCTTCCATTAAAGCATAAACGTTTCTATTTAGAGGGCATCCTTTTCTTGATGGTGAGTACAGAGAGGCTATTTGTTTGTACCTGTTTGTAATAAAGAGACTTTGAAGCCTGAAGTCCGGCAACTGCATATCAATTTGTCTGCATGTGTAAAGGCTGTGCTGAGTGGAGGAGACCTCAGTGTAGAAAACTCACCTTTGTTCTCAATCCAGGCTGAGTTAGCCTTGAGAATTTCTTCACTTTTAGAAGAAACTGGGCCTGGGAAAATGACTTCTCTTTCAGAAAAGTCAAAAAGCACTGTCTTGAAATTCATCCTCTATGACCCCAAAGAAAACAAACATTTGATCAGAGAAAAACTGGTTTCTTAAAGACGAACTGCTTTTCTAGAGCTGTGCAAATTACAAAATTTTCCCTTTGGAGGCATTTCTTGAAGTTAAAGTGGTTAAACATAGCTGTTTACTGCCAATTAGTAACAGCTAAAGTCGTGTTTTCCTATTCCCCACTGAGACTCTTGCTACCAAGTCTCCTTCTTGCCTGTGTTAAAAATATATTTTTCCTTCATCTCCTTTCTTATTTTTTCCCCATTACAAAACTTAAAATCAATTAGGAGATAGATTTATTAGTGGTTGCCTTAATTAGTCTGTTAATAGCTGCAGCTACAAAATGATTTTTTTTTAGAAACAACTCTAATCTGTAAATTTTATGGATCGAACTGTATTGACTAGGGATTCCAGTTTCAGTTTTTGTAGTGGGGCATATAAAGATCTACAACCAAGCAAGATCATTGGGTGGTTATAGCTCAGAGACATCTTCTCCCCCATCTTTTCCTTTCTTTCTTAGGTTATGGATCCCCCTCCCCAATTTTTATTATTCATAAGAAGTGTTCACAGAGTACACAGAAGGGAAAGGTATGAGCGAGCACTACCTTTAGTCAGTATTAATATTTAGCCCTTTAATTTCTTGATTATACTTGAGTAAATCTCTACATTTGCTAAATAGAAAATCACCATTCACACACTTTCTGTCTGAGTAGGAATGATGGCACATGTCTGTAATCACTGATCCTGAGAATGGAGGCTGAGGCTGGCAGATCTCTTGAGCTCAGGAATTTTGAGTCTTAGTAGGCTATAAGTTCCTTATTAGATTGACCCTGTTTGCCAGGAAAATCACCAAGGGCTTAAAGTGAATGAATCAATAAACATCTTTAAAAGGATCTGGGGGGAATCTTTAAAAGACACTAATAACTAGAACTATCCATTCTTGGTTATTCTCTCTTGGTGTGACTTCTTCACTGAAGGTATTTGGGGAAAGATAGTACTACAAGGAGATGGATCTTTATAGGCTTTCTCCCCAATGAGGCTGATATGTGGCTCTGGGCAGTGGGCCTTGATCCTTGGTTTTTTGGGTTTGTTCATTTCCCTTTTAGGTGAAGAGATTGGAGATTCTAACCTCATGAGGTGTGAAAGAGCAGAATGGTGAATCTGGGTATCTTAGCATCCTGGCAAGCCAACTTTCAGATTTTACAAGTAGTACCACCTCATTGCTCTGGGGACTGATGAGTGCTGAGGCTGGGTCGGGTATTTCTTTGTTTCCCTGGGGCTATAATGAAGCACAGGGTGAATGGCAGTTGAAGGATGCCCATCCACTCAGGACTGTGCCATAGCCAATAGTCTGGGCTCTGGTGGATGCCCATCCATTCAGGACTGTGCCATAGCCAGCAGTCTGGGCTCTGGTGGATGGCCATCCACTCTGAAGCAACTCCAAAGCCCATGGTGGTTCATAGAGCTGGAGTCTGCAAGTTTCCTGGGCTATGTCAAGGAAAGTTGGATCCTGGTGTTGGGTTTCTCCCATTTTACAACACTGGTGTTGAGGATCTCCCCTTGGTTTGCTGAGGTGGGACTTGCCACTGGTTCTCTGGGAAGCTTTCTGTCCTGGACTGTACCACCTCTTATTTGAATGAGATGGACCCCTCTCGCCAGTTTTCTGGATTAACAGATTTTTTCACTTCCCTCTCCTTGCTGGTTCCCCATTCCAGAACTGGTCTTGTGGCACTATTTTATGATTACCCAGAGGTGAACATGGGAAAATTATAGTAACTCATTGCTTAGTCTGCTTTCTTGGCCCTGAAAGTCTTACAATGACCTTAGTGTCCAGAGGAACAAGGAATGACCTTCAAAAGTGACCTTCAGGACCCAGGTCAGCAGTGGCTGTGAGAAGGCATTAACTGATAATGATGCTGTCTTTGGTTTTAAATTTGGTGAGACTAATACTATGTAGAAACTGTGCTAAAAGTGAGCTCATTCTTTCCTAGAAACTGAGGTGGGATTGGAGACAGTATATCCCTGAAATTTTTATCATTTTTTTGGTTGGGGGGAGTTGGTAGCTTTATTCTTGCTTTATATTCAAAAATATCCTTTTATGAAAGTTAAAAAAGTTATTAAACATCAATAGGCACTGTGTTAAGTGCTGGAGATACAAAGACAAAAATGAAAATGTCTCTACCCTCAAGGAGCTTATATTCTAATGAGGGAGATAACATATAATAAGTAATTGTGTTCAAGGTACAGACAGAGTAAGAAAACTGAGAAGGAAGCTCAGAGGAAAAAAAACCCAGAAAAACAGGGTAGCTTTGAAAATAACATGTAATATTTATTCCATAGATTTTTTTTAAATTAAACAGTGTGAAGTAGAGATTCATGATTTCATTTTGAATTTTTTTGTTGTACTTTGTACATAGAAATTTTTTTTAAAATTTTTTTATAGTTTAGTTAAAATTGAATTCTTTGGTCATGGGAATCCATAGGAAAAAGCCAAAGTTACAGTTAGGCAGAAAACATATTCATTTCTCTTGTCTGCCCCTTGCCAGCTTCCTTTTTGTCTCCTATATTTATTCAAGATATCACATACAAATAGAACAACTAAGTTTCATTACTCTGACTTGCTTTTGCCCTATGTTCTTGGACAAGATGGGTATCAGGGCTTAAAGTGACTCAGATCACTTCCTTTCTGGCTCTCCCTCCCCTAGGAACCAAAGTCTTATTCTTTTGTATTGATGAGAAAGAGTCTGCTGATGTATAAGTGAGATGGTGTGAGGAGAGTAAAAGACAGGAAGAGAAGAAATCATCATCATAATTATTATTGTTATTTGTATGGTTTATTATCATTTTATATTAAATTATAGGATTATTATGTTACATATATATTATGTTATTATTGTTTATAAACAGGCAATATGGTAGAATGGCTAGAGAGATTGCTTCAGAGTCTGGAAGACTGGAGACACACCCTGAGAAAGTCTCAGCATCTCCAGGTAACTCTCTAGGTGGTACATAGGACTGAGTTCTAAGTTTGAGAGAGAAAAAAGATTTGAGTTCATCCTGCCTCAGATACTTGCTGTGTGATGCTGGTCAAGAAAACTTATTAGTCTCAGTTTCCTTATTTATAAAAAAAATAGGAACCTCCAAGATCTTTATTTCTTGAGATCTTATATATATTCTAAGGTCTGTTATCTTAACATCCTCTGGTTATTGTAGAATAGTAGAATATGAAATTGTAGAACAATTTCCAATTTGAATAGATGGAATTTCTTCATTAGTTTTCTCCATACTAATGAAACCACAAGTCTAACTAGTCTCTTGCTCTCACTCCTCCTACCCTCTCAGTAACCACCAGTCAGAGGAATATTATATGAAGCTATCAAGAATATAGAATTTTAGAAATCCACTTCAGTGACTATCCATCTAGTTCAATCCCTCCTTGACCAAGATTCCTTTCTAAAACCTTTGTTTGACTATCTCTAGAGGGTGGTTCTGGGACCTGAGAAGTGGATCATACTTTGGGATAAGTTTGATTTTTAGGAAGCTCTTTCTTAAATGAAGCCTCATTATGCTTCTTTGTATCTTCCAGTCATTGCTTCTGGTTCTTTTCAAGAGAACCAAGAGGAATAAAATGATTAGATCTGGAATCCAGAAGGTCTGGATTTCAATTCTCTCTCAGTCCTTTAATGGCTATTTGACTTTTGGCCAGCCAATTAAACTTTCTGGGCCTCAGTTTTCTCACTTGTAAAATGGAGATAAATAATTACTTGTACATGATAGCTTTAGTATTAGGATTGAGATAATATATAGAATGTCCCAAAAGTTTTAATATGTTTATAAGCCTTAACAACTTTAGGAGCATAAATGCTACAAACTTATAACCACATCATTTAAAATTTTAGTTATCAACATTTATTTTATGCTTAGTTTTGTGAATTTTTAATAATAAAAATTTTAATTTTAATTTGAACCCAGCAGTTTCTGCATAATATTTTATCAGATGGATCAATAGGTAGAGGAGGTCCTCTTGCTCGGTCCCTTTGGTCACCCAATCTATCATCATTACACTTCTTCTTTTGTAACATCAGAACTGTAGTGTATGGATTAACATCCTGTTCACCGAGCAGCAAGTGATGAAAGTTTTTACAAAAGTCAAAAATACACTAGGCTAATATATAGTGCAAGATGGTAGTTATGGTAAACTTTAATGAGAAATATTTTAATATTTCAAAATTTTAAATAATTAAACTTTTAAATTTCCCCCTTAAAAGTATAGCTTATGACTATGCTAAGACTTTTGGGACAACCTATATGGAAAGAATTTTTATAACTTTAAAGTGCTATATAGATGTATGCTATTATTGTTATTATCATTAACAACAACATTAATAGATATGATAATATTAACAATAATAGACATGATAATATTAGATAATAAGTTGGATTAAGTAGGAAGAAAAGAGTTGATTTAATTTGGGGAAATTGTGAACTTTCTTTACTGACTCCAAGTTTTGACAGTTAAAAAAAGACCATTTATAAAATACTAATATTTTGATGTTGCGATATGACAATATGATGCAGAATATCATGAAAGAAGTACTTATTAAGTGCCTATATTAGGTCAGGTGCTATGCTAAGTGCCTTATATAATTACCTCATTTGATGCTCACAACAACCTTGGGAGTTAGGTACAATTATTGTTCTCATTTTACATTTCAGGAAACTGAGGCAAACAACAATTAAGTGCTTGCTCAGGGTCACAGAGTTAGGAAGTTTTTGAGGCCAGATATCAATCTAGGTCTTTCTGACTTCAGCATTCTACCCATTATCCCACCTAGCTTCCTTCTAATCCGTAGCATTCTCCAAATAAATCCCACTCATGGGAGAGCACAGGAGAAGGACATGATGGATATATAGGCAGCAACACAGAATCCATTATGATCTCTGAAACAGAACAGTAATAAGATATATCACTAAGAAATTGCATTGTAGAGAGAGAAGATGATATGGTCTTGGAATAGCAGAGAGATGGCTAGATAGAGCTCTACAGTGGCAGCTTCACAAGGAATGGAGGTCACAAGAAAGGTCTCCAGTATACTGCTGGACACCCTGTGCAGAACTTTGGGAAGGTCGTGGACCAGAGTCACTCATACAGGATGGAAAGCTGTGAATGGGTTTTGCACTGTTTGAAGGACTCTTTAATCAATGAGATCACAGAGGCATTTGTGTGGCTGAGCACTGCTAATAAGTTGACAACCCTTTATATATTTATAGGGATCTCTCATTTGCCCTTAAATTGTCTCTTCTCCAGATTAAACATTTCAGATTGTTCCCATCATTCTTAATGGGACACAAACATGAATTAATTCAAGATCATTCACTATCTTGGTTACCTACCTCTGGGACAGCTTGTCAGTATCCTAAAATGCTTCCAGAACCAGTCATATTACTGCAATTGTGACTTGACCATAATACCAAGTTTCTCTCCACCAAAGTCACTCCTAGACAAAAGCTGGCTCAGGACCAGAGGAGTAGAGATATAGAGCATCTTTGAATGTAGCCCCAGAGAGTATCAGGCTTCTTTGTCCCCACATTATTCTGTGCTGCTTAATGAAATGAACCTTCATTTCACCAGACCCTCAAATATTTTCAGATTTCTGGGCACACCTCCCTGAATATTGCATGGGTAAGGTTGATATTTTGAATCCAAGTATAATACATTTCATTTATCCCTATTTCATTTTATCTTAGTCATAACATTTACTGCATTGTACAGTCTCTGTTTGCATCTTCTTTGGTAGAGTGTGAGCTCCAGTGAAATCCAGGGCTGCATCTTATCAAACATTTCCATCTCTCCCAGTGCTGAATATGGTCAGTATTCTGACTGAACCATACATTATGTTGTATAGTTATATTTTATTGGGGGTAGCTAGTGCATGGAGCACTAATCCAGGAGTCAGGAAGACTCATCTTTTGAGTTCACATCTGACTTCAGACAGTTAACAGCTGTGTGATCCTGGATAAGTCACTTTTCCCTCTTTGATTCAGTTTCCTCATCTGTAAAATGATCTGGAGAAGGAAATGGCAAACTACTTCAGTATATTTGCCAAGAAAACCCCAGTGGTGTCATGAAGAATCAGACAGGACTAAACAACAACATTTTATTGATGGATCATTGTGAGCAGCTGAACAGCATAGACAAGAATAATAATAATTTTAAAAAAAACTTCTGTTGTCGTGATTGTTTAAAAGAATACAAGATCATGAAAATTTGTCTGAAAAAGAAAGCAATTCACAACTTTCAAGAGATCTATCTGTGCCAAGAGTTTAATGTATTTGGGAGAATTGCAGATAATGATTAGATAGAATAGGCAACAGTCTGACTTGAAGAACAGGAAGATTATGAGTGCTTTTTGGCAGTTCTTTGGGAGAAGGATGAAAGGTGAGAGGGCTGAAGGAAAGAGAAAAGTGTCCAACAGGTAGAAGGAAGATTATTCTTGTCAGGATATTTTATAGACTTCCTCTGGATTCAGAGAGATGGTAATTCTGTCTGAGAAGCATTTGTTGTCAATAACCTGGCATCTTGTATTCTCAGGTGGAATAATTGGGGGACTGCTGCTCTATCAACAGAATTAGCTATCCCTATACACTTAGATCAAGTCTCTATAGGAGCAGTAGAGATTAAGGAATAAGTTCTGGGCTTGGTGTTCAGAAAGCTAGGTTTGAATTCTGGCTCTGACACTTCCTGCATCAATGACCATGAGCAAACCCATGTTTTTTTTTTGATTTTCAGCTTCTGAGCTCAGATTTCTATAGGGTTAGAATAATAATCCTTGCAAGAAGGGCAATATGATATAGTGGAGAGAAAGCTGCCTTTGAAATTAGGAAAATATGGGATCGAGTCCCATCCACTCCCTTTGATACATACAGACTGTATGACTCAAGTCACCCTGAATGTCAGAGTAGCAGTTATGGAATATTTGCCAATCTGTGTCAGTGGAGTAAGTTGTTTTTTATGCTAATGAAATAACACACTCAGCACTCCTCATACCTGATCCCTAAAAAAATCATTGCATACCACCTACCAAATTGCTGTGCTAGCTTTCTGAAAGAGAGCTAGGGATCTGAATTTATGTCCTTTCCCTGCCACTTTCTGGATATGTGACTGTGGATAAGTCACTTCACATCTCAAAGTTCCATGCAGCTCTCAAAGGCTAAATTGCAAAGAAATTGCATACCTACATTGGTAGAGGGAGTTTCTTCCTTCAAAGATTCACCCTACGCCAATGAAATCAAATGAGATCCCCTTTTTCTGTAGTATTTCACAATAAGTGGCAGGGGAAAGAATAAACTCAGGTCCTTTGCTTCTAGGCAGCTAACTCTATACAGAGTTGCTTCATAAAATGCTATATATATATATATATATATTATGTGCAGTATCACATAATAAACCTGAGTTCTCTTTGGAGTTGTCCTTCTATGGCTCTGAGGAGCTAGAAGATGGAGTTTGGGATAGCTTAGAATTCCCTGTCCTGAAGAGACTCCACATTCTACTATGGGTACTATTCTACAAGGTGGCCAAACCAAATTTGCTTCCCAACTCTCTGTTATCTCTGAAAGCCCCACCTTTGGTTTTTGTATCCATCATTGCTGGTGAGTGAGGCTCCCAGGTAATGTTTTCATGCAGAGCTCATCTTTTACATGCACGAATCAGTGGGGAATGGGGATTGGCTGAAAAGGGACAATTGAAATCCAAGGAAGGGCTTTCCAGCTGCAAAGTAGCTTGATGAAGAGCAGAAACATTCTCTGTCAGCCCCAGTCGTCTGATTGGATAGGAGCCCAGCTGTAAGATTGCTGTGACTTTTTTTTGCCAGCTGGTCCCAGTCTTTTTCAAATTGATGTGCAGAAGATGTGTGTGTGTGCACGTGTGTGCATGTGAAGCTTTTAGATTGGTTAGCAATCCGTATTAATAGTTGGAGATTTGAATTGGGCTTGATGAGTGAGTCAGGGGCTAAAGAGCACTGGATAGATTACTCCTTAATTGCAGCAGTCCTGATTATAGAGAAGGAACAGCCAATGACTTAGCTTTCCAGACTTGGCCTCCATGGAGACTAAATACACAGAGCCTCTCCCATCTTTCTTTTCCTCTGGACACATTGCCTGATTTGGCCTTTTGAGTTCTCACTCTTTTTCTTTTCTTGCTGATTTTTCTCTCCCTTTCTATCCCAGGGTAAAGATTCCATATTTAGACACCTGGTAAGGCCAATGGCCAGGGAAACAGGTATCAAATTTAGCTTGATGGCAAATTGTGGTGACTTCAATCTATGGACAGCATCACATGACAACCAAAAAACCCAAGTCATTTTTTCAATATATCCTTTTATTTATTTATTTATTTTTTTGTTATAAGAGATGGTTTTTTAGAAAGGGGTGGGGAAAGGGATACAATGGAAAATAGAGGTGACTTAAAACATAAGAGATCAATAAAAATTTAGTTGAAAAACAAAATACAAGGAAGAAGTGACTAGGGCAAGGTAGGACCAGAGTGTTCTGTTTGGTTCTGGGTGCCACATTTTTGTTGTTGTTTAATCATTTCATTCATGTTCGACTTATTGTGATCCCATTTTGGGATTTTATTGGTAAAGATCCTGAAGTGGATTGCCATTTCCTCCTCCAATTGTACAGATGGGGAACTGAGGCAGACAGAGTAAAGTGACTTGCTCAAAGTTAACAAGCTAGTCCATATTTGTGAGACCTGTTTGAACTCAGAAAGATGACTCTGTGGTCTATCCATTATGCTACCTTGTTGTCCTAACATATTTTAGGAAGGGCTTTCTCCACTCCAATTCACTCTTTATTCAGCCACTAAAATGATTTTTCCTAAAACAAAGGTCCAGTCATGACGCCCTTTCTTCTTAAAAACTCCAAATCATCATCAGTGAGGATGAACATGACATAAAGTCAACTCAGTAAGGTTGTCAGATGACTTTAGTGAGGAATAAACACATTTTGACTGACTGAAAAAAACCCCCAACAGAATGTGCTGCCTTGAGGAGTAGTGAGGTTGTTCTTCACAAGTTGAATTTAAGGAAAGCCTACATCACCATTTTATTTGTTGGGTGTATTTCTGCTGAGGAAGAGGTTGGATTAGATGGTCTCCAAGGACTTTTAAAATTCTTTTTATTTTGTGTTGTTCCTTTTATTTATTTTGTCTGCTATTTCCTGATTACATTTATAATTTTTTAAACAATCATTTTAGTTTTTGATATTGATCATCCTTGCAATATTGCTGTTACTGTGTATGATATTGCCCTAGTCTTGCTCACTTCATTCTGCAAGAATTCCTATATGTCTTCCCAGATTTTTCTGAAACTGTCTTTATCATGTCTTAAAGCAACATAGTAATAAACAATAATTTGTTTACTCATTCCCCCAGAGTGGGTAATCCTTGTTTTTTTTTTTTTTTTGCCATCACAAAAAGTACTCATATAAATATTTTTGTACAAATCGGTCCTTTCCCTTTTTCTTTAATCACTTTGGGATACAGACTTAATAGTAATATTTCTGGGTCAAAGTATATGCAGTTTGATAACCTTTTGGCCACAGTTGAAATTGTTCTCCAGAATGGTTGAATCAGTTCACAACTCTACCAACTATGCATTGGTATACTAGTTTTCACACATGCCACCCCAGCATTTGTCTTTTTTCTTTTCTGTCATGTTAGCCAGTAGTGATTTAAATTTTATGTAATTTATTTTATGTGACTATTAATAACTTTGATTTCTTCTAAAAACTACCTGTTCATATCCTTTAACCATTCATCAACAAGAGAATGGTTCTTATTTTTATAAATTTGCTCAGTTCCCTATTTTTTGAGAAATAATATCTTTATCAGAAAATGTTGCTACATTTCTCCTCAGTTTCCTATTTTCCTTCTGATTTTGCTTCATCTGTTTTGTTTGTACAAAAGCTTTTTAATTTCATTAAATCAAAATTATGTATTTTACTTCCCTTAATCCCCTCTCTATCTTGTTTGGTCATAAATGTTTATTAATAGATCTTTCATGTACATTGTTCCATGCTATCTTAATTTACTCATAATATCATCATTTATGGTTAAATCATTTATATATTTTGATTTTATCTTGACATATGTTATGAGATGTTGATCTATGTCTAGTTTTTTCCAAATTGTTTTTTAGTTTTCCCCAGCAATTTTTGTCACATGTTGAGTTTTTACCATAAAAGCTAGGATTTGGGGACTTATCAAACACTTAACTTGGTCATTTATTATTGTGTATCATGTACCTAATCTATTCTACTGATCTATCACTCCATTTTCTATTTTTTTTCTTTTTTGCTTTTTGCTGAGGCAATTGAGGTTAAGTAACTTGTCCAGGATCACACAGCTAGGGCATATTAAATGTCTGAGACCAGATTTGAACTCAGGTCCTCCTGACTTCAGGGCTGGTGCTCTATCCACTGCGCCACCTAGCTGCCCTTCCATTTTCTAATACTAGATTGTTTTGATGATAACTACTTTGTAATATAGTTTAAAATCTGGAACTGCTAATCTAGCTCCTTTAACATTTCCCCCCATTAATTCCTTTGATATTCTTGATCTTTTGTTCTTCCACATGAATTTTATTACTATTTTTTCTGGTTCTATAAAATAAGTTTTGATAGTTTCATTGATATGGTACTGAATAAGTTACTTCATTTAGGTTGAATTATCATTTTATTATATTGGCTTGACCTTCCTTTGAGCAATTCATATTTCTCCAGTTGTTTAGATCTGTATTTATTTGGGTGAAAAGTGTTTTCTAGTTGTATTAATACAATCTGTGGGTTTGTCTTGTTAAGCCAACTCCCAAGTATTTTAAATTGTCTGCAGTTATTTAACGTGGGATTTCTCTTTCTATTTTTTCCTGCTGGGTTTTGTTGGCAGTATACAAAAATATTGATGGTTTATTTTTCTTTATTTTATATCCTGTCATACCACATATAACTAAAAAAAAATCTCAGTGAGTATATCGCTACACAGGTTGGGGGGCTCATATTGGACAGTTTTGACAAAATGCTTGGTTCTGTTAAATTCAACAAATATGAACAAGGTCTCAGAAGCCTAGATGTATGTATGACAAGGTAATTGATTTGAGAAATTTGAGGCTGGTTTATTTCCTTTCAACCCCCTCCATGCCAATCTGTGTAGTGTTATATTTACTGATATTTCTTTCTTCAGTTACATGTAGTATAACTGAGAATTTCCAACTGCTTTCCTAACTAATGTTTTTAAGCACTTATTAAGAGACTAAGGTGTGGACACTGGAACTTCAAAGTAGGATGGGATAACAAGTTGGGAACTTTTTTCTTGACTCCATATAAGAGCTGTGTAAAGATAGGTCCTTCTTCATTTCAAAGGTGAGGGATCATGACTGTGGAATAGGGCATATAATATTAGACCTTCTAATATATTAACTTTCTTGAAATTTTTTCCCTTCCATTTAATAATTCTTTATTATAAGAGGTTATTGCCTGGGAGGCAAAAGTAAGACTTTAGGGAATGCTTTTGGTGATGTGAAAACAATATAGCAACAAAAAACCCTTACTTTTAAAATGATAAGTAGTATAAAATAGTTATCATTTATATAATCTTTTAAAGTAATTTACACATCATTTAATTTGATGCTTACAACAACCCAATGAGAGAGATATTGTTATTATCCCCATTTTATAGTTGGGAAAGCTAAGGCTGAAACTTGTTAAATAACTTGCCTAGGATGATCTAGCTAGTATTTGTCTGAGGGAGAAAAATTTATTACCATAAAATCCAAAGCAGAAAAACAAGCAGACAAAACTTATACTTCTCTAGGACTCTCCTGGACTACCTCTGTCATCTAGACCCCCCTTCATCTGCTGTAGGTAGTGACTGTGGGTATTTTTTTGCATATAATTTACATGCAGTTATCTTCATTGCAGAAAGGAATACAGTTATTAATGTGTATTCTCTGAACCTGCGTAAGCAGAAGCTTTCATTTACAGAGTCTGTCTTTAGGGCACACTTCATTTCCCTTAGAATAAATTATCATCCATTTATCATTAGTTAGCAAGTTATTAACATTAATATAAACAAATATGTGCCCCATTTTTCCGTGATTACCTTTTTAATCACTTAGTGAGCAAAACAGGCAGTTTTTATGTATTTTATTTTTTAATGCTGATATTTGCTTAATTTCCATATGCAGAATAAAAATAAAATATAACAGCAATAATAGTAACAATAACAATACCAACAATAATATTAATTCTAGGGAATTTGCAACTGTTAACTTAAAACCTAGTTACTTAAGGTGAGAAAGGGTTGAAATATATATTTTTTTCTTTTTCAAAGACAGGCAAGAACTTCCTCATCCAACTTTTTTTACTTCTTTTTAAATTGTTATGGAGGCTTTACAAGTCTAGTTCTGTCTTTGACAAAGAAAGTTTGCCAGTGATATTAGGAAATAGTTGGAGCCAGAAGCAGAATGCATGATGGTTCCTTGATTGGCACTTGCTTGCACTGTGATTCCCAGCTGAGTGATTAGCAAGTATATTTATTTGGAATCATTAAGACTTTCAGAAGGTCCATAATTTCATTAGAGCTGCTGAATCTTCTGCCAAGGCTAATAGTAACTCTATCTCACCTTAGTAGATGACCTTCATGAGTGGATGCAGCCAAAAAAGAATTCATCAGCTGAGAGGCACATTATGAGTAATGAGATCTTTTAAATCTTTTTAAAGTAGTAGGATGGTAGACCCATAGTCTATTTGGGGGATCAAATTCCAAGTGTTTCCATCCAAATAGAATCAGAGGTTGTCTCTTCCTGGCAAACCCTTTATACCATTATAAGACATTAGGAAAGGGACTTCAGGGGAGATTTTGGAATATAAGCAAGCAGAAGTAATTGCTAAGGCACTGTCATTGATATGTGAAAGATCATGGAAAGTAAGAAAGGTACTGGGAGTCTGAAGATGGGCAAATGTTGCCCTAATTTTCAGAAAATGGCAAGATAATAGTCTTTAAACTATAGGGTAAATAACTTGATGTCAATTTCAGAAAAAAATCTAGATTTTAAATGAATATCTAGAAAAGTAAATACATATAATAAAGAACCAGTATAGGTTCATCAAGAACAGGTTCAGCCAGGGTAACTTCATTTCTATTTTGGACATTTATTAAGTTCTTACTATATGTTAGACTAAGCACTGAGATTGCATATACATGTATGAAGATAGTTTCTGCCCTCAAGGGGTTTATGTTTTTTGTTAAAAATGTAATTTATTAAAAAGAATCTTTTGTATAGCATATGAGGAAAAATATTTAAGTTTATTTGCAAAGATTTAAGAATGCAATTTAACATAGCACATAAGTAGAGCTATATAAATACATCATTATGGTACTGTACTTGATAATATTTAAGCATCTTCAAGGCAGAAGTGTTTCTTATTTTTTTTATTCCAACTGCCTGGTACATAGTAGGTACTTAATGCTTGCTGATTTTAAAAATAAATTATCATAAATAATTATACCAAGAAAGCTTCTCTAAAATATAAACTAAAATGCTTTTTAGAAAAGCTCTTGATTTTATTAACTGCAAAAGCAAAGCATATAAACAAAGTTATTTATTGGGGAAATGGGGATAGCACAATATTTTCAAAATACTTCAAATTTTTGGTAAAAGTCATTTTTTATATTTTTTAATTCCACCTGCTACACAACCTTATGTAATGAGGCAACATGGCATAGTAGATAGAGCTGGCCTCAGGGAAGCAAAGACCAGAGACACAGGTCCCACACATACAGCCTGCATGATTATGTCTGTCTGTCTGTCTGTCTATCTGTCTATCTATCTATCTATCTATCTATCTATCTATCTATCTATCTATCTATCTATCTATCTATCTGTTGGTCTATCTATCTATCTGTCTAGATATAGTCACCTAATGTCTTAGTACCCAGGCAGTTCTCTCAGACTGCAAGTTGCAAAGTCAAGTACTGATTTGTATTAGTACTTTCCTCAGTGGAAGTTCCATATACCAATCAGATCTGATCCCTCCTCAAATATATATTTCAAGTATATATAACTCCTGAAAGTTATATTTCAAGTTTGTATCAAACTGAATGGCATTTTAATTCCAGTTGATCTATGTTATCCTAATAATATATATATGTGTATATATATGCATATTTATGTATATATTCAATATTCTTTGATAAGTTTACCTTGGAGTTCAAGAAAGAATACCTCCTTCTGAATTCTTGGCCTTGTGAATACTGCTAACAAAGAGAGCAAAGACTAACTTATAGTTTATAAAATGAGAAGGTATTCACCAGAAATTGGTATAAGATCAAAACATTGGGGTGGAAACATTACAGCAGTGGAACACATGATCTAGTGGATCTTATCAAACTAAAAGTTTTGACTCTCTCCCTGGTAATGTTATCTCAAGCCTAGCTTGGCTAAATTTAGAGACATTGGCCCCCAAAAGATTTACCATCAGGTTATAAAACTTTAGGACCACAGTATCTAACAAATAGTGTATCAAAGTTTCAAGTATTACAATCTGAATCAATTCAATAGATATCCACATCAATGAAGTAATAGCTCTATGAAGTCTTAAAGTAAGTATGCAAAAGCATTTTGAAAAGGTAAAAGTGCTATAGCATTATGTAGCATTATTATTTAAGGTAATAATATAGAATATATGAAATAATTTTATGAACTACTTCTATTTCACTTATTTCCTTTGAAAATTTACTCTTACCACACATGTGAAAGTGTTATTTGAATAACTAGGCACATTGAAATGGAAAGGAAAAGAAAAGTGGTTTGTATATTAGATTATGAAACTGATAATAACAACAATAATGGCTAGCTATGTAAATGCTTTAAAGTTTGCAAGGCACTTTACAAATATGTAATTTTATCCTCACTACAATCAGGGAGAGGTGAGTAATTATTATTCCCATTTTATAGAGGAGGAAACTAAGGCAGACAGGCTAAGTGACTTGCCCAGGGTCACATAGCTAATTAAGTATGTGAGACTAGATTTTAACTTGGGTCCTCCTGACTACAGTAAGGAAGTTTCATTCAGCACAAAACTAAACATAACATTACTTACAGTATCTGCAGTGATATTAAGAACAAATCTAATAACCCAAAGCAAGAAATATTTTACTACTGGTATATGCCCCAAATAATATTGGCCCACATTATAGCTATGAAGAATTTTATTTAACAAAAGTTCTGTCTCATAACAAAAGTCTGAGTATGTGTAGATATCTTTTCTTGTTGTTTCACCAGTAGTTTTTATGATGATACCTCCGAGACTGTGCTTTAGTTTCAGAATTAGTATGTCTTTAGGAAGATTTTGCTAGTGAATAAAAATGTCTTCCATCTGATCTTTATTTTTCCCTGAGGTAGTCTGCCTCTGAGGTGAGCTTGATTGTGATTTTCCCACAGTCTTTTTTTTTTTTTTTTTTTTTTTGTAAGGACTCAGATCTTGACTGTCATCTAGAACTAGAATTTCTTTTAGAGGTTCTTGATTTCTTTCCTGAAGTAGATTGTCTTATTAATGAGTTATATTGATATTTAGATTGGCTATAAGAAAGTCCCCTATGGTGAGACTCTTTAGGCTATCAGATCATCTCTTGCTTCTTCCCTATGAAGCACTTCTACTTCAAATCCTTCTGTTGTGACTTCTTGATCTTCAATATTCATTTGGAGAATAAGGGTAGCATTCTTTTGATTTCATTTGGCTTGGTGTTTTTTGATTTCTCATAGGAGGAGTCCTTATCCAATTTGAGTGAGGGATCTAAGGGGCAATTCCAATGTGTAAATGATAGGGCTGAAAAGAACTTCCAGGAAGTAAAGATTTCTAGGACATGGTAGAGAAAGTCTAGATATTACCCAGATTTTAGCAAAGTGTTTGATACCATAAATCAAAATATTCTTGTGAAAAAGATAAGAATATAATTAGATGACAGTGAAAGTATTTGAATGGTCAGACTCCAATAATTTTTCATTGTTACCTAGGAAAGCACTGTACTAGGTAATGCAACCAAAACAAAACAAAATAAAGCAAAATCAAAAACACAACAATACAGTAGAGTTCCCAGAGATCTGTGTTTGATTTTGTGCTTCTTAACTTTTTGAAATTAGTATTAGTGTAGATGGTATGTTTGTCAAGTGTGCCAGATGACAAAGACTTGGGGGGGTGGAATTGGGTAGGAGATTGTGTCATCTTAAGAGTGATGAAGGGTCATCTTTCTAGACTCATCTTTCCAGGCCAGAACATTTGAATGTATCAAATAAGAAGAAATTTAACATAAATCAATGTAAATTCTTACTCTTGAGTTCAAAAAAATCAATGTCACAATTCCAAGGGGGGAATCTATTGTTTGGTAGCAGTTTACATCAAAAAGATTTAAGTTCGAGGGGCAGCTAGGTGGCGCAGTGGATAGAGCACCAGCCCTGAAGTCAGGAGGACCTGAGTTCAAATCTGGTCTCAGACACGTAACAGCTGTGTGACCCTGGGCAAGTCACTTAACCCCAATTGCCTTAGCAAAAAAAAAAAAAAAAAAAAAGATTTAAGTTTTAGCGAACTGCAAGCTCAATGTGAGTCAAGAGAGTAACTATGTAGCCTCAATAGTTAATACAATCACAGTATACATTAAGTGAGATATAATTTAGAATGAAGTGGTGATATTGTGCTATAATATTCTGATTTCGTTAGATAACATATGCAGCATTGTGCCATACTTTAGATAAGCTTTTGATAAGCTGGAGAATATTAAAATTTTTATTCTGGAAAAGAAACAATTCAAAATGACATTGTAATTGTCTTCAAATACATGAAGAATACATATAAAAAAGAGAAAATTTGGTCAGATTGACCCCAGAAATCAGAACAAGGAGCAATAGGTAGAACTTGTAAAGAAGAAAATTTAGTCTTGATATATGGAAAAGCTCCCTTACAATTAGAGTTGTCCCAAAGTGCAAATGAGCCACTTTGGGGGAGTTGTTTCCCTGTCATTGGAAAGGCAAAGGCTGAATGATCTCTTATTAAATAGCTCTTTTTTTTTTTTGAGAGGTATGGGCTAGTCTAGATGGCCATAGAGATCCCTTCTATTTCTAAATAGGCTAATTATTTGAAAAGGCCAGAAGAATTTCATTAGTCGTATTTCCCCTCTCCTAAATTCTGTACTCTACTTTTATGAGAGGCAAATAACAGATTAAACCTAGGCATTTTTTTTAAAGAAAGAATTACTTCCAAAAAAGGTACTTATCATTGAATCTATATTGATCCACTCCAATCTCTTTTATGTGTATCTATATACATATGATAATCATTGAACATTTATTAAGCACCTACATGGGACAAACACTGTTCTAGGCACTAGAAATAGATTCCAAAACAAAAAAGGAAAAAAAAATCTATTCTGAAGGAGATTCTAATCTATTAGGGAAGGTAACATGTCCAAACAGAAGCACATGAATAATGAAATACAAAATAAGTATGAAATAATATTTTGGGGAAGGATAATTAATATTGTCTAAGCAAAGAGACAACCAATTATTAGGGATGCTATAGAAGGTATTCTTACTTCAAGATAGTGTTGTATAAAATAATAGAGTTGCTTTTGCATCATTTCACTTATGTCTGACTTTTCATGACCCCATTTGGGGTTTTCTTGGCAAAGGTACTAGAGTGGTTTGCCATTTTCTTTTCCAGTTTATTTTCCAGATGAGGAAATTGAGTCAAACAAAGTTAAATGACTTGCCAGGGTCACACGACTAATAAATGAGTTAGTATAGAAATTGTTTTTGTGGTGCCAAAGATTTGGAAAATTCCATTCATCAATTAGGAAATGGCTGAATAAGTTTATTGTTGTTCTATAAGAATAATAAGATATTGTTATTACATAAAGTGATGAATAGGCTGATTTTAGAAAGACCTGGAAAAATTTATACAAACTAATGCTGAGTGAAACAGCCAGAACCAGGAAAATGTTGTACATAGCAACAGCAAGATTATGCAATGATCAACTATGACAGACTTGGTTCTTCACAGCAGTTCAGTGATCTAAGGCAATCCCAATAAGCTTTGGATGGAAAATGACATACACATACAGAGAAAGAACTATGGAGACTGAATATAAATCAACACATGCTATGTTCACTTTTTTTTTCTTTTTCTTATGTTTTTTTCTTCTTTAGTGGATTTTCTCTTTTGTTCTGATTTTTCTCTTCCAATATAATTCACAGGGAAATATGGAAAAAATGAATGTCCATGTATAACCCAAAAATGTTTTTACTTGTAACTGGGGAAAATAAAAATAAAATTTGTGAGTATCTGAGGCCAGATTTGAAATCATGAAGATGTCTTTCTGATTCCAAATTCACTGTGCCATCTAACAATGTTCCAAGGACTTTGGCTCAAATTCTTCCTTTGCTACTTTCTCCACATATGATCTTGAGCAACTCACTTCATTTCTCTGGCATTCAGTTTTCTCATATTTAAAATGAGGGGGTTGAACCAGATGATTTCTATGGACCTTCTTAGATTTAACTTGAGCTTCCCAGGATCTCTAGTTCTGAGACGCTGAGATCAGAATGATGACCCTGAGGTATCAAAGTACTTTATGAATTATCAAAGCAAAATTCCTTGTAGTTGTTATATTTGTACATTTCAGTGTACTTGAATCCTTGGAAAATGAAGAGTCCCCATATGTTTTTCCCACTGATTATAGGATTCCTCCCAAATCCTAGATTTCATGATTCTTTTCCCATTGAACGTCACCTTGAAATGCCTGCATTACTCTTCATATATATTATTTTAATATTCTAACTTGTCTTTCTCTATATTCTATAGATTGCCAATCTTGAGACATTACTACATGCATACATACATAAGCATATATATGTGTATGTATATACATGTATATGTATCTAGTCATTCTCATTCCTACCCAAAAACCAGCAGGGCATTTCAATTCCATGTGAGATTTTCTAAACTTATCTTGGCTTTCAAAACTCTTTCTAATATGGTGTCAGTTAGTGTAGCCAGTGTCTCCTTTATTCCTTTAAGACTTTAGTCTCCTTCCCTGTAACTTTGCAAAACAAAATACCTTTCCCTGGCTACCACTCCTCTACATAAGATATCTCTTCAATATACATCAGTAAAGTGATTTGACAGCTGCAAAATTAATAATTCCTGTATTTCTTGTTTTGTTTGTATCCCCGGAGATATTAAACATTAAATGCTTTTTCATTTGTTAATTCTTTTTTTATTCAAATTTTCATTAATCAGACTTGTCTCATTCTTTATTATTGATAATAAATAAGTTTTAAAGGTTTTCAGGGAGGCAGTATGATGTAATGATTAGAAAATCAGCCTTGCAATCAGGAAGTCTGGGTTTAAACCTGCTTCTGACATATATGGATTATTTAACACTAAAGAAATCAATGAACACATCCATGCTCTACATGGTTTTTTAAATAACTTTAATGGTGCTGATTATATTAGCAGAGAGCGTTTCCTCCCTGAGATGTCCTTATACCAATGGAATTACATTTCTGCTTTCCTTCAAACCACTCCCCCCCAAAATATTACAAAACATTACATGTAGCATCTCATTTGAACCTACATTAACTCTGAAGTAATACTGCCATTGCTATTTCCATTTTATAGATTTAAAAAACTGAGGCTCAGAAAGAATAAGTGAAATAGCTGTTTTCACACAGCTAGGAAGCAAATTGGATAGAATTTAAAAGATTCCATCTTTCTGATTCCATGTCTGGTGCTCTTACCACTATGCAACATCAATCTAGCTCTTGTTTTCTACTGAAATACCCTAGATTTAATATTGCTTTTGTCTCTTTGCTCCAAATATTTGGTTCCTTCCCTAATGCTGAATTAAAATTCCACCTTCTGTCTGAGTCCTTTTTTGATACAGATGGTCCCAAGTTGTCCCAAAAGTCTTGGTGTAGTTTAAAGTTCTTCAAACTTAAATTGCCTTAATAATAATCACAGATATCCTAATACTCAAAAGAATATCCCAAAAATTTTCATGTAGCTGCAAATAATGGTGAATCATGTCATATCATAAGGAGATGTTTTATTGAATCTTTTTTCAATGATGTCTTACTCTTCAGGATCATATTTGGGATTTTCATTGTGGTTTGCTATCTCCTTCTCCAGCTCATTTTATAAATGAAGAAACTGAGACAAAAGAGGTAAATGACTCATACAGAGTTACACAACTAGTGAGTGTCTGAGATCATATTTAAACTTAGGAAGAAGAGCCTTCCTGACTTCAGTTTCAGTGACAGCTAGCAGTGGAAATAGCACTGTCTCTTCAGTTAGAGATTCTGGGTTCAAATATGTCTTTGATACTACCTGTGTGACCTTGTGCAAAACTCCCTGGGCTTCCATTTCCTCATCTACAAAATTTGATATGTGGGCTAGATAAAATCTAAGGATCCTTCCAGTTGTGGACCTATAATATTAGGTCTAGAATTTGCATTTGATTCACTCGAACTTACAGAGTGACATTGAGAGATGAAAAGGGGGAAATCCATTGCTAGAGGGTCTCCTCAGTCTAAAAAATGGGTTAGGGGGCAGTTGGTGCAGTGGATAGAGCACCAGCCCTGAAGTCAGGAGGACCTGAATCCAAATCTGGCCTCAGACACTTAACACTTCCTAGTTGTGTGACTCTGGGCAAGTCACTTAGCCCCAGTTGCCTCAGCAAAGACCAAAAAAATGGGTTAGGCAAAATTTTTCCTTTTTAACAAGCTTACTGCTTCAATATTGTGATAGAAATGTAAATAGCAACATTGTTAGAAAAAATGACAACAAATTCTGTCTCTGAAATCTCCACAATAAAGTGTGCATATGCAAATTATGACCACACACCAGGTACTCTATATCTGTTTATCTCTGTGCCAATGCCAACCTGAGATATTTTGAATAAAACTATAAATATATTTTTTGTGCACACCATCTGTTCCTTATTTCTTAGGTGGTTTCCTTTCTTCCTTATTTATTTATTTATTTTAATGGTGGAAAAATAGTTTTCCAATTCTCAAATTTTTTTTTCAAAATCTTCTTAGAAAGAAGTTCTAAGTCCTTAGATGTGGGTCCTTACTGGAAGGAGGACAGTAAATTAAATACTGCCAAGGCAGAATCAAATTTTTTTTCCAATCCTTTTAAGTTCTACTAGCTACTTTCTTCCTCTGACATCTTCTAGCTCCTAGAGATTGGAGTAATGAATGATTAATGCAAAGCCAAGATATTGAGCTCTTTGAATAGCTGACCAAAGTCTGGTCACCTTGTCCCTTGTAGAATGCAAAGATCACATTAGCTGTCTTAGAGTATCTATAGGGTCATCAAGTGAAAGAGGAATTTGATTTGCTCTTTTTGGACTAAACAGTACAATTTGAGCAATGGGTAGTAGTGACAAAGAAGCAAATTTAGGAGTAAGGGAGAAACCTTCCTAATAAATAGAATTGTCTACAAGTAGAAAGGGCAACAGCAGAAGGAAGAATCCCCTCTCCGTTGCCTCCACTGGAGGACTTTGAGCAAACTCTGTAAGGCTATTTGTCAACGGGATGTTGCAGAAGGAGTTCTTTTTTGGGCATGAATTGGGGATGTAGGTTGGACTAGATTGTCATTATTAGCCCTTCCAAATCCATTCTGGGATTCCAGGGGGACCCAGGGCTGCCACTAAACTATGACAGATGATAGCAATTGTGAGTCCTGATGGAGGTGCTTCAACTTACCTGTAGTCAAGTTGTGCAGATGATTTTTTCCTTCTTTGTGCAGCCTTTGCCCATTTACAAAAAATAAGCCTGTGTCAATTTCAGCTAAATATCAGATGTCTTAATATTGTGTGGAATATTAGGTTCCTGATGGCAGGGATTCATGATTGTTTTAATATTCCAAGCACCTGGTACCTAACAAATGCTTATTGATTAATTGAATGATTGTTTATTATCTGTGTTTGGGTTGTTTCCTTTAGTGGAACTGAAGTTTCTTGATAACAAGATATGTTTGTTAACAAAATTTTGTTGATCAATTTGACTTTAAAAGTTATTTGTAAAAAAGAATATTTTGAGGATCATATCAAATAGTATGCAAATCTGAAAGTTTCTATTATTACGTTTTTGTCCCCAATCCTCCAGCAGAACATCACTTCACATAAGACTGGGACTGTTTTGTTTGTACTTGTAACTCTGTGCCTAGCATAGAGTAATTACCTAATATTATATATATATATATGTATATATATATATATATACATATCTGTGTACATCTTGTCCTCCAGAAGTGAAGCTTTTTGGGACCAGAATCTGTTTTCTTCTCAGCTTTGTATCTCTAGTACTTCTCAGTACCTCTTATAGTGCCTGACATCTAGTAGGCATTTAAGAAACACTCATTGAAATGATACAATTTAAAATTATTTTTATAATCATCAGCAGAGTTCTCCAGATAGTCAGTTATCCTCATTGAGGTGAGCCGGCTATTAAGCTGACTCTTGCCAAATTAAGCCATGTACTATTCTTGTATAAGATTTGAATACTGGGAAATAAGAGCTGACTCATTCAATGCAAAGGAAAAATTAGATCTCTATTTTGGTTCATATTTGTGATTATCTTCCAGATTGTCTGTCTTGGAGAAACCCATCTCAAAGGTTTCAGAAATATTCATTCATGCATAAAAACATCACATGCTTTAGGCGTACTAAATGTAATTGTCAGGGACCTCTTATGAATGGTGAAAATATATGACAAGCTCATTGCAGGGCAGAAGACCCTTATGAAACTTATCAGAGAAATGAATCTTAAAAAAAATCTAGAGAAGCTTATTGTTATGAATGAGGCACCATTGTACCCACCATTCCACTCTCTAATTGTTCACTCGAGGATATTTTAAAAGCTTAAAAATAGAACTTGTTTCTTCTATCTTTGGTTGTTTTCAATTTTATTTCTGGCATAGACAATAGAATGTTGGGTGCAGAGCTGGGAAGATGGAGATTTAGATGCTGCCTTGAATACTTGCTAGTTATGTCACCTGCCTCGATGATAGAATGTATAAAGCATTGGACTGGGAGTTAGAGTTTAAATTTTACATGATACCTTTGTTAGCTGTTGTGATCCTGGGCAAGTCAATGGTTCTCTCTCAACCTCTGTGTCTCCATCTGGAAAGTAATAATTCCCATTTCCTGGAATTGTTGATTAACAACTTCTATCAACTAAGTCTAGGGTATTTAGTGGACTGCCAACTAAAACTAGGTAGCAACTAAAAAAAGTTACTGAAAGGCATTAATAGAAGCAGAGTAACCAGAATGAGGGAGATGATGATCCTACTGATGATTGGAGTGTGAGAACTAAATCATGTCTTACTCCTCTAGGAACATTGAGCCTCAGGGCTCAGGTCCTTCTTGATTCTGTCCCTTCTTCCTTTGATGATCAGGCTATTCAGTACCCAGGTAGAACCAGGTATTGTCATCTGCCTTGTTTACTCACTTTCCCTATTTCGCTTCCTGTCTGTTGCTTAGGGAATTGTAATCAAATCAGCAAAATTATTAATAATTGGGTAGAACAGGATAACTTTAAAGGTTAGATGGCCATTTTGGGGGTCACTATGAACTACTGATTTATGTTAGAGTGATTGCTATACCCTGCCCTCACCTCCACTGCCTGGTGTATTAATTTTACCCCTTCCTTTAGGGTTTTCTGGTATGTTTAGAAGAAGGGCAGAAGCTCATGAGCCCCTACCTGATTGTTATCTCTAATTTTAGAAGCCAAAGAACCTTTGTTCTATTTAACTTTTTAATTTGGATTAGAGCTTTTTTTTCAAAAAAGGGGAATAAGTATTTATTTTTTATTTTTTTTTATTTGCAAAACATGTATGGGTAATTCTTCAATATTAACCCTTACAAAGCTTTCTGTTACAAATTTCCCCCCCCTACTCCCCACACCTCCCCTAGATGGCAGGATATCCCACTACATGTTAATTATGTTAAAATACTTGACAAATCCAATATATGTATACATATTTCCACACTTATTGTTGTGCAAGAAAAATCGTATCTACAAGAAAGAAAAATCAGATAAAGGAAACACAATGCAAGCAAACATCAATCGAGAGCATGAAAATGTTATGTTGTGGTCCATATTTCACATCCCTCTCTCTGGGTGTATATGGCTTTCTTCAGTGAACAATTGGAAATGGTTTGAAACATTTCATTGTTGAAGAGAGCCATGTCCATCAGAATTGATCATAATATAGTATTGTTGTTACCGTATATAATGATCTCCTGGTTTTGTTCATTTCACTCAGCATTAGTCCATGTAAGTCTCTCCAGGCCTCTCTGAAATCGTCCTGCTAGTCATTTCTTACAGAACAATAATATTCCATAATATTCATATACCATAATTTATTCAGCCATTCTCCAATTGATGGGCATCCATTCAGTTTCCAGTTTCTAGCCACTACAAAAAGGGCTGCCACAAACATTCTTGCACATGTGGGTCCCTTTCCTTCCTTTATGATTTCTTTGGGATATAAGCCCAATAGAAATGCTGCTGGGTCAAAGGGTATGCACAGTTTGATAACTTTTTGAGCGTAATTCCAAATTGCTCTCTAGAATGGCTGGATCCATTCACAGTTCCACCAACAATGAATCAGTGTCCTGGCCTTCCCACATCCCCTCCAACATTCATCGTTATCTTTTCCTGTCATTTTAGCCAATCTGACAGGTGTGTAGTAGTACCTCAGAGTTGTCTTAATTTGCATTTCTCAGATCAATAGTGATTTGGAGCACCTTTTCATATGACTACAAAGTTTTAATTTCATCCTCTGAAAATTGTCTGTTCATATCCTTTGACCATTTATTGATTGGAGAATGGCTTGAATTCTTATAAATATGAGACATTCTCTATATATTTTAGAGATGAGGCCTTTATCAGAACCCTTAAATATAAAGATGATTTCCCAATTTATTGCTTCCCTCTTAATCTTGACTGCATTGGTTTTGTTTGTACAAAAACTTTTTAACTTAATATAGTCAAAGTTATCTATCTGGTGTTCAATTAAGAGTTGCAGTTCTTCTTTGGACATAAATTTATTCCATCTCCATAGGTCTTAGAGGTAAACTATATTATGTTCCTCTAATTTACTTATAGTATCACTCTTTATATCCGGATCATGAACCCATTCAGATCTTATCTTGGTATGTAGTGTTAGGTGTGGGTCAAGCTCTAATTTCTTCCACACTAGTTTCCAATTTTCCCAGCAGTTTTTGTCAAATAATGAGTACTTATCCCAGAAGCTGGGGTCTTTGGGTTTATCAAAGACTAAATTGCTATAGTTTATTGCCTAGTTTGTCCTGTGAATCTATCTTATTCGACTGATCGACTACTCTATTTCTTAGCCAATACCAAATGGTTTGGAATAAGTATTTATGAAGCACCTGTTCTGTGCTGCATAAGCCCTTTACAAATATTATCTCCTTTGATCATCACAACCCTAGGAAGTGGGTGCTATTGTTACCTCCATTTTAGAACTGAGGAAACTGAGGCAGACAGAGGTTTGATGACTTGCACTGAAGTTTCATCGGCTAGTAAATGTGTGTCTGACTTTGAACTCAAGTCTTCCTGATTGCATGTTCAAGACATTAGTCTTTGTTGTACTTCAGTTGTGGCAAGAACAAGCATGCAAATATTTTCCCCACTATCTCGGGGATATAATCCTACCTTTTTATGGGGAAGGAGCAAGATTAGTTTCCTACTGCAGCTCTGTTCTTATATAGGCCAGTTCTACCATTTTCCAAGTCCTGGGTTTGCCTTTATTATGGCTTCTCAAGGCTTCCTTGCTAGACTGGTTGTAACACTACGCTTAAGTGACTCACCCAGAGTCATTCAGTTCATTTGAATCATGAAAATGAGTCCTCCTGACTACTGATCTGGCACTCTAAACACTCTGCCACCTACTTGCTTTGCTAACCCCAAATCCCTAAATGCTTTTATGATTATGATTATGACAATTATTATTATTATTATTATTAAAGAAGGAAGGTATAAGGGAAAGAAAAAAGCAGTTATGTGCTTACCATGAGCAAACACTATGATTAATATTTTGCCATATTATTATAAATGAAATGAGGGATGATGATGGATAATGGATGATAGATGATTATGATGATGATGATACAGGGGCCATTTTATACAGAAGCATTTGAGAATATAGCCCATATAAATTTATTTTCTACTGAGTTTTGATGATCATTGTTTCTTAAAGTCAGTTCATTTCATAGCAATTTGATATTTAAATAAGAACTAAAGATGGACTGTTTGGTTTGGATTTTTGTTAGCAAAAAAAAAAAATCTCTTTCCTTTTTTCTCATGCTAATTCCTCAGACTGACTGCTGCTTAGAAGAGCATCAGTCAGCCTTAATGTACTTTAGTGCATGGTAACCATTAAATAAACCTCCTTGTAGGAGGCTGACTATTAAACCTCTGTGTCAACTAAGATAGCAGAGTTTGCAATAAAAATGCAGTGATAATGGAATAACGGAAGGTCTGTATAAGTGAGCAATGATTTTGTTGTTTAGCAGCTATACTTGAACTTCGATCAGATGAAGCTATTTTCATCTTGTCAGGTACATCCTAATCAGACTAGGGATGGTTCTGTCTTTCACATAGTGCAAATCATTCTCTGGGATAAGGCAAGGATGATTAGAATGTTGGCTTGAACCACCATTGCCGACAGCCTCTGGGAGCAGAGAGGCAGATTTGGCAGGAACCATAGAGGGGATATGGTGGTCCAGTCAACTTATTTCATATGTGGAGATTTATTTCTGTGGCTAAAATGCAAGGAACAATTTGTCCAAAATCACATTTTGACTGAGCTCTATTTAGACCAAGTCTCTCTAAAACTCTGTTTCAACATAATTGTATTATTATATTTTATAGTTTTAAAGATATTACTCAGAAGGATTCATGGGGTTTGTCAGACCCTGTCAAAGGGGTTTAGGACATGAAACATTACTATGCAAATGTATACCCCTAAAACAATCAAAGGAGCATTTTGGGTGCCTATTATGTTCCAGGCACTGGGAACATAAAGACAAAAATGCAACTGTCTTTGCCTTAAGAAGCTTACATTTTATGTATACATATTTACTCCTTTGATCGAATATTTTTTCTTGTATGCAAGGATGATTTTATCTTTATCTTTGCAACCATAGTACTTTTTCTGGCTTTCTATCCCCTGCACCATGGTAGCTGATTAATAAATATTGGTTGATTTTTATTTTATTTTATTTTTGTTTCAATGCTGCCTTGTTAGTCTCCTTGAAGTATTTTTTTCTTTTTTTCTTTTTCTTAATTAAAGCTTTTTATTTGTATAACATATGTATGGGTAGTTCCTCAGCATTGATCTTTACAAAGCTTTCCATTACAAATTTTACCCCCGGTCCCCTCCCCTCCCCTAGATGGCAGGAAGTCCACTACATGTTAATAATGTTGAAATACTTGACAAGTTATGCAAGAAAAATCCTATCTACAAGAAAAAAAAGAAAATGAGAGAAAGGCAACACAATGCAAGCAAATGTCAATAGAGATCATGAAAATGTTATGTTGTGGTCCATATTTCATATCCCTCTCTCTGG
>JAJPUD010000626.1:117026-155283 GCA_023553655.1 Myrmecobius fasciatus | reverse complement strand
ATATTGCATGTGATTTTTATTGCATCATGATCTGAAAAGGATGCATTTACTATTTCTGCGTTTCTTCATTTGATTTTGAGTTTTTTATGCCCTAAAACATGGTCAATTTTTGTATAGGTTCCATGGACTGCTGAGAAAAAAGTAAACTCCCTACTGTCTTCATTCAACTTTCGTCATAGATCTATCATACCTGACTTTTCTAACAATTGGTTTATCTCCCTAGTTTCTTTCTTGTTTATTTTGTGGTTTGATTTATCTAATTCTGAGAGAGCAAGGTTGAGATCCCCCCCTAGTATAGTCTGTCTAGTATTGGCTGTCTATTTCTTCTTGCATCTCTCTCAATTTCTCCCCTAGTAATTTGGATGCTATTGCACTTGGTGCATATATATTTAGTATTGATATTGCTACATTATCTATGGTACCCTTTAATAAAATATAGTTTCCTTCCTTATCTCTTTTGATTAGATCTATCTTGGCTTTTACTTGGTCTGAGATAAGGATTGCTACCCCTGCCTTTTTTTTTTTTTTTTTTTTTGTTCACCTGAAGCATAATAGGTCCTGCTCCAGCCTTTTACCTTCATCCTATATGTGTCACTATGTTTTAGATGTGTTTCTTGTAGACAACATATTGTGGGATTCTGGTTTTTAATCCAGTCTGCTATCCGCTTCCACTTTATGGGAGAATTCATCCCATTCACATTCACAGTTAGAATAACTATTTGTTTATTTCCTGCCATCTTATTTACCCAAGTTATGTTTTCCCCTTTCCTTTCCCCTTTCTTCCTTCCCCCCTCCTCAGTACTTTGCTTTTGATGACCCCCTCCCCCAAACAAAACTTTACCCTTTAGATCCCCTCCCCCTGTCTTTATCCTTTCCCCTGATTCTTCTATTTTCCCTTCTATTAGTTTATCCCTTTCTTTTCCTCCTTTCCCTCCCACTTCCCTCTAGCAACAGACAAGTTTCTATGTAAAATCAAGTGTCTGATATACACTTTTTGAGCCCAACCTGATGAGAGTAAGATTTACACAATGCTCATCTCCCTCCCCTCTTTCTCTCAATTATATTAGGTTTTCTTTGCCTCTTCAAGAGATTTTATCTTGTTTTTACCTCCTTTTTTAGATCTTATTTTACTACTTTTCCCCTCTTTTTCCCAGTATGACAACCTTTCCCCCTGTAGTTTTCTTTTTCATATTATCAAAGTAATATCTAGTTAAATACACCCCCAAACTTTCCGTATCCCCATAGTAGAAATAAAGTTCTCAAGAGTCCTTTCCTTTTTACCTTTTTATGCTTCTCTTGAGTTCTGTGTTTGGAGGTCAAATTTTTTGTTCAGATCTGGTCTTTTCATTAGAAATAGGTGAAATTCACCTATATCATTGAATGACTATCTTCTTCCCTGGAGGATAATGCTCATTCTAGATGGATAGGTTATTCTTGGCTGTAATCCAAGTTCCTTTGCCCTTCGGAATATCTGGTTCCAGGCCCTTCTATCCTTCAATGTGGAGGCTGACAGATTGTGTGTGATTCTAATTATTGATCCTCGGTATTTGAATTGTTTCTTTCTAGCTGCTAGCAGAATCTTTTCCTTGGTGCGATAGTCCTGAAATTTAGCCACGATATTCCTTGGGGTTTTAATTTTGGGGTCTCTTTCAGGAGGTGATCAGTGAATTCTTTTGATGGTGATTTTGCCTTGTGATTCTACAATCTTAGGGCAGTTTTCTTTTAGGATTTCCTGGAAGATAGTGTTTAGATTCTTTTTTTCATCATGGCTTTCAGGAAGTCCAATAATCCTTAAATTGTCTCTCCTAGATCTATTTTCCAAGTCAGTTGTTTTTCCTAGGAGATATTTCATATTTTCTTCTAATTTTTCATTTTTTTTGTTTTTGTTTGACTGATTCTTGAAGTCTTATTGAGTCATTCACTTGCAGTTGTTCAATTCTTATTTTTAAAGTGTTGTTTTCTTCAGTTACCTTTTTAAGCTCCTTTTGTAACTGGCCAATTGAATTTTTTTTGTTCATTGCACTCTTTTTCCACTTCACTAATTTTATTTTTCAATAAATTGATGTCTTTTTCATATCTCTTTTGCAGGGCATCATATCCTTCTTGCACTGATTTCAGTTTATTTTCCCATTTATCCTCCAGCTCTCTTTTGAGGTTCTTTATGCAATCTTCCAGAAAGGCCTTTTGAAAAAGTGACCAGTGATGGTCCTTAATAACTTCTTCTGGAATTTTGTCTAAAGGTACCTCAGGATCTGGGATCATCTCTTCTTTTTCTCGATAAATGCTGTCTATGGTGAGAGCTCTCTTGTGCTTCTTCACTTTTTTTTAGACAGTGTGGATATCTCTTTAAGGTAGGGAAAAATAATGGCGGCTGAAACAGCGGCTGAAGATCATTGCCGTGGGGCACTTTGGCCAATTAACTTAAGGTGCTGGGTGGGTGGATGCTAGGACTAAGTCCGAATTACTCCTTAAACAAGGCAAGTCTGCCAGAACACCTGCCCCCAACCAGGGCAGAGTATCCCGAGTGCCTTAGATAAACTCCAGGTGTTTGGAATTTGGAGTTTGGAGTTTGGAGTTTCTACCACAGTGAGCTGAGTCCCACCCTCACTTCCAGACTACTCCGGAGTCCTCTTTTTATCCCCCTATCTGAGTTAGACAAACCTGATGTGAAGTTCTTCAGAGATATCAGCAAGCAGTGTCCAAATATTTCTGGATTCGTTGACTTGAAGATCAGTTCAGAAGCTTATTTTATTGTTGATTTGAGAGAAGTTTGGAGGAGGATGCAGAAAGTCACCTTTTCACTCTGCCATCTTGGCTCCGCCTGCAGTATTTTTTTTCAAGGTGGTAAATTGAATCACTAATAACTCAGGTGTAAGAAGGGTCCAGGAAAGGGCCCATGATTTTAGTTGTTTTTCAGTCATGTCTGACTCCTTATGATCCCATTTGGCATTTCCTTGGCAAAGATTCTGGAGTGGTTTGCTGTTTCCTTTTCCAGTTCATTTTTACAGATAAGGAAACTGAGGCAAACAGTGTGAAATGACTTGTCCAGGGTCATATAACTAATAGGTAGAGCTAGATTTGAACTCAGGAAGATGAGTCTTCCTTTTTTCTAGGTCTGGCACTCTATCTTTGTGATAACTTGGGTGTAAGAAGGGTCCCGGAAAGGTCTCCTGTGGAAGGTGGTGACTGTCCTGAGTCTTGAACAAAATAGGGATTGCAAGACACAGAGGAAAGAAAAGCATCACAATGTCAGAGATTTATGCAGAAAGATGGGCCTGGGGACAAATATCCCTTCCAACTCTGGGGAATATTGCAGATTTAAAATGGAGGGTTTATGTCTTTAGGACACGAGAAAACATTTTTTTTTCTTTGCTTGGATTTTAATTAGAGTTTAATTCACTGGTAGAAAGTATTGTGCACAATTCCTTCTCAAATGACTAGGAGTCTACTTATCTATTGGTATATTTTATATCCCAACTTAAAATAGAATGTAAGGTCCTTGAAGGCAGAAAGCTATGTTTTATTTCATCTTGAATGCTATCTCCATGTCTAGTACAGAGCTGACACTACTAAACTAAAGGTTGATTAGTTCTGGTGATTTATTTGAAGAGATTCAGAATTTCTTCCTCCTTTTTTCCTTCTCTTCTTTCCTTTCTTCCCTTTCTTCCTTCCCTTCCTTCCTTCCTCCCTGCCTGCCTTCCTTCTTCCCTTCCTTCCTTCCTTCTTTCATTTCTTTCTTTTATTTTTGGCAGTCCGGGTTAAGTGACTCATCCAGACACAGCTAAGTATCTGAAGCTGAGTTTAAACTCAGGTCATTCTGACTCCATGGCTGATGCTTTATCCACTTGGCATCCTAGCTCCCTTTTTAGACTGAGAACATCTGAGAATTGTCTCAGAAAAAAATTTTGATAACTCTATTTCAACATCATTGTATTACTATATTTTATAGATTTAAAGATATTATTCTCAGAAGGATTCATGGGGTTTCTCAGACACTGCCAAAGGGGTTTAGGACATGAAACATTAAGACTCGCTGTCCTAAAGGAATATTGCCTAAAGTTTCCCAGGTTATAGGAATTACTCTGAAGCTATGTTAACGCATTAAGGAGATGTGGATGGGCAGTATCATGAAGTCAGTGAATCTGCCTCTGCCTAGAGGTCTTCAAATCAGATATAATAAATATTTCTTGGATGTCACAGAGGGGATTCTTGTCCGGATGTGGTAGACTTGATGGTTCCCCTTCCAGCCTGGTTATTATGTGGGTTCTGATTTACTGTTTTACTATGTTTTTTGTCCAAAGACTAGCCTGGCAAGGGTGGAGGGCCTCCCCATAGAGACTTCTGGTCATCATAGGGGAATTCAATTCCCTAGCAATTCACAGAACCTCTCTAAGTCATGGGTAGGTGGCAACTGTTGGAGGGTTTGCCCATGTTTGCAAACCAAGATCCTTAAGCTACTTATCCTGTGCTTTTTCATACACTGTTCCCCACATCTGGAATACTCTTTCTCACCTCTCTAAAGTAAGCATTTAAATGTAGCTGATAAAACCTTGTGCCCTTAAGCGTCATTTAGTAGATTTGAAAAGAAATATTTGAGGGGCAAAGAGACCTTTCCTTGCCTATGAAATAATCCCACATTGACTCTTACTGTACATATCCCTCCTATCCTGAGCCTAGTTCAGTATTCTAGGGATTCTTGAACATATCCCAGGTCTAGAACTCAATTCCAGAACACGTCATTGACACTTAAGGCTAAGTAAATCTAATTTATGATATTGTCCACGGTGGCCATGATATCTACATCAGAGACCAAATCCTGACAGAAAACACTTTTCCTGATCTCAGGTTGCAGAAACATGTCACCATGGGGAATAGTCTGTTAAAAGAAAGAAAGAAAAGAAATAAGCATTTAATAAATGCCTATTCTGTTCCAAGCATTATGCACTTTGATATATCTCGTTTTATCCTCACAACATCCCTGCAAAGTTAAATGTTATAATTAACATAATTTTGCTTTTGAGGAAACTGAGGCAGACAGCAACTAAGTAATATGCTCAAGATCACATAGCTATTAAGCATCTGGAGTCAGATTAAAACTAAGAAATTTTTGACATCAGTTCCAGTGTTCTATCCACTGAGCCACCTCACAATTAGTTCTACCTGCTAGCCCTCCGAATCCCCTAATGCTGTGCCCATGAAACTGAAATTTACAGATATTAATCTGTAAAGTCAATTCAGTTCAATTTTACAAGTATTTATCAAGAGCCTTCTATGGACCAGGCACAGTGATCAATCCTCAGGTTTGTTTCTGTTATTCAGTCATATCCTTTTATGACTCCATTTGTGGTTTTGACCAAGATACTGGAATGGTTTCCCATTTCTTTCTCCAACTTATTTTCCAGACTAGGAAACTGAAGCAAAAAGGGTAAAGTGATTTGCCCACAGTCACACAGCTCTTAAGTGTCAGAGGCCAGATTTGAACTCAGAAACATGAGTCTTCTTGTGCTCTGGACACTATGGCACCCCTAAGCAGTCCTAAGCCCTATGCACATAACCACAAAATGGAACCACTTTTTTCCTCAAGGAGCTTACATTCTATTGGGGAGAGTCCAGAGATACTCATATAAATAGATGCAAAATAAATTGTATTTTTTCAGAGGATGGAGAGAGCAGTTTGGAAATTGAGGAAAGGTCTTTTCTGGGAGGCGGTAAGAGGACTTGCTTTGAAGGAAAATGGGAATTTTCCCACGTTAAAAGGGAAAGCTTCCCACCCATGGGACCAGTTAATTCCATCATGGCTGTTAGAATATAAGATCCTCAAGGGCAGGGACCTCTTGACTTGGGGGTTTGTTTTCCCAGTGTGCCCGATAAACACTTTCTCCTTCCTTGTGTCATAGAGACTGGAGATAGATCATCATATAAGAGGGAACAGATTGGTACACCAGATTATCTAGGAAAGAGATGGTATAGAATACATCAAGGAAAGTGAAATTCCTTTAGGTCCTGATTTCATGGCAGTATAATCCTGGATAAATCACTTTACTCTGTGCCTCAGTTTCCTTGTTAGCAAAATGGGAATAGCACTTACCTCTCAGGATTGTTGTGAGTATAAAATGAGATAATATTATTTATAAAGTGCCTTATAAACTAAAATGCTATGCAAAGGCTTACTATTATTATTTTATTATATCATTTATAACAATTTATTATTAATATAATTATAATTACCAAATGATATAATTTTAATTTTATGTATAACATTACATATTAATTTATAATATTATATCATTTATATTATACTATTTATCATATAGTAGAAAGATAATAGACATTGGAATAAGGGGTCCAGATTTCAAATACCTCTTCTGATACTTTATGTGATTTGGAGCATGTTTTCATCTCTAAAATGAGGATGTTGAGCTAGAAAACCTCTAGAACTTTTAGAACTGTGATTAACTAAGCATTCTTTCCTTCCCCTCTCCCTAGCCATTGCTTAGGATAAATTTCACCAAAGTGGAGCCTTCATAGGTTACCTCACCTGTCTGGGTACCTTAGAGATGTTCTAAATCATCTTAGACCAATGAAAATAGAGCTCTGTTAATTGTGTTGGCATAAAACTCCAGAAAGTGAGATTTCATAGTCTTCTTCCATCAACTCCTCTGAAGCCCTCCCCAAATCTGGCCTCAGACATTTATTTACTAATTACATGACCTTGGCCAAGTCACTTATTTCTCTTCGCCTCAGTTGTCTCAAGTATAAAATGAGCTGGAAGAGGAAATGGCAAAACGCTCCATAATCTCTGCCAAGAAAACCCCAAATGGGGTCACAAAGAATCACACAACTGAACAACAACAACAATCCCAGTGTAGAAGAGCATAGGGAAAATTTTGTGTTTTTGTATCTTTAGTGTATGGCAGAGTGCTTGATACAGAATAGACATAGTAATATTTTTTTAAAGAAAAATTGAATTTATTCCGATGTTCACAGAGGCTAGGGTAACATTTTAATTCCCTTGGCTCTTGTAAAAAATGAGGTCATTAATTTTTTTTAACTCTTTTGATACCATATTAAAAACAATGGAAAAGAACATTGGTCTTAGATCGAAAGGTCCTAAGTTTGAAACCCAGGTAATTTAATCTCTCTGAGCTTCAGTTTCGTCATTGGCAAAATGAAGGGATTGAAATAAATGAACCTCTAAGATCCCTTCCCGCTTTGATCCTGCGTAAGAAGATTTGCTCTTAAAATGGATTTTTCCAGCTGAGGATTCATGCCATGCATGACCATAGAACCTAAGCTGATGCTCAAACTTGGGGATTCATTTGGCTCTTAAACTTTGAAAACCCAGAAACTTTGTCCTTGGAAATGCTTGGGGGAGCATAGAATGGTCGCTAAAGTAGTTAATTCAAGCCATCGTGTCCAAGGGATGGCATACTAGCAGGAGGAATGGGAGAAAATCTAATTTAAAAGATTTTCCTTTCGTACATTTCAGTGACCAGAGCCCAGCACAACGACAGTTTATTGAATCAATTTGCAAACATCACTAGCCTTCTGCAGCAAAGTGAATTAGAAGAATGAATTTGGAGTATGTATGTGTGTGTGTGAAATATTATTTAAATATGAAGCTCATTCTTCTCACCCCAAACCTCCTGCCCCCTGCTATAAAATCTTAAAACTCTTTGAAATGAACTTTCTTCTGGTAATAGGTAGCACAGATCACAGAATTTGATCAGCTCTCCTTTGCAAACAGATATTTAAATGCTTCACATAATTGCCAAAGGGCAATTATTCCCTTGTCTTCCACTTGCAAGCATGTTGCCAGAAGGTTTATTTCCATTTTATTTTTGATCAATATATTTTCAGACCTTGCTTCCCAAAGCAAGGCATATAAAAATGTAAGCTTTTATGATTGTAATGAGATTGGACCTGCTGATTTCACCTTCTTGTCTAGGGTGATTCCTGTGAAGAGAAGCAGCTAATTTGATTGTGTCTTGCTGGGCAGCATTAGGCAGTCTGTTGAAATTAAAGAAACGTGTGTGATTTACATTAAAGATACATCTCCACTGGAGACTAAAATGGGAAAGTGTTGTCAGAATATTTATGGCAGGGATTATTAGCATAGAAGTGCCAAGGGCTTTGGAATCTTGGGAAAAGGGCCGGGATTCCATAGATAATAAATATGGGATTTGGAGTTGGACTTCAGAGACCAATTAATCAATCAGCAAGTATTTATTAAGCATCTACTTTGTGTCAGGTATTGTGCTAGGTGGTGGGATGCAAAGGCAGAGATAAATGATCCCTTCAAGGAGCTTACAATCTAACCGAGGGGAATACCTTATAAACATACACTCACATATATACATATGTATATGTATGTATATGAAACATAAAACATATACAAAATGATCTTGGATGTAGTGGAGAGAATTCTTCCCAGTATCTGGAGGTTCCTTCATGCAGAAGATGGTAGTTGAACTGAATTTTTAAAGAAATCAGGGATTTCAAAAGACAGAGATAAATGGGGAGAGCGTAGGGGACAGCCTGTGCAAAGGAACCCCCTTTTTACACACACACACACAAAATTACATGTATATGTATATGTAGATATGTAGATACACATATGTATGCATATGTATGTCTAGTGATCACCATCTCTAAGGCAGGGGGAAGGGGAGAGAAGAAAAAAAGAAAAATTTATATAATAACTTTATTGTATATTAAAAAGAAATAGCAAGTTTTTCATAATAGATTTGCAGTTGCATATGCAATCATCCTTTTTATTATACCATTTTATGAAAATGTTTATTTTATTCCATAAATTAAAAATAAAATCTTTTTTTTTAAAGAGTAGGAATGATCTTTTTTATTGGTATATTATAATTGGGAAGAATTTCATGTGTGGATTCTATTAGATGGCTGCTGAATATACTTTTAACCCTGTAATTTTGCATGTATGAGGAACCACCTTCTGCGTGGTAGTAGAGGGGAATCGACTTTATTAAGAAGCAATTATGTGCCAGACACAGTGATTTGCCAACATTATCTCATTAGATTGGTTGAATTGTAGAGTATATGGAGAAGATTAATGTAAAAGGTGACTGGAAAGATCGAATTGGGCTGGGTGGTGAAGAGCTTTAAATGACACATGGAAGAATTTATATTTGATATTAGGGTAAGAGAAAGTTTACTGCATGGGGGGATGATCTACTCTGACCTTCAATTTGTCAAAATTACTTTGGCAGTTGTGTGAAGAATGGACTTGAATGGAAAGAGACTAGAGACAGAGAAGTTCATTAGAAGTCTGTTGAGTAGTTCAGTAGAGGTAATGAGAGCTTAAATAAAGTGTCGGCTATGTGAGTAAAGATTGGAAGATATATGTACATATATACATATATACACATACTGTGTGTATATAACATATGTATATCAATCATCTATCACACACACACATATATATGTATATATATACATATACATACACACACATACATATATATATATATATATATATAAAAATAATCCTGAGCAAGTCATTGAATCTCTCCAATCTCAGTCTTTAAGACATTCTCCCTAAGTCTTGGTTTCCTTAGCTGCAAGATGAGGTGATTGGATGAGATGATCTCTTTTTTTTTCAGTTTTATATTTTATTATTCTATAGTCCCTGGCCTCAAAGAGCTTCATATTTCAGAAAAGAAAAAAAAATGTTAAAAGGAATATCACTGAATCCCAATTTCCATTTGTCATGAACAGATTAATTAGGATACAGAAAGATAATGCAGGGCTCAAAAGAAAATTAACAAGGGAATCCTACTGAGTTAGTGTCAAGACAGTTCTTTTTCTTAAACGCAGCAAAATATAGTAGGAAAAAACATACAAAAGAACATAGTTTCCTGACCACACAGAGCCAGCCCTGGAGAGAAGAATTTCATTACTAGTCATTATGCTGTGGATAGTTTAGTGAATGCCAATGATACTTAATACATTTATTGAAATAAAACATTTATTAAGTGCTTTATATATGCCAGGATTCATACTAGGTGAAAGGGATTCAAAAATTAAAAATGAAACTTCCTGCTCTCAAGAACTTAAATTCTATTCATAGAAGTGGGGATAGTGAGGGATTGTGAGGCAGTATGATATAATGGAATACCTAGACTTGAAGTAAGGCAAGATATGAGATCGATCCATAATTTATTATTATTATTTTAGCTTTGGAAGGGATATTAACGGCTATTTGGTATAATGCATACCTGCAAATCATTCCTTGTTATATCATTTAGATTAGAGGTCATTCAACATCTACTTGAAGACCCCCAAGGAGGAAAAATCCATTGTCTTTTATTTTATTTTTTATTTATTTTAAATATTTCATCTTTCTAATTACATATAAAACAATTTTTTTATTTTTTTAGTGAAATGATTGGGGTTAATCACCTTGCTCAGGGTCACATAGCTAGTAAGTATTAAGTGTCTGAAGCTGGTTTTGAAGTCAGATCCTTCTGACTTTAGGTTCAGTACTCTACCCACTGTGCCTCCAGCCATCCCTTAACATTTGTTTTTTTAAAAATTTTGCGTTCCAAATTATCTTCTACTCTCTCTCCTCTACTCCTTTATTAAGGAAGCAAGTAATTTGATAATTGTTTATATAGTGTGCAGTCATGCAAAATATTTTCATATTAGTCATGTTATGGAAAAAAAAAAAAACAAAACATGGAACTCTCCCCCAAAAAACCATCAAGAAAAATAAAGTGAAATTAAAAAAAAAAGTTTTTATCTGTACTAAGATTCCACCAGTTCTTTCTCAGGAAGTGGTTAACATTTTTCATCATGAGTCTTTTGGAACTCAAATCACTGAACTTCTGAGAATGGCTAACTCATTCACAGTTGATCATTATACAGTATTGTTAGTGTGTGCAGTGTTTTTCTGGTTCTACTTAACTTCATTTTGTATCAGTTCATGTAAGTCCAGATTTTTCTAAAAAGCATCCTGGTTTTCATTTCTTATAGTATGATGATATTCTATCACAATTATATACCACAACTTGTTCAGCTATTCACCAATTGATAGACATTCCAATTCTTTGACACCATAAAAAACTTATAAATATTTCTGTGTATTAAGTCCTTTTTCTTTCTTTCTTTTCTTTTCTTTTTTTTTTTTTAATCCCTTAAAATGCAGACTTGGTAGGTTTTGTAGTCTTTTGGGCATAGTTCTAAATTGCTTTCCAGAATTGATGGATAAGTTCACATTTCTAAGAACAATGCATTAGTGTTCCAATTTTCCCATATTCCTGCCAACATTTGTCATTTTTTTGTTCTGTCATGTTAGCCAATCTGATAGGTGTAAGGTGATACCATATAATTATTTTAATCTTCATTTCTCTAATCAATTGTGATTTAGAGATTTTTATATGAATATAGACAATTTTGATTTCTTTTTTCTGAAAACTACTTCACATTCTTTGACCATTTTTCAATTGGGTAATGATTTGCATTCTTATAAACTTGATAATACTAATTTTGAGAAAAGCTCTATTTATTCCAATGTTTTCTAGTGTGTGCTTTTTTTTTTTTTAAGAATGAGTGTTATATTTTGTCAAAGGCTTTTTCTGTATCTATCAAGATTGTCACAATATTTTTGTTAGTTTTGTTGTAGATTGGGTCAATTATAACAATAGTTTTCCTCTCATTGAACTACTTCTATGTGGCTGGTATATATATCTTCATCATATATGATTCTTGTGATATATTGCTGTAATTACTTAGTTATTTTATAATAAGTTTTGCATCCATATTCATTAAGGAATTTAGTCTGTATATATATGTATATTTATTGTTTTTGCTCTTTCAGATTTAGATATCTACACTATATTTGTATCTGAAAAGGAATTTCCTAGAACTCCTTTGTCTACAGATTTACATATTATTGCAATCAATTGTTCTTTAAATGTTTGGTAGAATTCATTTGTAAATCCATTTGATCCTAGTGATTTTATTCTTAGGGAACTCATTTATGTCTTGTTTAATTTGTTTTTTTCTAAGATAAGATTATCAAATATTTCATTTCCTCTGTTAAGCTAGGAAATTTATGTTTTTACAAATATCCAGTCATATAATTTAGACTGTTAGATTTATTGACACATAATTGGGTAAAATAGCTTCTAGTAGTTGCTTTGTTTTCATTGCTGGCAAATTCACCCTTTTTATTTTTGATACTGGCGATTTGACTTTCTCCTTTATTTATTTATGTCAAACTAACTAATGGTTTAGCTATTTTATCTAGTTTTTCATAAAACCAGCTCTTAATTTGATTTATTTGTTCAATCATTTACTTGCTTGCAGTTTTTTAAATCTCACATTTGATTTTCAGGATTTCCATTTTGATATTTAACTGGGAATTTTTAATTTATTCTTTTTGTACTTGTTTAGTTTTATACCCAATTCATTGATCTGCTCTTTATCTATTTTATCAATGTAAGTGTTTAGATTTTAAATTTGCATTGATCTGCTCATTCTCTATTTTATTGATGTAAATGTTTAGAGTTATAAATTTACCTCAAAGTACTGCTTTGGCTGCATCGCATAAATTTTGATATATTGTCTCATTATCATTCTCTTTAATGAAATTTCTATGATTTGTTCTTTGCCTCACACATTCTTTAGAATTAGATTATTTAGTTTCCAGATAACCTCTAATCTTTGTTTCCATGTCCATGTATTAAATATAATTTTATTGCATTTTACTTTGGAAAGGATGCATTTAATATTTCTGCTGTTCTTCATTTGGTTGTGAGGTTTTCATGTCCTAACATTTGATCAATTTTTGTGTAGGTGTTGTGTATGGCTGAAAAAAAGGTAAATTTCTTTTTATTTCCATTCAAGTTTCTCCAGAGTTCTATTATATCTAACTTTTCTAAAATTCTGTTTATCTCCTTAAATTCTTTCTTGCGTATTTTTTGCTTTAGATTTATCTAATTCTTCAAGCCATTCTCCAATTAATAAATGGTCAAAAGATATGAACAGACAATTTTCAGATGAAGAAATTGAAACTATTTCTAGTCATATGAAAAGTTGCTCCAAATCACTATTGATCAGAAAAATGCAAATTAAGACAACTCTGAGATACCACTACACACCTGTCAGATTGGCTAAAATGACAGGAAAAGATACTGCTGGGTCAAATGGTATGCACAGTTTGATAAATTTTTGAGCATAATTCCAGATTGCTCTCCAAAATGGTTGGATCCGTTCATAGTTCCACCAACAATGTGTCCCACTTTTCCCACATCCTCTCTAACATTCATCATTATCTTTTCCTGTCTTCTTAGCCAATTAAGCCAATTGCTTAATATTGATATTACTTCATGGAGTATAATACTTTTTAGTAAAATGTAGTTTCCCTATTTATCTCTTTTAAGTAGATCAATTTTTGCTTTTGCTTTGTATGAGATAATGTTTGTTATCCTTGCTCCTCCTTCTCCTCCTCCTCCTCCTCCCCACCTTCCTCTCTTCTTCCTCCTCTTCCAGCTCTTTATCTTTATGTCTCTGGACTTCAGGTGTGTTTCTTTTAAATAATCTATTGTAGGATTTAAATTTTTGATCCACTCTGTTATCTGCTTTTATTTTATTTGTTCATTCCTTTCACATTCCCAATTATGATTATTAGATGTGTATTTCCCTTCCTTTTGTTTTTCTCCCTGTTTATCCTTTTGTTTTTCTTCTTTCATCTTATTCCTCCTCAAAATGTTTTCTTTCTGGCTACCACCTTTCCCAATTCACCTTGTCTTCTACAAGCCTCCCCCTTTTTTATTCATTTCCCTTCTAATTCCTTTAGGATAAGATTAATTTCTATTCCTAACAGTGTATATGTTACTCCTTCTTTTGAGTCAATTCCAGTGAAAGTAAAGATGAAGCATTGCCCACCATCTCTGTATTTTCTCCTCTACTGTAAAAGCACTTTTGTATGAGATAATTTATTCCGTTATACTTCTTCCTTCCTCCACCTCTCAGTAGATTTCTCTTTCTCAGTCCTTAATTTTATTTTTTTGGATCATCCCAACAAAGTCAATTCACATCTGTATACCTTGTCTATGTATCCTTCTAACTGCCCTAATAATAAGTTACATGTATTAACTTCTCATGTAGGTATGTAAACAGTTTAACTTTTTTGAATCCATTATGATTTTTTTTCTGTTTATCTTTTGATTTTTGTCTTGTATTTGAAAGTCAAATTTTCTATTCATTTATCATCTTTTCATCAGGAATGCTTGAAAGTCCTCTATTTCATTAAATATCTGTTTTTCTCCATTTTATTTTTTGCGCATCAGTTTTGCTGTGATTCTTTTATTCCTAGCTCCTTTGATCTGTGAAATATCAGATTCTAAGCCCTCTGATATATAAATCTTATTTTATCCTGACTATGGCTCTATGATATTTGAATTATTTCTTTCTGGACATTTCCCATATTTTCTTCTTGAACTGGGATATCTGGAATTTGGCTATAAGATTACTGGAAGTTTTTGTTTTGGAATTTTTTCAGGAGATGAATGATGGATTCTTTGAATTTCTATTTTACTTTCTGGTCAAAAGATATTGAGGAAATTTTCCTCAGCAATTTATTGAAATATAATATAATTTCTAGCTCTTCTTTTAAGCATGGCTTTTTGAATAATTCTTAACTTCTCTCTCCTCAATCTACATCAGTTGTCATTCCAATGATATTTCACATTTTCTTTTATTTTTGTTTGATTTTATTTTAGTGTTTCTTGATGCCTTGTAGAATCATTAGCTTTCACTTGCCCTACTATAATTTTTAAGGAATTATTTTCTTCAGGAGGCTTTTATACCTTCTTTTCCATTTGGGCAGTTTTAACTCTTTCAAAAGATTTCTTTTTTTCTGTGAATTTTTGTACATTTCCCCTCATTTGGTTAATGGTGCTTTTTAATAAGTTCTTCCCTTTAGAGATTTTTGTGCCTCTTTTACCATTTGGCTATTGCTTTTTTAAGATATTATTTTTATAGTATATTTTTTGACCCAGCTGTTGACTTTTTAAAGAATTATTGTTTTTTCTATCATTCTCTAGCATAATTTTTTATTTATTTCTCTTATTTGGTTTTTTAAATCTTATTTTCAGCTCTTCCAAGAGTTTATTTTTGGTCCCGAGACCTATTTACTTTTTAAAATTTTTGCACATAGCTGCTTTGATTTAGTTATCTTCTTCTGAGTTTGTATTTTGATCTTCTCTGTCACTCCAGAAACTTTATATAATCAGCTTTTTTTTGTTATTGTTATTGTTTGCTCATTCCTCAGCTTATTTCTTGACTTTTAATTTTATGTTAAATTTCATTTCTGCTCCTGGGGTAAAGGAGGAACTGCCCCAAACTTCATGTTTTTCATACTTTTGTGTTCAGAACTAGTTATAGGGCTTCTTCAGTTCTTTTTGGATTTAAAATCTAAAAGGTATAGTCACTGCTCTCCTGATCTGTGCTTTGGTCAGCGAGCTACCACAAGTACTCTTTTCTGCCCTGAAACTGTGATGAAGGTCCCTGCTCTTGCTAACACTTCTCCTTGTCCTGGATTTGTTCCTGTGACCTGGAACTGTGCATGGGTGATGCAACAGATCATTGCTCCCAGTGCCAGCAGAGTATCTCCTTTAATTCATCTAAATCGGTGTCCAACCTTTTAAGGTTTGTAGGCTGAGAACTCTTGAATACACCACTGCCATTGATTATATTTTCCCCAATGCATGCTGCTGGCTTGCTAACATGTTGCCTGTGCTGGCATGGCCTATGCTGAAGATTCCACTCCATTCAGATACACCTTTCCTGCTGAAATTCTAAATTGTCTTGGACTGAAAAGTTGTTTCACGACAACATTTTTTGGCCACTCCAGAATTCAGTTCAGGGCATTATTTAAAAGTTGTTTGAAAGGGGATTTGGGAGAGCTCAGGTGAGTCTTTGCTTTTATTCCTCTATCTGGCTCCGCTTTTTCAATCCATTTTTTTAAGAGCAGTCCATTTTATTTTTCCATATTTCTCAATGCTAGAAAAATTTCTCTGACATTAAATCTAAATTTGCTTTTTTGGTACCTATTCTTTGGTCTTAGTTCTGGTCTCTATACAACCAGTATAACTCATATTTCATATTACATTTCTAAAACTCCCTGAAAATAGTTATCATATCTCCCCCCTTTCCCATTCTTATCTTCTCTGCTTCAGGATAATTAAATCACTATTCATATGGCATAGGGTCAAGGTCTGCTACCTTTCCAATTGTCCTTTTCTAGATACTCTCTAGGTTATCAATTTTCTCCCATAAATAGTAGTTTCTAACACTGCACACACCATCCCAGAGATGTGATCTGATTAGAAAAAGGTAGAAGGAAGCTTATCTTATTATTTCTAGAAATTATGATGCTCTTTTATTCAGCCCAATATCACATTCAACTTTTCTGGGTTATCATGTCATACAACTAATTTATATATTGAGCTTTGCAGTCCATTAATATTCCTAAATTTTTTCCCCCAGACAAATTGCTATCAGACTACACTTCCCATTTTGTAATTGTGAGGTAAGATTCTGTAAAGTAAAATGTTTTAAGTAAATTGTGTAGTAATAAAAAAAAGTAAAATTGTAAAGGGAAAAATAAGACACCCTATCAATTTTCAACATATTCTGTCACAATTCTTTTGGACTGACAATGTCATCTAATGGATTAGTTCTCTCTTCCAGCTTTGTGTAATATGCACACTTGAGGAACATCTATTCCTTAATGTAAGTTATATTTGACATTAGTTTTATGTGAACATGGTTTTGTTACTAAATTAGGCTGTTTCCTTTCTGCATAATGTGCATGGGACCTCAAATTTCTACTTCACTAAGAAAGGGGGATACATCTAGGGTAAAGAAGGTCTATCCCCAAAGAGGAGGGGCCTAAAATTCAGAGCAACTTTTGCCTTGCCATTTGACTGCTGCAATGTACTTCACACAAAATGGAGTAGTTCTCTAAACTCTATGTGCCAAATTCTCCCTTTATACATTTGCATAAACCATTTATAGCCATTTTCATGCTTTCCTTTCTGATTCCTACTTTTCAGAATGATTTTCTTCCTTCATTATTCAGCTTAGCCACCACTTCTATAAAATCTTCCTTAACCTTCTTACTTGTTTGTTCTCTTTATCCTCAAGTTAACTTAGGTTTACTTATCTTTGTCCATGTCATAAATCAATTATCTTAACTGGCACAGTTCTATGTGGCAGTCAAACAAACAATTCTCTCTGGATTTTATGTCCTCTTTTTTTCTTTTGGAATTGGCTAACTTTACATCATCCTTTCCTACCTAACACATCCCTATCTTCTGCTCTTCTCATTTTCTGGAATTTCTCATGCTGAATTCCTTAGAGTTCAGTCTTGCTGGCCCATCCTTGTCACTTCTCTTCCTGTGACATCAATCTGATATGTCTGAGGGATAGCCCATACCTCCTTATAAAAGCTAGGATTCTCATTCTCTCTTTCTCTCTCTCTGTCTCTGTCTGTCTCTCTCTGTCTCTGTCTCTCTCTCTCCATATATTTCTCTCTCTACCCCCTTTTCCTTCTCCCTCCCTTATTCCTTTGTTCTTTCCCTCCTCTCTCCCTTGCCTTGGTATTTTCTAAAGAAAATGTACTCTCCTCATATATGTGTCAGATCAATTTACAAATGTATCCAAGTACCACACTCCTTATTTACTCTTATTCAAGAAGATTTGGCTTGTTGCTCTAGAACATATGTTGGGTTAAAAAAATGCCTCAGAGAAATGGGACCCCAGAGTTAACACATTAATTAGAATGGGTGTATAGAAAGATAAAGGTAGGTATTCAAAAGACAAGAAACAGATTTGCTACTGGACCATTATTGAACTCCCTTATTTCTTTTAATGTAATCATTTAGATAAAAGTCTAGCTACTACTCCAGATGGTTTTTTCATTACCACCACATATCCCTGTCTTCCTACCCCAATCCCTTAAATCTGAAATTTTTCCTCTTGCAAGTTAATATTTACCATCAATAAACAGATCTTGCTTTTAATATCTGATTCATATGCAAAAGCCTTTCAATTCTATATAGTGAAATGGACTGATTGGTCCAGAATAATCTGAAAAAAAAGTCAAGAATTGAAGGCAAAATAGTGTTGTGAGGTAGGGCAGTATAGTATACTGGAAACATACTAAAGCAGGAGTTCTGTGCCTTGGATTTTCTACTATTCTGGTTACTTGTGATTCTCCAAACTCTGGATTACATCCTCTATCTTTATGCATTTATATGGATTGCTTGGAATATATTCCCTTTTCATTTTTCCCTTTCAGAGTTCCTAGGTTCCTTCAAGAGAATTCAGATGCCACCTCTTTTGTGGTCTTTCCTTTTCTCTTAGCTGCTAATGTGTTCTTTCTCCTCAAACTGCATTGTTTGACTTATTTGTGTACACATTACATCTTCTCCTTCTCTCTCTCCCACAGCAGGAAGTATTTCCTTTGAAGGAAGGATGACTTTTTCATTTTGACTATTGACAGTGCTTTTGCACATAACATTCAATACATTCTTTTGGATTGAACTGTATGACCTGGAGAAAGTAACTTCCCTCTGGGTCTCACTTTCTCTATCCACAAAATAAGCAGATTGGATTACAGAGGCTGGACACTCCATTAAACTCTGACATTCTGTGATTCTAATATAATGGTCTCTCTATGATTGGTGTCATATATGATTTTAACAATGTGACATATTCCAGCACATTGTACAGTTCCCACATTTACTTTTGCTCTGTGTTCCAGAGCAAAATTCAAGCTTCTAGTGAACAAATGTAGTAAAACATACCTCTTGTTCCTTTTGATAGACAGCTCTCTTAAGGAGAAAAGAAAGGAGGAAAATGCTTAAGGAGCATTTATTTCTTTTCATCCCTAATAGCCATTGCTTTCAATGACCTTGTACTTGAACAAGGGTAGAATGAAATATTCTTCTGGTGTTTGTTTGAACAACTTTCTGGAAAATATCCTGAGGGAATAGAGTAGCATCCACTTTGTGGAATTTCTTTTGGCTTCATTCGTGGAGGACAAGGGTTTTGAAAGCCATTGTGGTTTTATTCTAAAGACAGTGAAAAAAGAAAGCATGTTTGGTGTAGAGAATTGGCTGCAGCCAAGAAGATACTAGTTAACAGTCCACCTCTGGTACATACTGACTGTGTGTTCCTAGCCAAGTCACCATCAGTGTGTCTAATGAATTCTCTAAGAATATAAATTGCAGAGAAAATGATAGCTTGCATGTCTTAAGGAAACTTCACTAGGAGCTCCCTTTGCTAAGGAAGTCCCAGTTCTAGGACTTATCCTATGATTCTTTAATCCTATTATATTCAGTGCCTATGAATCATTTATCCTGTTATCTGAAGATTGCTTGCTTTTTATTGTCTGCCATAATTTATGTAAGATGAAATTGGGATTGGCACACATGCCTTGTTTTCCCCATTCTTATTTGAATGACATTCTCCTATCCTTAACCCTTATGGAAGAGCATAAAATTACAATCTGAGAGATTGAAACTCTGTTGGGTGACAAAAGTGGAAGGAGAAGTGTAAATCCAAATTTGCTTCATTAGAAATCCTGTTTCAGCAAGTTTTTTGGGAGGATAGAAAGATGTGACAAGGTTGACACAAAACTTGGGGTTTCCTTTCCTTCCTCTGGCAGTAACAGTTTACCGGTTGTAGCCCTGTGTGCTTAGAAAATACAGGCCTCTGATCCTTTGGGCAATAGTAGATCCTAATGTATTACTGAGAATTGGTAGCAAGGCTGACAAGTGGAAATCACTCTGCAGCTGTCACTGAACTGAACATAAGTGAATTTCATCCCAGATGCTGAGGATGTCAAGCACATGTTAAAATGCCATGGGGGAAAAAGGGAGACATGGTATATATTACATCCCCTTAGAGACACTGAGCTTTTGCTAAAAGGGATTTATCCTGATTCCTTTCATCTTAAGGCCACTCTGGGGCTCTGCCTTAGTCTGATCTGTTTTGTCAAGATGAAAAACCCCTCAGAACCCATATTAGATAAGAAGAGTGTTAATCTTATCTATTAAAAGAAACATGTATGGCTACAGCTTCCTAATGGGCCTTCCAAGTTCTATTCTGCCCAATACCAACCCATCCTTCCTAACTCTGCTAGATTTATCTTTCTTATGCACAGATTTTGCCATATCACTCTTTGCAATTCTTTGGTGGCTACCTACTACTTTCTGAGTTAAAAGGAAACAATAAAACAAAACCCTTAAACAAACTAAAATCTTAGCTTGGTATCTGGCACATAACAAATGTTTCTTTCCTTCTTACTTGCATTATTCAAGATCTTCAATAATTTGGCACCATCCAATCTTTACAACTTTATATTTCACATTATTCTTCTTCAGGTACTGTATGCTCAACTAAGCTAGAGTCCTCTTACTGAACAAAGGTGTACACAGTGTACTTGTTCATCTCTATGCCTTTATTCTTACCCATCCCTAAAAATCCCATTGAAGAGCAACATCTTTCAGGAAATTTTCCAAGACTTCTTACTGGCAAAGACTTTGCCCCTCAGACTTCACATAGTACTTAATTTATCATTTAATATTGAGTATATAGTTATGTATCTGCCTTAATCTCTTTCTATAAACTTCCAGTTCTATAGTGGCAACATGGGTAGTATTTTAGCTAGATTTTTATCTTTTTCGGAACCTAATGAGGAAGCTCAAAGTTCTGAGAGAGTGGTTTGGAATGTGAAAAACTCATTATTATAGCCACAAGGAGTCCTTTATTTTGTCAGGTGGCACATGGGCAGATCAAGGTGATTCAGCTGCAGGCTGTGAGGGAAAAGACACCATTTAAAAGTCAGAGACGAAGGAGAGGGGAAGTAAGGGTGCAGTCTAGAGTTAGGGAGGAGTTAGGGAGAGTCTATTATGTCTATGCACATTATATCTATATCAGCAATTACATGATGGGATTGCAAGGAAGAGGGATATGTTAATGCAGGATAATGAAGGTGCTTTCACCACAAGACTTGCATATAGCACAAGACCATCTCTCATACATTTGCTCAGGGAAAGCAAAAGTCCCTTATCTGCAGGGGATTTGGTGGATTGGGCAAGTCTTGGTCATACTGAGGAGAGAAAATTGTCCTAGGAATGCGGCCTCCCTTTGAGTGGGATGAGGGTGACAATGGAAACAAGGTGGGCATTAGAGTTTACATCATTTCTAAGAACTGCATTACATGACTAGTATTTTGGTTTGCACACAGTAGATATTTAATAGTAGATGTTAACTATTTGCTGAAATGAGTAATCTTTCTGTAAAGAGACTTAGAAGGGATTCAGAAGTCCAAGATTCAGATACAATTTACTTAGGATAGAATCTTGTCTTACAACTTTAAAAAAAATCATTCCTTGCATACCTCTCTCTCCCCTTCTCTCTCTCTCTCACTCTCTCTTTTCTCTCTCTCTCTCTCTCTCTCTCTCTCTCTCTCTCTCTCTTATCTCTCCCTCTCCCTCCCTTGCCTTCCCTCCCTCTCTTTTTTTCTCTCTCTCCCTCCTCTTCTCTTCTCTCCTCTTCTCTTTTTCTCTTTTCTCTCCGCTTCTTTCTCTCTCTTCTATGCTTTTACTCATACCCATATCTTAAAATCCCATTTAAGAGCAACATCTTTCAGGAAATCTTTCAAGATTTCTTATTGGCAAAGATCTTGCTCCTCAGACTTCACATAGTACTTAGAGAAAGATAAAGAGGAAGAAGGAAGTGCATATGTGTGCATTATCTCTATGCCATTTACTAAGTCTCCTCTCATGACCATCTCTCCTTCTTTGAATCTACCAACACCAATCTTGATGCTATGTCTGCTATTCTTGGATAGGCCATTGGAATTTCAAGATCATGTTCTTTTTACATCCTCCAGGATACACTTCCCCCACCCAGTTTCCTCCCTCTCAGTCCCTTAGCTCTGACTTTCTTGAAAGTAGGTATGAATCCAGTTGAGTTCAGTTCTACCAGGCAGGGTACTAAGTGCCAAAGATTAAAAAACAAACAAACAAACCTAGATTTGTGATTTCATCATTGTATAGCAGGGGTTCCAGGTGAGAAAGCTTCCTCTACCAATTCACATTTATACCTGCTATGCAATATATAACTTTGGAGCCTGCCTGAGGCCATAGACTTGTTAGATCATTTTCTCAGGCTCAGATAGCCAATAAAGTTGTCAGAGAAAGGAAGTGAATACAAGTTTTCTAGCTTCTCTGGCCAGTTTTTTATCCACATTTTCATGTTAATGAACTAGGGGAAAAATAGGAAAACAAAAGGCAAAAACAACTCTTGCCCTCAACCAACTTATCTTCTGTTATGGGCTTATGAAAAGGTCTGAGGGCAACAGGATAGAAATGAGAACCTTGTGTCATTTAGAGGAATAGGCTATTTCTATTGGAGAGTTTTTGTCTCTTGGGAGCTGTAACTTAAAAAAAGTCTGGCAGAAAATAGAAAAGGGCTGGGTCACTAAGAGGCAAGCATTGATTCTGCATTACCAATGGCTCAGTATTGGAATTCCATGAATTTTTGTCTCTGACATTTCCAGAGACAGCCAATGAAAGCCGTACACTTAAGTGGACAGTCTTAGAAATTAGCCGTGGAAGAGAGCCAACAAGGCATCGAATGCAAGCATTTGTTCCTGCCATCATGCCTTGCAAGGGGCTAAGAAAAGAGCAGATGTTATTGAAAGATTTTTGTAAAGATATGGTATGAAATGAAAGAACACCATAGCGTAAGGACAAGACTGTATTTCTAGTCTGGTAGGTTATCTTAACTGTTGTGGTGACTGATGGAGCACCAAATGTTGTTATTTAGGCACCAGATGTCGGGGATTGCCAACTGAAGAATTCACAATGGTGAATTTTTTGGTGAAAGGAATGTTTATTTAGGAGAAGAGGAGGTACAGTTGACACCGAGAATAGTAAATATAAAATAGAGCAGGAGAGCATATGAAAGCCAAGTTCCTCAGTGAAACTCACAATTACCCAATAGAAAGGGAGTACCTCATGAGGTTGAGCCATGTCCTTAGCTGGTAGGCTAAATCCTGAAAGGGACTTAGCATCCTAAAAGAGTTAGTTGGGGGTAGCTAGTTGGTGCAGTGGATAGAGCACCAGCCCTGAAGTCAGGAAGACCTGAGTTCAAATCTGGCCCCAGACACTTAATACTTGTTAGCTATGTGACCTTAGGCAAGTCACTTAATCCCAATTACCTGAGCAAAAAAAAAATAATAACAAAAAAGAGTTAGCTTCAAGGAAGAGAAATGGGGTTAAGAAGCATAGTAAAGTTAGGAAAGATACCAAGTGGAATGGGGAAGGGGCAAGAGAAAAGATATCATGAAGTAGAGTGTCAGTGGGGGACTGACTCAAAGGAAGGCAGTAGCAAACCCATGGGCCATAAGTTGTTTTATAGGGAAAATTTATCCTCAAGGACTTGACATAATTTGGATTTCTGACTAGATTACCTTGAGGTTGGAACCACTGAATTAAACTGATGTCCATTATTAGAGCCTTCTTCCTGCCTGCCCCAGCAAATAATTTTTATCAATTCTTCAATTTCTCTCTGCTAACCATACCCACCATTTAGGGCCTTACCAGTAACTGCATTATTCCTTCCACACATGAATAGTGCCATTTTTGAATAAGCTTCCATTTTAAGTGTAAGTGGGAAATTATAGTTTATCCTTATGCTTTGCCTTGTTTTTTCTCAGCTTTCCCACAGTCAACCAAAAGACAAACAATACTCAATTTCTTAGCTCCTTCCCTCCACCAAAGTCAATGATAGGCTTATCAGCTTAAAAAGTCTAACATAACAAATTACTCTCCTAAAAGGCCAAGTTACTGTGCTTTTTGGTATGTAAGTAACTATGGGAAATGGCCCATATTTAGAAGCCCAGTCATCACAGAGACACTCTTTTCTGGGTGCCAATAGATACTTCTGTTGATTGTAATACAATTCTGTGGCATTGAGTAAGTCACTTCAAATCCTTGGACCTCAATTCCCTTATATCCTATTATAAATGAAAGAAAGAGTTAGTTTAGATGACCTCTCAGCTCTCTTCTTATATTATCTCTGTGGTCCTATTGCATAAAGTATAGATAATGTGCTTTTTATTGTTTTTTTTTTATTTTGAATCATAACAAAATGATTTTTTTGTTATGACACTGCAACTTGATACAGTGATCAAGGATAAAATATCCATTCCACCAAAAGTAATTAATTGAGATCCAATTTTTAAAAAACTCAAAATTTTAAGAACCAGTATATTGAAAAAGGATAGAAATATATATTTATTATGTTTATATCCCACTAGTAACTGGATCAGACAGCATTAAGTATTTACTCTGATCTAGATACCATGCTAAGTGCAGGAGATAGAAAGATGAAAAAAAAAGGCCTGCCTCAAGGAACTAATACTCTAATAAGCAAGACATACATACAAGATACACACATATAGCATAAAATGATCAATGAACCAATTCACATTTATTTAGTTATTTGTTTATCTCTCTCTCTTTATTTATTTATTAAATCTGGTGATATAGATATAGTAAGCACCAAAAGTTGGGGTTTGGTCATGTGAAGAATTCAAATGGCCATTTTCTTTGGCAAAAGGTAGATTTATTTAAGGGAATAGGTTACAGATAAAATGAAAGGAAACAATAGACACTGGGAATGGTAAATATGAAATAGAGTAGGAGAACATATGAAAGACAAGTTCCTCAGTGGAACTCATTACCTAGTAGAAAGAAACCCCATGAGGTTGGGGCATGTCCTTAACTGGAAGGCTAAACCCTGAAAGGAATTTAGCATCCAGAAATAGTTATCTGTAAGGAACAGAAGTGGGGTTGGAAAGCATACTAGAGTTAGTGGAGGTGCCATGTTGTCTGGGACGGGGGGGCAAGGAGAAAGAGACCATGAGGCAGAGTGCTGTGGTGTACAGACCCAAAGGAAGACAACAGCCACGGGATGTCCCTTAAGTGGAATTTATAGGGAAAATTTAATCTCAGGGACATGACTGGGATTTCTGATAAGACATGGCAAGGTAAGACAATTTAAGTCCTCTACAGAAGTTAGGTCTCGAGGGTTTGACATAACTTGGATTTCAGATGGATGACTTCCCCATGGAACTAAATTGTTCTCTCTCAGTGCCTTCTGCCTGCTTGCCTTAGGGATCAATTCTTTAGTTTCTCTTAGTCCAAAAAATCATTCAGGACCTCATCATTAATTATTCCTATTAATATCAGGAACCGTCCTAATCTCTGGGGATACAAAAGGAGATAAAAAGCAGTCCTTGCCCGCAAGGAGCTTGCACTGTAATGAGGGAGACCAGGAGCAAACCAAGACAAAGAAAGCTATATACAGGATGAATAGGAAATAATTAGGAAAAATAAGGCATTAGAATTAAGAGGGTTGGGAAAGGCTTCCAGTGTTATGAAAAGGTAGAGGGGAAGGTAGTATCTGCTGGGGAGATAGTCAGGAAAGCCTTGCTGTAAAAGGTAGGAGTTTAACTTAATCTAAAATAAAGTCAGGAAAATCAGGATTTGGGGGAGAGCCACTGAAAAGGACATCAGGAGGATCAATGAGAACCTGAATGTCATGGGGCAACTGAATTGCTCTTAAGATTTTACTTGCCTGCGAAGCAATGTGGTACAGTAGAAAGAATACTGAATTTGGCATCCAAAGACTTGAATTTGAATCCAGTTTTTTGCTACTTCCTACCTGTATAATCTTTGGCAAATCATTTAAGCTCCTTGGACCTTAGTTTACTTCTTTATCAAAGAAGAGCTTGGACTGAATGGCTTCTGTGGTCTATCAAATCCAGATCTATTATCCTGACTCTTCAAGCCAGAATTTCTTTTTCTACTGATTATTATGTGCTCATGGAGGTAACATTTATGACATCCCCAACAAGTAGTCCTCCAACCTAGGCTAAAGAGATTCTAACAAAGGGTGGCAAACCCACCACCTTACAAGGCAAAGCTCTGGGATAGCTCTGATTGTTGAGTTTTTCTATTCATTGAGTCTATTTGCTTCTCTGCAGCTTCTAATCATCATTCCTAGATCTGTCTCCAAGACCAAGTCCCCCCAAAAAGAATAATTCCATTTACACATAGAGGCCCATTAAGTACTTTTGGACTACTCTCTGATGCCTTCCCTTCTCTAAGTTAAACATCCTGATTTCTTTATCCATCTTCACATTGGTCCACTTATCAAATATTATTAAATACTCCAAAGCAATGTGCTAGGACTGGATGAAATATATTGTTTTGTGAGGCAGCATGGTAAGGTGGAAAGAACAATGAGCATGATTTTAGAAAATCTGGTTTCAAATCCTATCCCAGATACTTAATAATTGTTACTATAAGAAGTCACAACCTTTTTGAGCCTGTTTCCTTTTCTGCAGCTGAAGGAAGTGAGTACATCTGAATGTTGTTCCTATTAGAAAGCAATGCTCCTTGTCACATTTGTGAGGAAAAATAGACATAGATGCTTTAAAATACTGTATTAAATGATGAATGTGAAGTGTAAAATGGTTCTGTGGGTGATATCTGATTTGAGGGTAATTTGCTATCCATCACATGCTCAGCTACCCACACATGTGCCCCTTTAGGACTTCTACTGTCCCTCATTTGGGTAAATACTACTCACCCACCCCATTGTGAAAGATATCCAACATTTTCTAACTGCATCTATGTGTCCCAAAAATCTGGACCAATTCCAACAGCTCTTCTCGTTATGTAATTAGAAAGAGGCTCATGAATCTGATCTGGTGTCAGTTCTCCTTTTAAAGTGCTTGTGCTAAGTGCTGAAAATTCACTGTTTCAAGAGCCCTTGAATTGGGAGTTGCTGATTGGGAGTAGCAAAAAATTGTATGAGCTTTAAGTCATGGGGGCTTTGAAAAAATCTCCAACTCATGACAGATCAGTCATTCATCAAGCATCTAGGAGTTTAAAAACAATGATAATAATGAGGATGATAGCTAACATTTATTTTTAAAAATAATTTTTTGAAGTTTTCTGTTTCTTACATTATCATAGTAACCCATGTATCTCTCCCCTCTCTTTGAGAACCATCCTATTTGACAAATTATATTTTTGAGAGAGAAAAAAAGGCATAATTGATTAATACATTGAGAAATTAATAGCTAACATTTATATAGCTAGGAACTGTGTTAAGCACTTTGAAATTAATAACTCATTTGATACTCATCCCAACCTGGATTATTATTATTACAATTGGTGAGACAGAGGTGAGGTGAATACACTGTTTATAGAGACATTCCTTTCTATACTTGGACATGTCTAATTGTTAAGAAGTGTTTCCTTTTTTTGAATTCTCTCTTATTTCTCTTTGTCTGTTTCTGTCTCTGTCTCTCTTTTTCTGGCTCCCTGTCTCTATCTGTCTCTATCTCTCTGTTTCTGTCTCTATTTCTCAGTCTTTGTCTCTCTGTCTCTGTCTTTGTTTCTGTCTCTTTCTCACTACTGTTCTCCCTTTGCTTCACTCTCTCTTTCTCTCCCAATTCTCCCCTCCCCAAATTTTTTCTAGTTCTTCCCTCCCAAGTCAAGTAGAATAAGTCATCCCTTTCTCACATACAGCCACCACTTTGAAGACAGTGATCCCATTATCCCTCTTTTATTCTCCCAACTAAACACTTTAAGTTTCTTTAGCTGATCCTCATGTAGAGACTGTAGTTGGCTGCTAGGTCAAACTGTTGACATGTTTAATTTGCTTCCCTCTAAACCCCCTAGATCATTTTCTGTAGAATGTCTGTGAAAAAAAAATCTTGTGATTTTAGTAGAATAAGCTTAGCAAGTAAATTTTTAGACTAGGTTAATAAGAGCATTTTAAGGCTTACAAAATACTTGATGTCTCTTATCTTACTTGATAATAAGTGGATCATAGGATTATATCATTAAAACATTATCTCATTTGATCCTCACTAAATTCGAAGAAGTAGATGCTATTAGTCTTCCCATTTTATAGATGAGGAAACAAGCAGACAGCAATTAAGGGTTTATCCAGGCTAGTAAGTTTGGTCAGGTTTGTTCAGACTCAAGTTTTCCTGCCTCCAGGTCTAGTGCTCTATCCACTGCAACATTTAGCAGTCTCTTACTTAATATCTATTAGAGCTAGCATTTCTACTCAGGTGATCTGTCTTCAAATCTACTGACTTTAAATTGTATCACACTTATGAAACACATTAAACCAGATTGAGAGGTTTGTATTTTACCCTAGAAGCAATAGGGAGCCATTGAAGATTTCTTAGGAGAGTAATAGATTATCTTGCTGTAAATTCTCCCAAATAGAAGAATATTCTCTGCCAAGTTTCCCCTTGCTGAATGGGAATTAATTTAATGGTTCTGATTTATATCCTGGAATGTACATTTTGTACCCTTACAGCAGAGTGAGGTAACTCACCAGCGTCAAATGACCATAGCAACAGAAACCCACCTCTAATTTCTGTATTCATGGACAACTTGGAAATTCACTTAATATAAGCATGTATGACAATGGCTATTAAACCTGCACTACTAAATTCCATGTTAATCAGATCCCTCCGCAGAAACACGGTTATTAACATCCCTTTGCTATAGATCAAAGAGAGATTCTGGCTACAGTTTCAATTTTCTCTCCAATTCAGTACTGATGAAAGGTATTGGATTAATAGCCAGAGGCCCTTTCCAGCTATTTATTCACACAACAGGTAGAAGAGAACTCACATAACCCAGGATTTTATTAAATCATTCCCACTTAGTTGTTAATGTCTCTCTGCCTCCTATGAAAAATTACTTGTATTTATCTTATATTGAGAGGCAGTGGCTTATGGGATAAGGAAGCTAATATCTGAAGGCTTGAGTTCAAGTTGAACCTCTGGTCTATGTGATCTTGGGCAAATCTTCTCTTTAAACATCCCAGGCAATCCTCTGAGACACACACATGTACATTAGTGTATGTGTATGTATGCATACACATATATCATACATGTATGCATGATATAGGCATATACCACAATGCATGATAGCCATAATACATGCATGTATGATATATACACATATCATAATGCATGTATGTGTCTCAGATACACGCATGTGTGTGTGTATATCTATGTATATATATATAATATATATATATACTGCCTCCCCATTAGAATGTAAGTTCCTTCAAGAAGGATTGTTTTACTTCTGTCTTTGTATCCCCAGTATCTAGAATGGTTTCTGACTTATGATAGACATTTAGTCAATGATCATTGATGAGCTTATTGACTGATTGAGGTGCTCACTTTAAAAATGAACTCTGTGATTGGAAAAGAACTCAGATGTAATTAGCTCATATAGAGAATGGTCTTTTTTGGTGCTGTTTCGGTGGCCTCCTTAGCCGTGACAGGCTTTGCTCCCATGGAAAAGAACATTGGACTTGAACTGAGTTCCATTTCCATCTCTTCCATTTATGAACATAATCTTGAGCAAATTGCTTTCAGCCTGATGAAGTTAAAGCATCTCATAGTTGAAAGGGCTTCAGCTGGGAATTAGTATAACTTATGCCAGATTAATAGTTTCTCTGGCCTGCAACAAATAGTCCATCCAACCAATTCTGGAAGACCTTCAGTGAAGAGAAATCCATCACATACTGAGGTGATCCATTCCATTTGATAACAAACATTTTCTTATCTGAAACCCACATCTTATCTGCAACTTTCATCCATTGCTCCTACTTTTGGCTTCTGGTGCCAATTGGAACAAAAACAATTCTTCTTATATTCTTTCAAATGCTTGAAATGATTCCCCCCCCCATGTCATCTCTCCTTCAAATATTCTCAATTTTCTGAATAAATCTTTAAATATGTTCTTCAGTGCCAAATTTCATCCAGGGCATCTCTTTTAGATTTATCCAAGATCTTTGGATTCTCATTTGAAGAATGAGATAATATCTGTTAAGCACTCAGGACAGTGTCTGATATATAGTATGCCCTTAATAATAGTAATAGTGCTTGTTTCCTTCAAACATCCCTCTTCCCTATTTTCTTTCTGCAATGAGAATACCTTTCAGAGTTGCTATGAATATTCAAGTTTAATGTATGTGAAAGTGTTTTGTAAACTATAAGGCATTATTCAAAGGTGTGGTTTAAATAAATGCTTGTTAAAAGTACTACACATATTATGAATAGTGTATAATTGAAATTACCTTGCAATGTATAAAATGTATATAGCAACAGTTTAACTAAGGAAATTGTCATTGTTCAACATTTCAGAAGTTCTGACATAGTTCCCAGTGATTTTTCTTATTGTGGTTATCTAATCAATGGACATTCTGCATTCTATATGTCTTCCTTCTTTAAAAGCTGCCTTACTGGGCATTGACCAACATAGGGGCATCTTGCTAACTTCTACTTGCATTTTAATTTCCTACTCTATTTCCTCTCCCTCTTAACATTTGTCTAAGACAGGATCATCTCTTCTTTTTGCAAGATTTATGTCACTTATGTGTATGAAAATCAGCAAGAGGAACTGAAGGGTTTAAGTTGGAAAAGAGAATATAACAGTATCTTGAAATACTTTAACAGCTGACATAGAGAAGAGAGATAAAACTCATTCTGCACTAGAGAGCAGAATGAGCAGCAATGTATGGACATTACAGGGAGGCAGATTTTGGCTTAATATAACAACAGCAAGTGTCACAAACATCCAAGTAATTATAGCTATCCTAAATAGAATGGACTGTTTCAACATATAATGGGTTTTTTATTGGCGGTTTTCAAGTAAAATGTAGATAATTGGTTATTAATGATAGTGTAGGTGAGATTCCTGGTCAAGTATGAGTTGGATTAAATGTCCTTTAATCTTCAAGGAGCTGAGGATTTTTCACCTAGCAAAGGTTCAGGAAACACATGATAATTCTCTTCAAATATTTGAACAAGGGGTATTCTATTTATTATTTATTCTATTTGGTACCAAAAGGCAGAACTAGGGTATGTGTGTAAAAGTTGAAAAAGAGGGAAATTTAGGCTTGATTTCAAGGAAGAGACTTTATAAATAACTGTCTGAAAGGTAATTGGCTGTCTTGAGAGGGGGATAGGTTCTCCCTCCTTGGAGATCTTCCAGCAGGTGCTTCATGACTACTTGTTGTATATACTTTAGTGGGAATGCCCTTCCAGTTATGGGCTTGACTACTAGGATCCCTTCCAACTCTGGATTGTTTGATTTGATGGGTGTTTCTGTTTCTTTCAACAATGAGACCCTGTGATTCTGAAGATGTACCTGAATCCCCCTTGGAAATAAAAAAAGATAAAAACCAACTTAAATCCTTCAATATTGCTTCCTCTTGTTTCCTCAGAGAACATTTTCTGGGGCAGAGTTTAAATCTATCCTTTCATCCCCTCCTCCCTCTGCCCCTACCCTCTAGTTATCAGTATTTATACCCAGCAAGGTTGCAGATTGTTGGAGATCATCCCAACGCAGCAGCAACTTGCAAACAGTTTTCTGAAGCATTTATAATGGACAGTGTTATAGTACCCAGTGGTGCAGCACAGCAGCATCCATGGAAACATAATCATGTGTAGGGGGTTCCTACGAGTCCTCCAGGAATCATAAACAGCTTGAAATAACAACCAGCTAAATCTCTAGATGCTTTTAAAAAAAACTCACATGCTAGCAATAGAGCTGATTCCAGATCAATGCAGACTATTAAATAATTTAGAAAATTGAGCGATGTAAGCCACTAGATTGGAGGAACATCAAGGTTGGAGATTAGGCATACATCAAGTGTTTGGGCTACAGTCATCAATGGCATTACCTTTTTGGATTGGATAGAGGTGGATAGCTGTTAATTATTTTTGGAATTAAAAGCTGGAGAAAAGAAATGTATTCTTTTTTTTTGAGATAATTTTTAATACCTTTTTTAATGATAGCCCCTAGGACCATTCTATTTGGTACCAAAAGGCAGAACTAGGGTATGTGTGTAAAAGTTGAAAAAGAGGGAAATTTAGGCTTGATTTCAGGGAAGAGACTTTATAAATAACTGAAAGGTAATTGGCTGTCTTGAGAGGGGGGTAGGTTCTCCCTCCTTGGAGATCTTCCAGCAGATCAAGGATCTTCCTTGGAAAATTCAGTGTGGTAGTTGAGAGAAATTATTTTTAATAACCAGTTATTTGAGGAGATCCATAGTCCTTCTTGTTTTTGTAGTCCCTATATCAAAGTCAATATCTAGAAGGACATTATTGATAATGAGATTGAACTAATTGTTCTCAATCTTGGTCAGACCCCATCCAGCCTTACTAGAAATTTAATTTAAGGTGGGGATGCCCATTGTGTTCTACTCAGGTTTGGGTGGGGATAAATTCTTTGATTAGATTGCCCAAACCTGGGGGTGGTCTGGGTATAGAGATAGTTCCATTGTTGGTTAAGACTAACATGATCTCACTCTCTCAGCCCCTCATTGGAAAGATCCCACTTATTATTATAACTTCATTATCTCATTGTTAACCAATCAGAGTTGATTACCTCTCTTTGGAACATCCACTTTCCAAGACCATATAAAGCATGAGCCCACTGCCATGATTGTCTTTGGCATTTAAGAGTGCTCCTGACCTCTTTTATTAAAATGTTAAAATTATTAATAAGATGAATAATTACCCAGAAATTATGTCTCTCAAACTTTTAAAATGTCAAAGAGTAGAAAGGACCTAGCATCAGAGAACCTCATTGCAAATTCTGCCTCTGCTATTTATGACCTGTGAGATATTGAATAATCCATCTACTTCTCTGGACTTGCATTTTCTCATTTGTAAAATGGTCTTGGGGCATTTGCCAGTGTAAATTGGTAAGAGATATGAGAACTGAAGAAAGCAGAAAGGATATCAAAGAGCTTTGAGGTCATGCTATATCACAAAGCTTCTTAAACTGTGCATTGTGACTCTATATGGGGTTGTACAACTGAATGTGAGGATAATTAAATTATGATTTTTATCTGTAAATATTTGATTTGCATACATGTTTTATGCATCCATTTACCTGGGGTTGTGTAAAAATCACTTCAATGAAAAGGCATCTTGAATATAAAAAATTTAAGAAGTTTTGCATATCAGAATCAAATAAAGTAATTAAAGGTATTTAACTTGGAGAAGAAAAGACTCTAAATGGGATATGACATAATTCTTCAAGTATTTGTGGGATTGGCAAATGGAAATGGAATTAGTCATATCCTACTTAGCCCCAAAAGGCTAAACTAGGAGCAAAAGATGGAAGTTGCACCAAGATACATATAAATTGTATGACAAAACTGAGGATATTTAGCTAGGAGATGACTCTATTGGGAAATCATAGTTGCCTTCAACTATTCATTTGTAGGGCTCTTCTGTGAAGAATCCCTTCTTTTATTTTGTCCCAAACATGAAAGTTGCAAAAGGGTAAATTTAGGCTTGATAGTAAGGGGAAAAAAACCCAACAACATATTGCATTAAATAAGATCATCCAAAAGTAAAATGTGCTGATTTTGGAGGACAGAAGCTTTCCTTCATGAGAAATATTCAGGCAAAAGCTGGTTAGCCACTTGTTTGGTATCATGAAGGGAATTCTTGTTCCAATATCAGCTAAACCAAGGCTTCTTGAGTTTTTTCCACTTATGACCCATTTTTGTCTGATAATTTTTATGCAACCCTGGACATAAAGATATATAAAATAGACATAGAAATCAAACATTTACTGAAAATAAGTCATATTATTGAGACCACCACAGTCAGTTATGTGTCTTCTATGAACCAGGTTAAGAAGCTTTGACCTAGACTACAAGCCCTCTGAATTCTTTGTGACTTCTGAAGTGACATCATTCTGAAACTGATATTATCTAACTGTCAGGATGGTTATGAGTCAAATACTTTGCAAACCATAAAGTGCATTGAAAATTTGAGCTTTTAAGAAATAGCTCCACCCTTCTCCAAATTCTAGGTCACTCTTTCTATTTTATAGTACACTTTATTTCACAGATTGAGGTAGGAATTCCATGGTCCGAGTGTGTGTGGAAAGGGAGGATCCTAATCTGTTAACCCCATAAGGACAAAGATGGCATCTCAACTAGATTTAGCTTTCCCCCAAGGCCGAGCTTTGTTCTGCACATAAACACTTAATAAATATTTGTTGAATTCAATGGTCTAGCTATTTGTAGGCAAGGATGGAAGCTGGAAGCAACAGATCATTAATTCTAGGAGTCAGCAGAGCCAATCTAGCAACATGCTGAGTGAGATGGTAATGTTGAATATATAATGCATGGAACAACCCCCAAGTTGTCTTTTTTCAAATTAGTGTAAATGGAAATGTATTTAATTTGAGGAATTCCCTTGAGGTTCCCATGTTATTAGCCATGAAAATAGTTAGCCATGTCATTGTGCTTTACAAAAACCAGGATTGGGAATGGATTTACTGGAAACTAGAAATTGTATCCATTTAATCTTCACTGTAGAATGCAATTTTGATTCAGTAAGATGCAAGCTTTTTGAGGGTAACAACTGTTTACACTCTTATCTTTGTGCCCTCAGAGCTTGGCAAGTACCTTACGTTTAAATAAATGTTGAATTGAATTGGATGAAATATTGATCAATATGTTATTATATTCCTAACACATATCTTCTAAGAAAGTTCTGTTTTACTAGGATGATAATCAAATCAGAATGTCACATAAGATAATGAATAGAACTTTGGATTTCTGAGGAGCTGGGTTCGAATCCTAACTCTAATACTTAGCGGCTTTTTGATCTTGCACAAGACATTTTTTCTTTCCTCAGTTTCCTCCCTTGTATAATGAGGGTGAGAGACTGGGCATGGTGATGTATGTCTTTTTGTTCTCCAGTCTTCAGCTTTCCTGTGTGTTTTTATCTGGTCCCTCTGACTTTTTCCAAAGCAGGATTTTCATTTGGACTTCTGCTTAAAGGTGACGACTTTGGCTAAAATCAGTAAAGAGCTTAAAGATTAAAAGGCTGTTCTTGTCTTCTTTTATGATCTGGCAAGAAATAATTCCCTCAAGCCTGTTATCTGATCATATTACTGGGGATCTGATCATTAGCCTTAGTTGGAATTTTTTTCCTTGCTAAGAACTTACAAAGGTAATTAGAAAAGGTATTCTTTCACTTGTGAAGTAACTACTCTGTCCTTAAAATCTGATGCTACTTGGAATTAAAGAATTAGATAGATATAAAAAAGGCAACTGACTCTCAAGGGACAAGATAGATTTGCAATTTGTATGTGATTTTGAAGAATGGAAAGGGTTTGCTGCTGCTTCTAGTACCAGTGATACAAAGATTGTTTTTAGTAAAGCTGAGCTCTCACCAAATACAGTGGGGTTTGGAGAAAGGATGAGGGAAGGAGACATGGTCCATAAGGTCCATTGGGTTTCCAGAGGAGGGGATAAAGGGAGAAATTGATATTTGTTATATGATAAAAGTTACTGGTGGGGGAGAGTGGAGAAAAAGAGTTTTCATAGGGGGAGTGAGGGTATAGCGTTCATAAATAGCAGGGGCAATAGGATCATAAATCCAGAACTTGAACCTTAACAGTTAGCTAATCTAACCCTCATCATTTAACAGAGGAGAAAAACTGAGGCCCAACATAAAGAAAAGTGATTTTTTTCAAGGTTTTCTGTAGGATCATAGATTTAAAGCCAGAAAGGGACCTTCAGAGGCTATGTAGTCCAACCACCTTATTTTATAGAGAAGGAAACAGGCTCAGATAGGTAAAGTGACTTGCCAAAGGACAGTTAAATTTTCAGGCAGAGCTTCAATTTGAACCTAAGTCCTCTGATTCCAAACACAGCACATTTTCCATTGTATTAGGTCAAATCTTTTGCATTTATGAAAAGTCTTCTTAGCTGTTATTATAATAAATGCTATTGTGGTTCTGTTATTTTACTTGGGTCTGTCTTTTTGTGATCTCCTTTGGAGTATTCTTGGCAAAGATACTAGAGTAGTTTGCTCTTTCATTCTCTTTACAGATGAGAAAACTGAGGCACAGGGTTAAATGACTTATCTAGGGTCACACAGCTAGTAAGTGTCTGAGGCTGGATTTGAACTCAAGTCTTTTTGACTCCATTGCTTCACCTAGCTTCCCAACAACAATAAATGTGACAGGTACTGAAGATACAGATACAAATAATGAAATAATCCCATGTGGAGCTTATATTCTTATGATTAAGGCAAGACTACATCCATATATCCATACAAAACACATACATAGATAGCATAGATACAAAGGGAATAAATACAAATTGTCTATTGCTGCTTATATATACACAGACATATATGGAACACACAAACACATAATGAAGTGTCTTATATTAAATTCTTGGGGGTTGATTGGTAGCACTGGCCAAAGAATAAATAGCTCAGTTTGGGTAAGAGAAGGGTTCTGGTAGGAGTATCTATAGGTTAATTGTTTTTGTTATATTAATCAGTAGCAGAATTGGGAAACTGCCCATGACACAGTGGATATATAACAAGGCAGAAATTCTAAAATTACTTTTTCAGTAAATGGACATATTTTACATTCTAGGACATTTTCCTCCTCAAGAAGAGCCTTTCTGGCTTCAGGCTCAGCCACTGTGCCACCCAGCTGCCCTGTGCCATCTAGAATACATATATAACTGTAAGGTGTGTGTGCATGTGTGTGTATGTACATATTCATATACATGTATTTGGATCAAATACATAATGTTATAACTCTTTGGAGATAGATCCAAATTGTTCTCCAGAATTGTTGGGCCAGTTTACAACTGTACCAATAATGCACTAATGAATCTATTCCCCCCATCTCCTACAGCATTTATTTCTAATAGCTGGTTCCTCAGAATTGTTTTGATTTTCATTTCACTAATCAATGGTGATTTAGAACGTTTTTTTTCATATAGTGATAAATTGCTTTGGTTTCTTCTGAAAATTCTTCTTATCCTTTGACCATTTATCTTTTAAGAATGGCTCTTAGTTTTATAAATTTGATTCAGTTCCCTAGATATTTGAGAAGTGAGGCCTTTATTTGAGAAACTTGCTGTAAATTGTCTATGGTACCTCTTGGCAAAATGTAGTTTCCTTGATTATCTAATTACATCTGTTTTTGCTTTTTTTTAAAAAACTGAGATCATGGTTACTACTCCTGCCTTTTACATGTCTTTTGTAGCATATTGATCCTGATCCAGCCCTTTATTTTAACTTTGTGTTCTGTTTCAAGACTATATTTTATAAACAACAAATTCTTAAATTCCATTTTAATGCATCCTGCTTTATGCTTCTGTTTTATCGATGAACTTATCTCATTCACATTATTAGTTATGAATATTGTATATTTCCCTTTTTTTGATCATGATTTTCTGATAGTTCACCAATTCTTAAATTGTCTTTCCTCAATCTGTTTTCCAAGTCAGTTGTTTTTCCAATGAGATATTCTTCTATTTTTCAATCTTTTGTCTTTGTTTTGTTATTTCTTAATGTCTAATGGAGTTGTTCATTTCCACTTGCCTAATAATAATTTTTAAGGAATTATTTCCTTCATGAGTTTTTTTTCCATTTGACAAATTCTACTTTTTTTTTTAAGCTTTTAATTTGTATAACATATGTATGGGTAGTTCCCCAACCTTGATCTTTACAAAGCTTTCCAATACAAATTTTACCCCCAGTCCCCTCCCCTCCCCTAGATGGCAGGAAGTCCACTACATGTTAATAATGTTGAAATGCTTGAGAAGTTATGCAAGAAGAATCCTATCTACAAGAAAAAAAAAGAATCAGAGAAAGGCAACACAATGCAAGCAAATGTCAATAGAGATCATGAAAATGTTATGTTGTGGTCCATATTTCATGTCTCTCTTTCTGGGTGTATATGGTTTTCTTCAGTGAACAACTGGAACTGGTTTGAGACAATTCTTTATTGCAGAGATCCATGTCCATCAGAATTGATCATCATGTAATACTGTTGTTGCTGTGCATGATGATCTCCTGGTTGTGCTCGTTTCACTCAGCATCAGTTCATGCAAGTCTCTCCAGGCCTCTCTGAAATCGTCCTGCTGGTCGTTTCTTACAGAACAATAATATTCCATAACATTCATATACCATAATTTATTCAGCCACTCTCCAATTGATGGGCATCCCTTCAGTTTCCAGTTTCCAGCCACTACAAAAAGGGCTGCCACAAACATTCTTGCACATGTGGCTCCCTTTCCC
>JAJPUD010000626.1:76722-105902 GCA_023553655.1 Myrmecobius fasciatus | reverse complement strand
TTTGGAGTTTGGAATTTCTTCCATGATGAGCCGAGCTGAGTCCCACCCTCACTTCCGGCCTGCACAGTTGTAGTCTATTTATCTCTCTGTCCGAGTCCGACTAACCTGATATGAAGTTCTCCAAAGAGCCGTGCCCAAATATTTCTGAGTTCGTTGACTTGAAGATCAGTTCAGAGGCTTATTTTATTGTTGATTTGAGAGAAGATCGGAGGAGAGGCAGAAAGTCACCTTTTCACTCCGCCATCTTGGCTCTGCCCCTCCCAATTCTACTTTTAAAAGATTTTTTTTCCCTTCAGTGAATTTATGTATCTCTTTTTCCATTTCACCAATTCTACTTTTTAAGCAGTTTTTTCTTCTAGTGAGTTTTCATTCCTCCTTTGCCATTAGGCAGATAATGATTTATTAAGAGGCTTTTTTGTGCTTCTTTTTACTGAATTGTTAATTCTTTTTTCCCTGAGGCAATTGGGGTTAAGTGACTTGCCCAGGGTCACACAGGAAGTGTCAGACCAGATTTGAACTCAGGTCCTCCTGATTTCAGGGCTGGTGCTGTCTCCACTGTGGCACCTAGCTGCCCCTGTTCATTCTTTTTTCATAATTTCCTTGCATTACTCTCACTTCTTTTCCCTTTTCCCTCTATCACTCATCTCTTTGACTCAGGAATTCTTGCTGGACTTATGTCAAATTAGCATTTTTTGAGATTTTGCTTGTGACTATTTTCACATTAATGTCTTCTTCTGAATTTGTTTTGGTCTTTTTTACCATGGTAGTTGTTTATAGTCAAGTTCTTTTTCTTGCTGTTTGCTTATTTCCCCAACCTACTTTTTTAACTTTGAATTTTATGTTGAAGTTGGGCTCTACTGATCTGGGGGCAGAGAGGCACTGTCCCAAGCTTCAGGCACTTTTTTGTGCTGTTATTTTCAGAACTAGTTCTGCAGGTCTACAAGTTTTTAGTCCTTTTAAAATGAGGTGATGTGAGAAGTGGTTTCTTGGTTTGTGCTCTAATCTTTACCCAGGAAGAGTCTTTGCTTTCCTCCAGCCACCAGTGGTAATATTCCTTTTAATTGTGGAACTGTTACAGTCATACTGATTCCTTGTGATTTTACAAACTACTCCTCCCATTCTGGAAGTGTGAACCAGAACTGATATGGGTAACAGGATTATCAATCAGCATCAGCTGTGCCCAATGCCAACAAAATATTTCATGCACATGGAAACTAATAAGGTCAGACCTCAGAGAGTTTGGCCTCTAATGAGACAAAATACAATCTCTTTTCTGATACTTTCTGGCATATTATTTGTCTTGCCTCCCCTTGACTCTCTAAGGAAAAATATTTAAAGTTTAGTGTTTAGTTCATGTTTAAGGTCTTTTCAAAAATGTACTCAGCATGACATGTGTATTGGATATGGGACAGGTATTTATTTTCTATGCACAAAATACAAGTCAACATAGATTCTGAAACAATAGTAAATAAACATTTATTAATCACCTATTAGGTTTTAGACACTGTGTTAAGCAATGGGGATACAAACAAGAAAGAAAAAGATAGCCCCTGTTCTCAAGGAGCTTTAAATCCAACAGGGGAAGACCGTACACTAAAGCAAACTGAAAAATGGTTGGGGACTGGACACAAGAGGATATAAGTATGGGGTATGATGTTCCTAGAGTTGAAAGCAAGTAGGAAAACTGATGGAAAATAAAGAGGTTAGCTATAAAGGAAAATTTGGAGAAGAATTTATTTCTTCCTACTTCAGCCTTACAGTTGGAGAAGAAAAACAGCTGAGGGTGCTAAGAAAATGTTGAGCATCAAAACTGGATGAAATCTCCATGATTGAAATTTCATGTTAGAAACTTATTCTGGAGTAGGCAAAATGCTTCTGAGTTGAAACCAAGTAGGGCAACTTATGGAAAATGAAGTTTACATGAAAAGTCGAGACCTTCTGAAAAGGAAGATTAAATAACTTATAACCAACAATTTGATTCTTTGAAAAGATTGATATTTAAACCTCAGGTTGTGGTATTACTGATATTTTACCTTGGTTCTGCAGCATCCCTCAAAATACATGATGTCTACTGAACAACCAGGGTAGGACTTGGCTCTGGTTGTCTTCTGGGATGCAGAAACTCCCTCTTTTGCCAGTCATTTCTACCTGATGGACCAATGATCTCCAGTTTTCATATATTCATACAGTCATCACTAATCCTGGACATAGGGTCTCAGTATGATAGGTTTACATCTGTCATAGACCTTCAAAATCATTTAGTTCCATCTAGATCCAACCTTTTCATTCTCTTTTTAGATATCCACTCTGTCATCAGTTATTCCCACTCTGGCTAATAAAAGGATGATATTGTCATCCCTAAAGTGCTCCTCCACATCGGTGAGTCACTAGAAGTTGCCAGGAACTTTGTCATCTTTAAAGTATTCAAATGCTGGCTAATAGCCAGCAGGAATCAGGAGGCAGCAGCTTTGAGTATGCAATTCACACTTATATTCATATCTCTGGTGTCAAGCATTATGTTTGCTATATAGGATGTGCTCAATCAGTTTGTGTTAAAGAATTGAAGATGACTTGGTTCTGATCAAGTAGAATGTAAGATCACTGAGGGTAAAGATTGTCTCCTTTTTTCTCTCAGTGACTATTACAAATTTATTACAACACAGGGGATTTTCCTTAATAAAGTGAAAAGAGGAAAAAAGAGGATATAAGGAAATAATGGTACCGACTATGTTCCAGTCACTGTTAGGTACTTAAAAAAAACAAATATGTTAAAGCATTCTTATTTGATCCTCATAAAAACATTTTGAGGTAAGTGCTATTATCTCTGTTTTGTAGTTGAAGAAACTGAGGAAAATGGAGATTAGATTACTTGCTTAGCTTCATCTAGTTAGCAAGTGTCTGAAGTTGTATTTGAATTCAGGACATCTTGATTCCAACTGCATCCTAAGCTAACTTAATAATTAATAAATGTTTATTTGGTGATCCTTGTGGATATGGATGTATCATTTATCTTTTAATCCCTGTTGCCTAACACAGTGTCTTGCATATAGTGGATGCTTAATAAATGCTTGATGATGGATTCATTGGAAGATTTAAGCACTTAATAAATGCTTGATGAATATAGGAATGGGTTTAATACAAACACTTTCTTTTTTTTTTTTTTTAATAAAAACACTTTCTTAAAACCTGTTCCAGGCTACATGATTTGAATCACCCAGTCCAGGCTAAAACTCATTACAACTCAATTATAAGGCTCATTAGAGGCTGGCATTTGGTTTATCTTGCCAAGTTGTAGAGCATCTTCATCTGCCTCTTAGGCAAAGATCTATTTAAGCAGGGAGTGGCAATGGAACCAAGTGGAGATTAAAAGAAAACCAATGAGAGAGAGTGTGCAGCATGTGGATCTGTGCTTAACCTTTATTTTTAGGAACCTGTCTTCATGTGAGTGTGTGCTCTGTGTGGGCTGAAGCACAATGGGGGGGTCATGTGGAAGAGGAAATAATGAAGTTGGGGCATCTCTGGCAGTTTGGCACTGGATGGGCCAGTAGTCTTTTGAAAAAGGCTTTTGATTTTGCTCTAGTATTTTGCCCATGGTATTTATCTTCAGCTGCATCCCACCAAGCCTTCAACAGGGTGCTCCCCTTACTCTGTCCCTTTCTTAATTGGTCTCAATTTCCATCACAGAAAATGCTAGCAATGGCAGAAATGTGACAGCCTCTCAAACCTCTCCCAATACATGCTGAACAACAGGGATAATTTGTACTTTTTGCAAATAGGCTGCAAGACTTTATGCCTGTAATTATTTCCTCCTCCATAAGAGACCTGATTCCTTGGCCAATCAAAAAGAGGGTTGTAGGTACCACAAATTTTTTGATTTGCCTCCTTGTGTATTAACAGCTCAGCTGTAGCTGCTTAGTTGGATTGGGTCAGAGGATTTCAGTAAATGATCAAGATCCATTTATTTTGCCTTGTTTGTTGAGGAGAATCGTCAAGTTAAACCTTGGGGATCAAGAGGCTGAGAAAGATAAAATGCTAAGTTTGGAATCAGGAAGAACTGGATTCAAATTCTTCCTCAGGTAATTTACTAACTGGCCAGTCACTTAATCTGTCCTGACTTCAGTTTCCTCATTTTAAAAATAAGAACAATAATGCTATAGAATTAATGGAATTATTGTGACATTCAAATGAGAAAATGAAAGAAGAGTATTTTGTTAATTTCAAAGCATTATACAAATATGTATTATCATAATAATCGTGAAAATCTGTGTGTCCTGAATAGTGGAGAGAAGAATCACTTTTGAAGCATATTGGTCATGAGAACCTCATGCTCCAGGTGATTTTCTGTGACTGTTAGTTGTTCAGAAGATGCTAATATGCATTTGCTCCTCAAAATCATAGATATGGTCAATAATAATAATAATAATTAAAAAGAGGTATGCTTCAGAGAACTTCTAGTTTTGCAACATTTCTTTAAGGATTTTTTTTTATTGATGTCTTCTGTTTTTATTTCATCTCCATTTCCAAATATAGCCTTCCCTCGCCCCTACCCAGAGATTCATACCTTGTTATAAAGAACAAAAAAAAGTAAGAGGGAAACCAAGCAATTCAGCAAAATCAATGAGTATATCAATATATACACCCAGAGTCCTCCACCTGTTCAAAGATGGGAGGGAGATTTATTTTCCTGTATCTTCTTCCTGGTTGAACTTGGTAATTTTAAATAAACAATATTAGTTTCTTTCTATCCTTTCCCTCTTTCTTCTTACCCCCCTCTCCCTTTCCCCTTTTCCTGCCTCTTTCTCTTCACTCTTATCTTTCCGTCCCCTTCTCTACCCCTTTTTTCTCCCCCTCCTGCTCTGCCCCCCAATCTCTCCATTCCCTCTCCCTTCCCCCATCCCCTTTCTCCTTCTCCTTCCCTTTTCATTCTCTCCTCTTCTACTTTTCATCTGTCTCTCCTTTTCTTTACTCTTCTCATTCCCTGTACCCCTCTTTTGTCTTATTGGTCTTTCCATTTTGGCAAATATTTGTTATTTTTTGTCTACTAGATTTCTGATTCTTTTTATTTCTACATCTTTGGAGAACAAAAGACACATTACTATACTACTCAAGAACTCTAGAAGCACAGATTTGACACTCAAAGGGATCTTAGGACTCATCTAATTTAAGCTTCTCATTTTACTGTGAAGTCAGTATTTATTAAGCACCTTCCATATGCTCATCAGACACTGTGAGGAAAAAAACAGTCCTTCAAAAATATATTACTGAGGGGCAGCTAGTTGGTGTAGTGGATAGAGTACCAGTCCTGAAGTCAGGAGGATCTGAGTTCAAATCTGACCTCAGACACTTAATATGTCCTGGCTGTGTGACCCTGGGCAAGTCACTTAACCCCAATTGCCTCAGCAAACACAATAATATGTATGTGTATATTTATATATATTTCTATTATAATATATATATATATACACATACATATTATTGACACTCTTTACTTCAATATCTCATTTCCTTGATCCCTGAACCAATAGAAACCCCTTCCTGTGACAAAAAGACAAATAAGCTCTCTCCTGTAACAAATTAAGCAAAATGAAGCAGCCCATTGTCTTTGTCAACAAATGCATGCCTATTTTGTACCTCTGTTCACCATGACTCCATCAAGTGTTGGAAGATGTGCTTTATCTTCAAGCTTCTAATTGATCACCTTAATCAGAATTTTGAAGTCTTCTATAGTTGTTTTCCTTTATATCATTGGGGACTATTCTTGTTTATTTTTAAAGCTTTTTATTTTCAAAACATATACACAAGTAATTTTTTTCCTCATTGACCCTTATGTACCATTGTGTTTCTGATTTTCCCCTCCTTCCTCTCACTTTCTGCCCTAGGTGGCAAGCAATCCAATATATGTTATACATGTTAAAATATATATTAAATCCAATATGTGTAAACATATTTATACAATTGTTGCACAAGAAAAATCAGTTCAAAAAGGAAAATAAATGAACAAGAAAACAAAATTCAAGTGCACAACAACAAAAGGAGTGAAAATGCTATGTTGTAGTCCACACGTAGTTCCCACAGTCCTCTCTCTGAGGGGTAGATCACAAGATCACAAGACCATTAGAACTGGCATCAGTCATTGTTGAAAAGAACTACATCCCTCAGCCTTGATCATTATATAGTCTTGTTGTTGCCATGTACATTGATCTCCTGGTTCTGCACACTTCACTTAGTATTAATTCATGTAAGTCTCTCCAGACCTCTCTAAAATCATCTTCCTGATCATTTCTTACAGAACAATAATATTCCCTAATGTTAATATACCATAACTTATTCAGCTATTCTCCAACTGATGGGCATCCAGTTTCTTGCCACTACAAAAAGGGCTGCAACAAACATTCTTGCACATGTGGGTCCCTTTCCCTCCTTTAAGATCTTTTTGGGACATAGGCCCAATAGAAACACTGCTGGGTCAAAGAGTATGCATAGTTTGATAACTTTTTGAGCATAGTTCCAAATTGCTCTCCAGAATGGCTGGATCTGTTCATAACTCCACCAATAATGCATCAGTGTCCCAGTTTTCCCACATCCCCTCCAACATTCATCATTATCTTTTCCTGTCATATTAGTCAATATGAGAGGTTTGTAGTGGTATCTCAGAGTTGTCTTAGTTTGCATTTCACTGATCAATAGTGATTTAGAGCACCTTTTCATATAATTAGAAATGGTTTTAATTTCTTCATCTGAAAATTGTCTCTTCATATCCTTTGACCATTTATCAATTGGAGAGTGGCTTGAATTTTTACAAATTTGAGTCAATTCTCTATATATTTTAGAAATGAAGCCTTTATCATAATCCTTAAATGTAAAAATATTTTCTTTTGGGGGCTTTTCTTTAAGTTGCTCTGTTCATTCTGCTCATTTTCTTCCATATTAGTTTATGCCATTAGTTTCTCTGAATCCATGATATTTGTCATTTTAATAGTAAAATAATTTCCTGTATTCACATGCCAAGTTGTTGAGCTATTCCCTAATTATTGGGCATGCTCTAAATGTTTATTGAACTGAATTATGGTTTTGACTTATAGACAAATGAGCTTTAGAATGGCAATAAAAATTGCCACTGCCTATGAAAAGTGGTCCATGCATCTTCCCAGGGCAGCTTCTGCACCCATCCTCCCTCTTTTCTGGGGCCTTTTGGCCCCCATGAGATGAAAAGAACTCTGTTTTCCTTTACCCCTTTCTGCTATAGTCATAGCAATGAATCTTTTGCCCTCTGTCAAGGTCTGTGTCCTTGCCATTCCTCTAAGATACTAAACAAGATAAATGGTGGGCTTGGGAAGTATGGGAAGTCTGGCTTCTGTGGTGACACATCAAGTTCGCTTCATAGAGCCTCTTCCAAGCAGATTCCTGGCATTTGAAGTTGGGAGTCGGGAGTTACTCACACACATTAAATGTAGCCTTGGATGGCCTCCACGTCAGGACATTTGTTTGGGCTGTTTATTTCAGAGAGAGGAAGAAAGGAAGGGAGGGAAGGAGGAGAATAATGTAGATTCTTTTCCTGGAGAAAAGGAAGAATTCAGAGCCTTCCAAAATGGAAATGGGCCATACATCTCTTCACTTTGTACACACATGTGTCCTTCATCAGAATATCCTTTCTCTTGATGTCATGGAAGTCTCTTTCATGCTAAAGTCCAAAATCTTGTTCTGGGATTACATCAATATCATGCTTACTTTGTACAGAGGCTGTATAGTTGATGCAAAATTTGTGGATGAAACTTAGCTTAAATATATCTATTTAGGGATATATATCTATGTGTATGTATTTGTATTATTTTCATTTGGTTGATTTATTTAAATTTAAATTAAATTTGGTTGAATTATTTAAATTGGCTAATGATAGTTTGGAATTTTTACAACAGTTTTAAGATAAATGCATATACTTATTGTTGTTCAGTTGTTTCTAGCTCTTCATGACTATATTTGTAGTTTTCTTGGCAAACTGAAGTGATTTTCCCATTTCCTTCACTAGCTCACTTTACATATAAGGAAACTGAGATAAACAGGGTCAAGTGATTTGCTCAGGGTCACTTAGCTAGTAAGTATCTGAGACCAGATTTGAACTCAGAAAACTGAGTCTTCCTGACTCCAAGCCCAGTGCTCTTTCTACTGTGTCACTTAATTGTTCTAATGCATGCATACAAGGACAGAATCTCAATCCATACCCACTGTTAATCCTGAATAATAATAATTATGATCATGATAATAATTATCATTTTATCAGATTGAATCGATGATTTCATTGGAATAGAAAGCTATTGATGAAGAATTTTGCCAATCAGTGCAGATGGCCATCTTCTCAGTGGAGGCACTGAAAAGTTAAAGATTTTATTAGAGGTTATACAACCAGTATGTATCATAAAGGGGACAGGTTGCTCTAAAACTATAAGGATACAATCAGCATTAGTTCAAGGAGATTTCTTTACTTTGGAGTTCTTATACCAGTGAAACCACAGGCCTAGCCCTTGGATCCAGTCCCTTAAAAGTTGGCAAAGAACTTTATTTTTTTTCCTTTTTTTGAAAATTTTTATTTTCAAAACATATGCAAGGATAATTTTTTACTATTGACCCTTGCAAAACTTTGTGTTCCAATTTCCCTCCCTTACCCCCACTCGCTCTCCTAGATGGCAAGCAATCCAATATATGTTAAACATGGTAAAATATATGTAAATCCTATATAAACATACATATTTATATAATTATCTTGCTGCACAAGAAAAATCAGAAAAAGGAAAAAAATGAGAGAGAAAATTAAATTGAAGTGAACCACAACAAAAAGAGTAAAAATGCTATGTTGTGATTCACACTCAGTTCCCACAGTCCTCTCTCTGGGTATAGATGGTTTTCATCATCACAAGGTCATACGAACTGGCCTGAATTGTCTCATTGTTGAGAAGAGCCATGTCCATCAGAATTGATTATCATATAATCTTGCCATATCCATGTACAATAAAATCTTGGTTCTGCTCATTTAACTTAGCATCAGTTCATGTAAATCTTTATAGACCTCTCTAAAATCATCCTGCTGATCATTTTTATAGAATAATAATATCCATATCATTCACGTATCATAACTTATTCATTCATTCTCCAACTGATGGGCATCACTCAGCTTCCAGTTTCTTGGCAAAGAACTTTATAATAGATCATGTCATTTGATCCCTTATGCTTGGGAAGTAGATCCTATTGTTATCTCTGTATTACACCTGAGAAAATTAAGTCTTAGGTTAAGTGACTTCTCTAGGGACAAACAACTAGTAACCCAATACTCTACTAATTAGAGGCAGTGAGATGTCTCAGCTGGGCCTAGAATCAAGAAGACCTGAATTCAAATGTGGGCTCAGATACTTAATGGTTATATGACCCTGGGCAAGTCATTTAACTTTTACTTTAATCCATTGGAGAAAGAAATGGCAAGCCACTCCAGTATCATTGCCAAGAAAATCCCCTGGATAGTATTGGTGTGCTATGTTCTTACAGGGTCATGAAGAGTCAGACATGACTAAGCAACTGAATAACAACAACCCTACCCACTGCACCTCACTGCCTCCAAAGTAATTTAGAGAAAAATCAATCTATCAGAAAGTACTTATTGTTCCTCCTATGGAGCAGTCACTGTCCAGGATATTGAAGACATAAGTACATAGAATGAAACCATACGTATTCAAATTAAGCTGTACACATGATTCTCAGTGTAGAGGCCATTCCCAAATTTCCTCTCTCATTTTGAAGTCTTTATGATAGACTCATTCTAGTCTGAACCCTCAGAATTATTTTGTTTGCAACTTCACTTCAATATTAATAGGGGCCTCGAAAGCAATACTATTTGAGGAGAATGGTTACAAAAACATGAGATTTGGGTAAATTAAAGCTAATTGAGCAAAATTTGAAGAGAAGCTTTATAGGACTTAGGCCATTAGCATGGCACAGGAGTTTAACTTTGGGGTTAGATGAACTGTGTTAGAATACCTCTTCTGCTACTTAATTCCTGTGTGGTCTTGGCCAACCCATTAAACTTCTTTGGAACTTGTTTTCTTCATTCATAAAATGAGGATGGAGATTGGATTAGGTGACCTAATTTCCTTTCCAGTTTTAAATATGTTACTGGTCCTTTAATAACTGCATTAAGACATAAGCTCTCTTTCTCTAAATAGGTAAAAAGTATACCAGAAATGAGAATAATTACCTACTGGATTTCAAGTCAAATGGAGACTATATGAAGCATAGCATTGGCTTCAGAGTCAGAGAACTTGGATTCAAATCCTCCCTTGGATACACACTACCTGTATGTCTTTGGTCAACTATTTAACCGCCCTGGGACCCAGTTTCTTATTTTGTAAAATTTGAGGGTTTTGTCAGGGAATCTCTGAAATCTCTTTTAATTCTCCATCTATAATTGCATAGTTCTATAACTGTTTATGCTCTCTGGTCCTCAATTTCCTCATCTGTGAAATAAAGGGGGTTGGACTCTGAGATCCTTTTGGAGCTATGAGCCTTTGAACTTTAAGGCTCTTTGGCATTGACATCTGCTTTTAGGACCTCTGTCCTTACCATCTGCCCTGTAGCACCACCCTCCCAGGAGAATTATGTCTTCTAGAGTATTCTTTTTCTCTTTCTATCCCTAACAATTATCACAGTGTTTGGCAGAGAGTAAGCACTTGAAAAATAGTTTTTGATACATTTATTCATTCATTAACTCACTTATTCACACATTCATTTATTCTTATGATTTAGCAAACGTTTACAAAGAATCTAGATTCCTTGTACTACCCAAAAAGCAACAACAGAAGCACCAAAAAGGAGGAAAAGCTCATGTGGGAGGATAAATATTTGCAAAAAAAGAACATGTAAAGGTGAAGATTACCAAAACAATAAGGACACAACTAAGCATCTGAAAATTTGAAATATTATCAGCAAAGCAGTGGGAAACAGGGGGGAAGCAAGAATAAATAGTGATTGACTCTTTTTTTCAAAAACTAGAATAGAATTTGAAGGGCTAGAAGAAACTTTGTGTCTGGTCCATTGTCATCATTTTAAAGACGAAGAAAATGTATGTCAGGAACATGAAGGACCTTCCTCAGTATAACTCAAGTTGTAAGCGACAAAGCTGAGATTTGAATTCAGAATCTCTGACTGCAATTCCAACCCCTTTTCCATTATACCATATTCTCTTTCAATGGGTTAAGAACATGACTGAATCCTAAGAGCATCTACTTTTCCATGATGTATTAAAAGCTCCCTGGAAAGGAAAAAAAAAATCTTTCATTTATAATGGTCTCTTCCCTGTTCATTATTTTTCTTTGTAAGAAAGTGGTATAGTTTTTCATCCTTTTTTTCTTTTTCCTTATTCAGCTCTGATATATTTTGCATGCCATAGGGAAGGTGGAACCATGCAGTTGACTTCTATGTATATTTCCATGCTGGAAAAGATTTGGAGTATATTGTATTAAAATATAAAATGCTTCCAATATGTGGCAAGGCTGCAAAACAGGAGAGAAAATAAATTTTTCTCTTTTAAAAAGGGAGCTGTGACTCTTACCATAAAACCAGCATCATTCTACTACCCCCATCAGTACTTGGAATGGTTGTGGTGATTGTCACTTGGGACTCCACTATTGCCCTCTTTTTTGTAGCTGCAGAAGACTGGAGAGGTTTAATGACTTAGAAACAAGAACAGAAACTTTGAGAAGCCCCTTATTTATGCAGCGTGAGCCATGCTGCTATTTAATGTAAATTGTGTACAACCCTTCCTGGGAGATGAGTTCTTGGACTGTAAATTAAAATCTCCATAAAATATGTCCTCTTGTAAATGTCCAGCTGGGAAAGAAAGGAAAACCTAACATGTGGTGAGTTCAATAGGAGATGCATTTCTGCTTTCCCCCAGTATATTTACATGTGTGGCCTCTTATACAATATGGTGCTGTTCCAGCTACCTGATGCATGGAGCAGTTACCCAGCAGAACAATAACCCTCATTCCATCTCCCCAAACACAGATAAACCAGTTGATATGCATGGTGAATGGCTAAAGGAAGCAAAGAGAGACTGCCATGGTTTGTGAATACAGCTAAGCTGTATATCATGAAAAGTTATGTGTGGCAGAGGGCTTCCCCTCCCCAAAGTTCATAGCTCCATTGGCCCAACCTCATTTATTCATATTGTCTGGTTCCCCAGCTGAATGCTAATGCTCTTCAATGAGATGATGGCCTACAACTTTAGATAGGGTGAAGTGGTATCGGGTCCTCTGGGTATAGAACTCCGCAGGCAAGGGGGTCTTTATGAGGCTTTAGAACAGTGCCCTGTGCTCTGGAGGACACTTGAGAGAGAAGATCTGATGGCAATGAATTTTAATGTCTTTGGAGATGTCCAACTTGCTTCTTTGTTTTAGAGGTATACAATTGCCATGTTCAATAAGGCAAGAAATATAGAATTTTTTCAACCTCTGCATCTTAATCATGCTAAGAAAGGTGGCTTATAGGCTCAATGGATAGAAGTAATAAGTATTTGAGCTGTTTTTAGTTCACTTCTCTCTATAGAATTAGTGGCTAACTGCTGCTGAATTAAAGGAAAATTATCCGTTAAAGTTGGATCTGCCACTGCTTATCAATCTAAGTCAATTCAATTTAACAAATATTTAAGTACCTTACCCATACAAGGCATTGGGATTGTAGAGATTAAAAGGAACTAGACCTTACCCTCATGGAGCTTGCATCTATTGGGAAGTAAGATGAAGGAACATAAACATAAACATTAGTATTTATGGTCTTGTCCTGACTACTGTGAGTGGTCACATGTTTTAAAATTATCTAGATGGCACATATACATGACATAGCGGATAGAATTCCAGACTTGGAATTCAAAGTTGACCTTAGATACTAGATATGTGACTCTGGGCAAGTAACCATGTTTTCCTCAATTTCTTCAACTATAAAGTGAGCTGGAAAAGGAAATGGCAACTTACTCCAGTATCTCTCGTCTGCCATAAAAACCTAAAATGGGGTCACAAAGAGACATGACTAAAAATACTGAACAACAGCCTTTTGAAGTTATGCTATACATATGTTTATTATGCAATTGGTTCCAATCCAATGGAAATATGCAATGCAAATTCAAATAAGGTGACTGTTTCATGGGATTCATTATTCACCCTGATCAGGACTTAGCTGTGCATGAATAGTATCAAAAGTTGCTTAGATATCAAAGTTGGAGTCTCATTATTATTTAATAAGCATTTTTTAGCTATTTGAAATACCTACTGATGATGTAGAAATGAAGATAAGTGATCCCTTGTGAAATGTGGACCACAACATAACATTCTCATACTCCTTGATTGGTGTTTGCTTACATTGTGTTTCCTTCATCTGATATATCTTTTGTGTAGATACGATTTTTCTTGCACAACAATAAGTTTGGAAATATGTATACATATATTCGATTTGCCAATATTTTAACATAATTAACATGTAGTGGATATCCTGCCATCTAGGGGAGGGGTGGGGAGTTGGGGGGAAAAATTTGTAACAGAAAGCTATGTAAGGGTTAGTGGTGAAGAATTACCCATACATATGTTATGCAAATAAAATAAAATTTAAAAAATTAAAAATTAAAAATTAAAAAAAAAGATAAGTGATCCTTGAAAAAAACAGGTTGATTTTGGGGTTTCTAATGGGTTAAGCAATGGGATACAGCAGCCCAAAATGCTAGTATAAGCTTTAACTCTACCAAGAGAGGTAGAACTTCCAGAAATAGGGAAGCAAGAATCCCAGCTTCTTCCTTAGATTTCAGTTCTTTGCCCCACAGTTGAAGAAAGAGATTGATAAGTTAAGGAAGAGAAGAGATAGTCAATGAGCATATATGCCAAATAAATCCAACAGCATAGGAAGACTTCCTTTAGGAAGTCCCTCAAGCTCATGTCATATGAAGATGTATTGATGGGACTTAGTGTGCTTAGTCTTGAGAAGAGATGACATGATGACATGAGATATATTTTCAAGTATTTTAAGGATACTCATGTAGAAAAGTTTAGACGACAAAGGCAGAAGTTAGAGAACTAAATTTAGGCTTTATATCAGGAAAATTTTTTCTCACAATTAGTCCTAAAGTGAACTAAAGGGACAGCTAGGTGTCAGGAAAACTCATCTTCTTAAGTTCAAATCTGATCTCAGACACCAGCTGTGTGAGCCTGGGCAAATTATTTGATACTGTTTGTTTCAGTTTTCTCATTTGTAAAATGAGCTGGAGAAAAAAAAAAGGCAAATTACTCCATCTCTGCTAGGAAAACCCTATGGTCACAAAGAGTCATAACGATTAAAATGAATGAACAACAACAAAGTGCTTTAAGGTTTAACTGAACTGTGTTGAAAAAGTAGGAAAACGGGCTTTTTTCCTCTTTTGGGAGGTCTTCAAGCCATTACAGGATGACTGTTCATAAGGTATATTATAGTATAGATTCCCTTGCTTGCGGTTTGAACTAGATGACACTTAATTTCTGAGGTCTTAGATTTTGTGACTAAAAAAGAAAATTCCATGTATGTCTATCCCCTATAACAATCATACATAATTTATGGTGTGAGGGAGAAGATGGGAAGGATTCTCATGAAGTCATTTTTATCGTCTCACTCTGTTTTTATATTTTTATAATAGTAACTGTTTACATTTGCTTAATGCTTTGTTTCCCTAAATGATTTTCTCACAGCAGCTCAGAAAGGTGGGCATTATAGGTCTTTTCATTTATTCTTTGGTCTAGATGTATGATTTTACCAAGCAAATTCCTCTGTTGAGGTGGGGCAGCAACTCATTTGTAATTTGTAGTTTTGAGAAATTAAGTGACTTACCCAAGGTCACTTAGCTAATGTATTATGTGTCTGAAACAAGACTGAATTTAGGTCTTCTGACACTGAGGCTAGCATGCACTGTCTCTGTTTCAATCTCTGTTTTACCCTCTATCTCAGTCTTCTCTCTGTCTCTCTTCCCTCTTCCTCCTTTTTATCTCTCCTTCCTCTATATCTGTCTCTTTCCCTGTCCCTCTCTGTCTCTGACAGTTTTTATCAGTCTCATTTCTGCTTCCATTGTCTCTCTTTCTTCCTTTTCCTCTATCCTCTTCTCTCTCCTTTTGTTTCTCTTCCTTTTCTAATTGCTGTACGATATCCAGGAAGTGTTAATGGAATTAGAGGAAGAGTTCTACACATTTATTGGATCTTTTCTGGAAGATTTGCAGAAATATTTGGACAAGATTTCCATAGGTTGGAAGGGCATAAAATAGATTGTGATCTGTACTGTACTAGGCACATAGCAGGTAGAGTGTAATGGATCAGAAGTCCAAGAAGACTTGGATTCAAATTCTACCTCTGACAATAACTAATTGTGTTACCTTGAGCAAACTATTTTATTACTCTTATGACTTCAGTTTCCTCATCTGCAAGATGGACCTAATAATATCTTACTCCATTTCTGATATGAGTATGAGTTGAGATATTTGCAAAGTACTTCATAAACCTTGAAGTGCTATAGAAACCCTAGCTATTGCTGGAAAGGGAGCATGTTTGCTGATGAGATCATAGACTTTTTGAGGTATTATACATGTGCTTTTCTTTTCTTTTTTCTTTTGTAGCTTGCTAGGCTGATCCGTTTTGAGTGTTCTTAGAGATCACTGAGGAGTCTCTATGGTATTGTGAAGCTTGATAAAGTAATTATATTAAAGCAAAAAATGTCCTCCCAGCATCTTAGAAATATAATTAGGTAAGGCAGTGGATAGGGTGCCAGATCTGAAATCAGGAAAACCTTAATTCAGATGCTGACTCACATTTATGAACTGTGTGATCCTGGACAAATCATTTCAACTCTGCTACCTCTATTTTATCATCTGTAAAATTGGGACAATAATAGCACCTATCTCTCAGGGGATATGAGGACCAAATGGAGTTACCTACATAAAAGTCCTTTGCAGATTTTAAAGCATTCTCTCTCAACACACACACACACACACACACACATATACATATATATACACACACATATATATTTATATGTGGTTGTGGGTGTATATATATGTAAATTACTAAGACTAAAATACTACTAATGTTAATAGTTTAAATATACACAATAGTTTAAATATAGTTTATATACATATATTTATGTGTATATATAGTATATTATCATTAGTAGTATTTTAGTCTTAGTACTAGTATAAACTTAATGTAGTGAATTTTTGGTGTGGGAATTATTAGACATAGATTCTTGCACAAGAGAGAGGCTATTGACAGGTTGCAATCTTCATTATTGAATCATATATTGATAAAAATCAGACATCTCCCAAAGTATCTGAAGTCTTTATCTTTCTCTGATGAACCAATTTAAAAATAATCATTAAATATACAGTTGCTGAGTGATGTGTTCATGCTTCATTTTTCTTTTTTATGAGAATTCAATCTGGAGGAAGGAAGATTTTTTCCCCACAGCAACAAAACAGAAAAAAATATTATACTACTTAAAAATATTTAAAATAAGATTAAACATTGAAATAAATTATACAAGTTGTTTGATTAAAAATATCATCATTAAACAATAACAGAGCTGGATTTTATGTTCCTTCTCCCAGACAATTATGTGACTCTGACCATGTGATCTGTAATTGAAAATCATCTAGAAAAATAATCAATTCCCTTCTCACATTTTCATTAAAGATAACTTCCGGCTTATGTGGATCATTCACATAAAAACTTATGAGATAAGAAAAAGTAGTCATATGGATGAGAAATTATTGATATTCTTATGAATGCATTAAAAATAATACCGTCTGTGATTTTTTTCCTCTCAATTGTCTCCTTTGGAGAAAACTTGAAATTGTTACCTTGGCTTTCCCAAAGTTATGTGGTCTCCAAGATTGCTTTATTGTTTTTTTTTTTCCTGTGGCAAAATTTTTCTAAAGATTTCTGCAGTGAAATTCTTTCTAACTTCCTCACAAAGGCAAAGTACATGAGGTACCAACAAAGATAGTATACTGATAATATGTTGATTTCCCTGGTGTTATAAGAATAGATTTCCATAGAGATTCTTGTTGATCTGTTCCATTCCATATACCTGTTGTCCTCCTTTCCCTTTCTTCTATGAATGTACGTGGGATGATATGGATTAATTGGATCTCTTGACATGTTCTTTACAAGCTAATTTTTTACACAACTGATTTTTTTGTTCTTTTCTGAGATAATAATGCTTATAATTTTCTTTTGTGTTTTACAAATGATCCTGAGCTCTCAACTAACATTGTTTTTGGCTCTCATGCATGCATACCTGGAAACAAAATTAAATATTTTCTAAGTGAGAGTCTTTTTACTTTCCTTGTCATGGTGATTTTCCTATGCTAGCCTTCTCTGAGCAAAGTTGATAGAATAAATGGCTTTAATTTGATCCATTTTCCATTGTTTAGAATCATGGACTGTTTAAACAGGTCAGATTACAGTTGCCACAATTCCAGAGACAGTCAGATTCTTCATTCTTTTTAGTATTGGTTTTCAGCTTTGCTCTAAATAGTCAGTCTGACTGAACCCAACAGATTCTGAAATTACTTCCTCTTATATAGAGAATTATTTCCTGTTTGTTAGTGTGTAGATATGGGGGAAGTGTAGGGGTAGGTTGTTGTTCAGTGATGATCCCAACCAGAATAATGTAGTACACAGTATTATTTTAAAGCTTACAATACAGTTGGAATTTCAAAAAAAAAGTGTGCTTGTGTGTGTGAATCTTTGTCTCTGTGTCTCTGTGTGTATGTGTGAATGTAGTGACATAGAGAACTGCCCTTAGAACTAGTAATATTTGGATTCAAGTCCTGCCCCTGAAACATATGTGTTATATGCTGTTTCATTCTGGGAAAGTCACTTAACTTCTCAGTATCCCAGACAATTTTCTTTAAGATGACATATTACACAGAAGGGTGTCAACCTGTATTGAAAAAACTAGTTTAGTCATCTAAGAATTCCACATAGTAAGGAAGTTGCAGGTCTAGTCCCTATCCCTAAAAAATACACAAATTGTGATTATTAATATTGTTAATAATACTATTATTATCCAATGTCTTTTCATTCTCTTGTAAAAGATAGTGTTCATAGACAACTTTCAGATGAAGAAATTGAAACTATTTCTAGTCACATGAAAAGGTGCTCCAAATCACTATTGATCAGAGAAATGCAAATTAAGACAACTCTGAGATACCACTACACACCTATCAGATTGGCTAAAATGACAGGAAAAGAACGATGAAGGTTGGAGGGGATGTGGGAAAACTGGGACACTAATACATTGTTGGTGGAAATGTGAACGGATCCAACCATTCTGGAGAGCAATCTGGAACTATGCTCAAAAAGTTATCAAACTGTGCATACCCTTTGATCCAGCAGTGTTTCTACTGGGCCTATATGCCAAAGAGATTTTAAAGGAGGGAAAGGGACCCACATGTGCAAAAATGTTTGTGGTAGCCTTTTTTGTAGTGGCAAAAAACTGGAAATTGAAAGGATGCCCATCAATTGGAGAATGGCTGAATAAATTATGGTATATGAATGTTATGGAATATTATTGTTCTGTAAGAAACGACTGGCAGGATGATTTCAGAAAGGCCTGGAGAGACTTGCATGATCTGATGCTGAGTGAAATCAGAAGAACCAGGAGAACATTATACACAGCAACAAGACTATACGATGATCAATTCTGATGGACATAGTTCTCTTCAACAATGATGTCATTCAAACCAGTTCCTGTTGTTCAGCGATGAAGATAGTCATATACATCCAGAGAGAGGCCTGAGGGAACTGAATGTGAACCACCACACAGCATTTTAACGCTTTCTGTATATTTACATGCATTTTGTTTTCCTTCTTAGGTTGTTTTTTTTTCCTTCTCTTTCTAGATCTGATGTTTCTCGTGCAGTAATATAACTGTATAGATATGTATACATATATTGGATTTGTCATATAATTTATCATATTTAGCATGTATTAGATTACCTGTCATCAAGGGGTGGGGGTGGGGGGAAGGAGGAGAAAAGCTTGGAACAAAAAAAAAAGCTTTTGCAAAGGTCAATGTAGAAAAATCACTCATATGTTTTGTAAATAAAAAGCTTTTAATAAAAAAAAAGAGATAGTGTTCATGCCCTATGGACATGAGGAACCACAGAGATCTTTATCCACTTTTAAGTGTTCATCATAATCCAACTTTTTTTTTTTAACATGGTTCATCATCCTACCGTGTACTCGCCCATTATTCAATGAAGACTATGGGTACCAAGACAAATGCTACCTTAGTTTGGGGAAATGTTTCCATTTCTTCAATGGATTTAATAGAAGCAATATTATACACTGATAGGAGCATCTATTTGGGAGTCAACAGGTGATGATGGTGGTTGTTGAGTTGTTTCTCAGTTGTGTCAAGATATAAGAAGATATAAATTCAAGCTTTTTGATATTTATCATCTGGATGACCTTGGACAAGACATTTTAATACAATGATCCAATCCAGTAAATATTTATCAAGTATCTATTATGTGCCCAGCTCTGTACTAATACTGGAGATACAATTATTAAAAAAAAAGGAAGATAGTCCTTGCCCCCAAGGAGCTTACAATCTGAAAGGGGAGATGAGAAAAAGAGGCAGGGGAGTAAGTAGAAGAGACCAGGAAGTATCCAGAATGGGGCATTTGTTCCATGTAGTAAAAATCAAGCAGAACAGCAGATACAAAATGGAGTAGCCCTTGGTTTCCTCCTCTATAAAATGAGAAGGTTGAACTAGATGACTTTGCCAATGTTTTTTTTTTTTAGCTCTAGCTGTAAAACCCTGTAATCCAATGGTCCTATCTTTGATTTTCTGTCTTTTGTAACAGATGTTGGTTCATGAGCTGCCATAATTTTCTGGGTAGTCTCTTGGCTCAGGCCCATGATGCACTATGGTACAGGTTGGCCAAGTGTGCCATTTTGTTTCATTCAGACAGTAAAATTAAAAAGGAAGTCTATTTTTTATAACTGAGCCCAGTATTCATTTAGCAATGTGAAAATAAAAAAAATAGTGTCTATATGCTGGTAAAATGGAGCTGACCTTTCCTGCTCTTCTCAAGTTTTAGGCTTTTTTTTCTAATTTTGTTTTCATTTTTGCAAATTATAACTTGGATAAGGAGTGAAATATGGTCTTGCCTTCTCTGGTGACTCTGTCCTTCCATCTATCTCTTTGGGTTTTCTTTTTTGAATTTATTTTAATCAGTGTCTGATTACAATGACTAGACAAGGTATCACTTATAGAGCAAAGTCTTCCTGCTTTGGGGAAGGGATGAAAACTAGTGGCTTACAACTGTGGAGAGAGAATTCTTCATGATATTGGCAGATTTGGTAATATTGGACACAGGAAGGAAGAAACTTGAAAGACTGAGAGACTGGCTCTTTGTGGGGAAACAATATAGTACTTCAATGCTGAAAAAAGTTCAGCTAAGTAGTGAAGCGAATAGAGGGGTCAGTCTTGGAATCTGGAAGGTCAGAGTTGAAATCCTACTTCAGACACTCGTTAGATTTTTGACTCTGGGTAAGTCACTTTGCTTCAGTTTGCTCATCCATAAAATGGGAGTTATTGTAATAACTATCCCCTATGGTTGTCTTGGGAATCAAATGAGATAATTTCAAAGTGCTTAGCACAATGCCTGGCACACAGTAGGTGGTTTAGAAATATTGAGTGGCTCAGTGAATAGATCTCTAAGCCTGGAGTCAGGAAGACCTGACTTCAAATTCAGCTTCAGACATTTAATAGATGTATGACCCTGGGCAAGTCACTGTTTGGCTTAATCTACTGGGAAAGGAAATGAATTGTTGAGTCACAGTTCCATGTCTCAGTTTCCCTCAATTACTCTGTTTCTGTTTCCCTTAATTGTTCTGCCTCAGCAGCAAACCACCCCCCACTTCCTGACCATCAGGAATAATTGGGCTAGCATTCCAAAGGAGTCATAAAACCTCCAGATGGTCCATCTTGACAGACTCCTTATCTTTTGGCTTCAGACATACTCTCTTCCAGTTCCTTTTCCAAACTTAGCATTCTTCCTTTTTTTACTCCCTAGCTGTCAAAATTGAATTGACAGTCCTTTCCTGGAACTCCAATTCCCCCCCAGTGTTCAACCCCTCCTTCTGCTCCTTCTGCCATGTGAGCTCTTTGTTCCCGAAAATCCTATAAGAATCCTATGACCAAACTTACTATTTGCTGGATATTTACATCCAGTCGGCTGGCATGTTTGCCAGTCTAAATAGACTGTGTGCTTTGAGACAATAGTCCCAGCAGTCCTAATTTATAGCTATGGATTCTGAACTCTCAATTAACATCAGTAAAGTATTATCTAATCTCCAATGTGTGATACTGCCTCAGTTTCTCTCTGAGCATTACAGAATGACAAATCATTCCAGTATCTTTGCCAAGAAAATGCCATGGACAGTATAGTACATGGGGTTACTAAATGTTGAACACAATTGAACAACAAATATAAATGTTACCTATTATTATCATTAAGAAAAGTTCTAAGCTTGATCTTTTACCAGATAGAAAGATACCAAAGAATAGGTATAACTATAGGGATGGAACTGTGGGACTGCTGGTTGGAGACATTCATTCCTGGAGAAATCTGAGTTATAAGCATATAGTATTTTGATTATCTTGATGCCAAATTAAATAAGTATATAGGATAAAACCCCTGCAGAATTTGTTGTCCTTTGTTCTAGGCAGAAGAACTTGATATGTCTTGTAGGGCTTTTCTATTGTACATGAACTTTTTTAGGTAGGGGATTATGTAAAAAGAAATTATTTCATTGGTTTCTCCTTTTCTATGCTACTGCCAACTGCTTTCCTCTTTCCACTTCCTCTTTTGCCCTTCCCTCTTTCTGGTCTCCTTTCTACCTTTCTTTTTCTTTTGTCTATTCCCTCATCCTTCTACCTTATTTGTTTATCACTCTTTTTTGCATCCTTCTTTCTATCCTTCCCTTTTATACTTTCCTTCCTTTTCCTTCTTCTCTCCTATCTCTCCCTCTACTTCTTATGGTAATTAAAATGTAGCTTCAAGGGAGAAGGTGAAAGGGTGAATTTATAATAATTCAATTTGAAGAAGGTGTTAAAACTAGGTAATGTGTTCTTAATACAAATGAACAATTACCACAAAATAGGCCTTGACCTAAGTCAACAAATTCCATCCAAACTTAATGCTGGTTTATATAAAATATGCCTTCCAATTGGTTGGAATATGCTGTTCTTGCCCTCCCCCCCCATAGGTCACTGCTTTTTGACTACTTAATTTAAGAATAAAGCCACAAAATTGTTTCTATGACTACAACCATAAGATTATTTTCCAACTTCAAGAGCTCTTGAGATGAATAATGGATAGAGTTTAGTCTTGAACATCTGTATTCAAATTTAGACACTGTCTAGCTGTGTGATCTTGATCAAATCACAAGGTCTCTGAGGGTCACTTTTCCTATCTATAACATAATATTTTCCACACCTGCCTTCCAGGGTTGATATGATGCTTTTTTGTATTAAACCAGATCTGTGATTTCCCTGGTACTTCTAATTCTCTCTGCCAATGAAGGTCACCATCAAGTTTGAAATTTCAAGTCCTAAAGTTTTCTGTAGTATTAAGAGATAAGATGATTTCTTCATTTCCGTAATTTGTATACACCATAGAATAGAATTTTAACCCAAGTCTTTCTGATGCAGGATGAGGCTCTCTATCCATGACTCAAGGCTGCTAATTTAGCAGTATATATATATATATATATATATATATATATATATATATATATATACACACATATATATATGTATGTATGTAAAACTACTAAAGTCCTAAACTATTTTAGTAGAGATGCAATGGTCAGCTATAAGGAAATGATGATGGAAGAATATGAATACCTTGAAGAAATGGCTTGCTTTTGTCTTTGTATCTTCTGCCCCAGCATAATGTCTGACGTACAGCAAGTGCTTAGGAAATGCTTGTGATTTATTGATTAATGAAGCTATCCTAGAAATAATCAGCTTGAATGCTTTAGTTGGAAGTTTTAAAAAGCTTAGCACAAAGACTGCATTTTCATTTGACTAATTTCAGAGCTGGGGTGCCTATTCTTCTTGAAAGGTTCCAATTCTGTGAGCCAGAAAGCAATTGTTATTGATGGAAGTTCAGTACTCCAGTTTCCAAACAGTGGGACTCTCATCAATTTCAATTGTAAGAATGGAGTTAGTAGAGAGAGCAAAGTCCATCTATGACATAATGTCCCTGAATTAAAGACTCTCAGAATTTCAAAAGCTATCCAGTCCAATCCATATATGGAAAATATTCTCACTTTGGCTTTCCTGATAGGTTGGGCTTTTGTGAGGAGAGAGAGAGACAGAGAGACAGAGACAGAGAGACAGAGAGACAGAGACAGAGAGACAAACTGTAGGGGTTGTGAAAAACTTATTACTATGGTTATTAATAATATGGCATCTTCAGAGCTGGATTTAGAATTAGGAAGAACATAGGTTGGAATGCCACATCTGATTCTTACTAGTTCTTCCCTAGACAAAACACTTAAATTTCAGAATTTTAATTTTTTCATATGCAAAATGATGTAATAAAAGCTGTAATACTTACCTCACAGGGTTGTTGTGGGCTTCAAAAGAAATTTTATAATTTAAAACATCTAGATTTTTGGGATACTCTCTCATAAAATATTTAACAAATTTAAATTCTATGTGAATATCAATTATATGCATTATATTATGCAAATATGTCTATAAACATACATCCACATATAAACACAAACACAGGGGTGTGTGTGTGTGTGTGTGTACGTGCATGTGTGTTTGTCTCTGTGTGTAATATTGATTCCCCCATTATCAGAGTCTGCTATATAATAAGTGCTTATTAAATACTTAATTTCTTCTTTCCTTCCTTGTTTTTCTTATTATCACTGTTATGCTATTCTTCTCTTCTTTTTAGATTGTATTCAGATAGAAATTGAGCACAAATTGCTACTTACCTGCTGTTATGTTAGAGACAAGCCTTAGACCCCTGATTTCACTGATACAGGGAATTCCTGCATGCAGAAATTTACTGTACCAATATAAATTGGCACCTTCTCTGCAATTGGAAAGTCACACTTAGAAATTAAATAATTCACCCAGTCACACAGCTACTATGTGAAAAAGCTGGGATCTGAATTCAGGTCTTCTGACTCAAAGCTATTTCCCTTTTAACCACTTTTCTGGTGTTGCTTCCCTTTCCTTCCTCTCCCCTTCCCTCTCTCCTCCTCTCCTGTTCCCTTCTCTCTCCCCTTTTCTATTCCCTGCATCTCTTCCCTCTCTCTATAATATATATATACACACATATATATATATACATGTTTATATTCTAGATTAATGCTCATTTATTATTTTTTATAATAATTAGCACTAATAGTGCATAATATAGAATTATCAGATTTTATATCTAATTTAATCTAATGGCACAGTGAATAAAGTTTTGAATTTACAGTTAGGAGGATCTGAGTTCAAATTCTGCTGCCTAGGTATATAATCTGTATGACCCTGGGCAAGATCTTTAATTTTTCTGTCTGTTTCTTCATCTGTAAAATAAAGCTAATAGCAAGTATCAGGTTTTAATGAACATTTTTGGCAAACTTGAAAGCATTAAAGAAATTCTTTCATTACTCTTATTATTAATTCATGAAGAAATCCATTTCATTTCTATGTCAATTTTAACTGTTAGAAAATGTTTCCTTACATCCAGCCTTTATTTGCCTTTCTATAATTTCTGCTACTTATAGGTCCATCATCTGGGGACTAGCAGAACAAACATATGTGTGTATTGATGTACACCCACCATACTTGGCTCCTTAGGGTATGTGTATTCTGGCAAAACAAAGCAACTTACATTTTCAAATTATTTGTAGCATTACTTGTAAACTTGGATGGGTGAATGTTTTCATGATGATGAGCTTCTCTTCCAGTGGTCCAGATTCTAGTCCCTCCAGCCTGGCACCCTTATTCCATGTAATTCATGTCTCATGTCTTTCCAGAGAATCCATACTAACATGCTGGAGGTCTGTGTCCACACCTTTTTTTAGTGAGAACGTAGATATGAACTTGATTCAGCTTCTCAAGATTCATTCCTGGACAATGATCCCACTCACAGTTTCAATAATTAAGTTTAATAATAGTCAGATAATGGTGTGATTCTTAGCATCCACTGCCCAGTTTTTCTCTTGCTTTTCCACCATCACTGGAGAAATAGCAGAAGTCTTCCCAGACTATAGGGAGGGATGCTTTGGAATGTTTGTTTTGTTTGTGAGTTTCCTTGGCTGAGAGATCCCATTGGCTGGTGGCCAAAGTTTGCTGATAAATCTTTCTGTACTGAACTAAGGTGAACTTCAGGGAGCAGACATATGTCAGACCTATGCTTGAAGACTTTCCGACTGGGTAAAATCCACCAGGGATTGCACTCCCCTTGCATGAGCTTCAAGAACATAAGGTCCCCAGTTGACAAACTTATGAACAGTAAAAATTACAGAAAGGCAGATAAAGGCTGTGTGTAAGAAAGCATTTCCTAACAGATAAAACTGGAAAAAAATAAAATAAAACAAGCATCTTCATAAATTAATAATAAGGGTTATAATAGAATTTCTTTAATGCTTTCAGGTTTATCAAAAATGTTTACAAAAATCTTGTAAGTTGGTACTGTTATTAGTCCTATTTTATACACAAGGAAACTGAGACTGAGAGAGATTAAGGGACTTGCCCAGAGTCATACTGCCTATATGCGTGCAAGGCAGGATTTGAACTCGGATCTTCCTAAGTCTAAGTTCAAAATATGACTCACTGTGCCACTAGCTTAAGTTAGATCTCAAATGTGGTATTTCAATATTATGAACTATTAATGGTATTTATGGTAAATAATAATGATAAATGATCATTTATCTAGAATATATATATACATGTATGCATACATATGTGTATATATACACATGTGCTTATATACTATGTGTGTATGTATATATATGTATATGTATGTTTTTATATATTATACATGTATAGAGAGGTGGAGGGAGGGGGAGAGAGACACACAGAGAAAGGGAGGGAGGGAGAGAAGGAGAGGGGGGAGGGAAGGAGGGAAGGGGTTGGGGATGAGGATAGAAGGAGTGGAGAATAAAGTAGAATGGAGGAGGGGAGAGAGAAGTGATGGAGGAGGAGGGGGGTGGATAAAAGAATAAGTTTTGGAGTCATGAAGACCTGGATTCAGGTCTTACTTCTGAGACACACTGGCTCTATGATCATGGTGAATTATTTAATTTCTCAGTGCCCCAGGCAATTCTCCAATTGCAGAGAAAATGCCAATCTATATCTTTATTTCATGAAGGGAACTTAAAGTAGGATTTCAGCAGGGAATTTGCATTGTTAAGCTATAAACATCATACTATCTGGCATTTATAGAGTGTTTCAATCTTGTGAAGCACTTTCAACTTAGTTTAATTCATCAAACATTTATTAATCACCAGCTATATGATATAAAGAGAAATAGGTATATAAAAGAAAGATCTGGATTCAAGTCCTGATTCCAATACATATCGATTGCAAGATTCTGGGAAAGTCATTTCTACTCTAGGTCACTGGTGTTAAGCTCAAATAAGAAATGAGAGCCATTGAACTCTCCCAGGCCACACATTGACTTTAAAGGCCATATATGTTTTATATTTCTTTTTTAATGAATACATAAACACATTAAAATAAGGAAGGAACTACCTTTTAATCTGGCTTGGGCAGCAATCTAATTTTGGTCTCATTTAGATTTGTTGGTGATCTCATGCAGTCTGTGTATGTTTGACACCTCTTCCCTAGACAATTCTCAAGACTACAAATTGCAGAGTAGACAAGTCAAGTCAACAAATATTTTTAAGTACCTACTATGCTCCAGGCATTGTACCAAGCCCTAGTGATACAAAAAAGGCAACAGTCCTTTCTTTCCAGGAGCTCACAATTTAATGGGTGAGACAACATGCATACCACTATATATAAACAAGATAAATTACGGAGAATACCAGAAGGTGTCAGCTTATATTTTCCTCAAGTAAGAGTTGTCTAAATCAATGAAATCATAGGTCCAGTCACTATCCCCATGGGGTAACCTTAACACTATGGTAACTGCTGGGAGTACAAAGACAACAACCCTTGCCTTCAAAGAGCTTGCATTTTCTACAGGGAAAATGTCTGATAAAAGGTTAGTTTGTCAAAAGCATAATGGGATTTTCAGAAGCAAAACAAAAGGGTAAAAAAACAGTAGGACAGCAGAGGAAGGAAGTTAACAAGGTTAGATTTATACCAGCAAAGAGAGAGTAGCTGGGTAGTTCCTCAGGTAAGGGGACTCCAGCCTAGGCAACCTAGAATTCTGAATCTTAGAAAAATCCATAAGGATATTGTCACATCCTTCATTGTAGCAAAGGTAATGTATTTAACTAATTTACTTACTTATCTATTTATTTATGATAATTTAATTATCAATCCCTGAGAAATATGAAAAGAGTGCATATAGGGTGAGAAAGGAGCTGCCCACTCCCTGGTTCTGATCTAAACCAGGTCATATGTATTTTGAGGTTATATGTGATCTCAATACAATTTTCGTAAAATGCCATGAGGTTTGTGAAAATACTACAGGAAGATTTATTCTGATTTTGTGGGTGAGGAATTCAAGAGGTTAAGTGATAGATTTATCCTAGTCACATAGTTAATGAAAACTTGTAATGAGATTCAATTTTAAGTCTTTCTGGCTCTATCCAGAACTGCTATGTTGTCTCTTAATTTTTTTCTTGGTGATTCAAATTCATTATTATAAGCATTAGTTTTTGTGATAATCTCTAGAATTAGCTTTAGAAGCACAGTATGGGAAGGTATAAGACATGGGGCTAAATGATTTCTCTACTAATGATCTTGGAACTTGTTTTCTGAAAATGTTCCTAAAGCCTACTTGCTTCCTATTCATTTTCTTCTTTCTCATAAAGGAAGCAATATGAACACCTGCAGTTGTGTGACCTCTCCTATGGTTCATCAGCACCTTTTTTTGCAAAATGAATGGTTAAATCATAGGTCTTCTTCAAGTGGCTTTCTTTTTCTCTAGAAAAGTCATCCTTATTGTTGCTATTGGCTCTACTTGAGAATTTATTCATAACGTCTGCATCACTAATAGGATGATGGTACTGTTTTGGTAGCTTCATCCCCTCTCCTATCTCACAAACACAATTTATTCACTATTCCGATGGAGTGTAAAGGGACAGATGCTCTCCACAGAGGCCAGGACAGATTTCAGAGACACAGAAACATGGGTTCAAATCATACCTCTATCATAGACTCACTGGGTAAGCTACTTGATTTATCAAAATCAGTATTCTCATCTGTTAAGATAAAAATAACTTGGTGATGAGGTTATTTGGGGAGGAGAGATCCTCATCAATTAATATATGTGCTTGTTTTTATAGAGGCAGCATGGTAGAGAGATAGGGATCTGACCTAGCAACCAGGAAGACTCAGATTCTAGGTCTGCCACTAATTCTGACTAGGTGAAGAATGACTTTAGTGCTTGGTGCTTTAGGAAGTGTTCTAAGACTCAAGGTTTCAGAGAAGGGACAGAACTTCATTCTCATAGGGATTTTCCTGATTTGGGCATTTCCTATAAAAATGAAATCACAAATCAAGTTCCCTATCTCCCCTCACTATTTCTATCCCCATCCTTTATTCCTTTGCCTATACTTTTCTCTATGTAAACTCTATTTCTATCCCTCCATATTCTTCTCTACTTCTATCCTTCTCTCTATCTTTACCCTTTTCCCTATACTCACCCTTACATCTTTCCCTGCCTCTATCCCTAACCTCCCTCCATCCCCCAAGCCTTATGACTATCCCTACCTCTTTCTCTACCCCATTCTTATTGCTATCCATACTTCTCTTCCTATATCTATCCTTATATCTACACCTAACTCTGTCCTTCCCCCATTTCTATCCCTATTTCTAATTTATACTTATCCCTCTCCTTACCCCTGTCTCTCCTGAGCTCCATTCCTCTCCTTACCCTTCCCACTCTTCCATCCCTATTATTATC
>JAJPUD010000626.1:41719-71722 GCA_023553655.1 Myrmecobius fasciatus | reverse complement strand
AAAAAAAGGTTAACTTTCTGATGTTCTATAAGTTTTTTTGGCACATATTCTTTCTTCACAAACACAGATTAAAACTCATAACTTAGATAATTTTTTGAAGAATTAGTAGATGGAATTTACAAGTTGTTGTGGCCAAAAAGATTCAAAATCCTGTGGCCAATCTAGTAATGAAACTTTCCTACACCAATTGAGTCTAAGTCCAAGTTAATACTCAGAATCTTTATAATAATAGAACTTATCAGAACTTGGACTCTGCTGATATAACCTTTGAGAACCAGCAATCCTCTTCATGTTATAATGAGAAGAACTTTAATGAAGGTACCTTCTCCTTATTTTACTTAAATTTACCATATGGAAAAATTGATTCAATGACAACTTCCAGGGTCGAATTTGGCACATATTGCTAGAATCAGTGGTGTGCTGATAAATGATTAAAACTGATTTTCTAGAAAAAGAAATGTAAATGAAACTCACTTGAATTTGTAATAATATTTTCTCTATCACTTTCTTAAGGCCAAAGAATCAACAAAACCATAAATCAAACCCTGAATTTATAGCATTTGCCAATTTCTGGGGCAAATCTTTACTCTGAAATTTTAAGAATTGGCTCTAGAAAACTGATTCTGACCGACTCTGGTACACCCTTACAATCAATGAGATTTATAAACATTAAAAAGCTGTTCAGAGGATAGCATATGTTCAGAAATTAGTCTTCTGGAAAAGGTGAAAATTTCTTCATCATGACTGATTCTTAACTAGTTTTGTCATGTCTCATAATTCCACCTTCATGTATGAAATGCCAAACTTACCTCTATAAAATGCACATGGCTCAATAAAATCTATTTACAGATATCATCTTTTTCCTTTTCAATGAAACTGGGATTTTTTTTCACTGAAAACAACTCATCTGGAACATAGTTCTTATTTTTAATTTAAGCAAACATGTCCAATGGTAGATTGGGAGGCAGTGTTATATAAGAGGTATAGTGTAGACTTCAAAGCCAGGCAAACCTGGCTTCAAGTCCCAATTTTTCCATATACTGACTGTGTGATCCTGAATTAGTCACAGGCTGTCAGTGCTTTAGATAACTGGCAGACTTCCAACCTGTTTTGATAGAAAGAATTTTCTAACTTGGAATTTCCTTAATACCAGTAAATCACAGCTACAATACTTTTCCCACTAAATAGTATTCTTCTACCCCTTTAGATGATTTAGAACCCACATACAATTTTAGTAGCTGTCATTTCTGGGAAGCTTATTGGATATTATGTGAAATAGGAGGAATTGTAAAGGAAGTCATCAAAGAAGTATATGATCAAAGGAGAAAAAGGTTAGATCAGATGTGTACAACCCATGTCTTCTATTAGTATCCTTGCAATGTAAGAGAAATCAAGGAAAGAAACTCAACTAATGCCCACCTCATGTTGGGTGGATCCAGTATAGTGAACTTATGTGAGGACATGGATGAGAGTCATACACAGGTTGAAAAGGCACTTGATGGATTGTGCTTTTGTGTGTTGAAGGATGGGCCCAAATTAAGGAGATCATTAATCCATTAGAATATTAGAATAGAGAGTCTAAATAATGGTCAACAAATAATATTTGTGAACTCAGTCATAGTATGGATTGAAGTAAAAAAAAAGACCCCAAACCAAAAAGTTGGAGTTTTTAAAGTGTAGAAGTAGCTAGGGCACATGGGTGCCTATGTTTTAAAGTTATGTTCAATTTTAAGTATTAGCAAAATTCTAGTTTTCATGTCATTTATAAAATAAAGTTTTTAAAATAATTGTATTTTAAGGGGTGGTTCTGTAAAGGAGTATTTGAAAATAGTAATGATCTCTCTTTTTTAATTTTTTTTAATTTTTATTTATTTATTTATTTATTTATTTTTGCTGATGCAGTTGGGATTAAGTGACTTGCCTAAGGTCACACAACTAGGAAGTTTTAAGTGTCTGAGGCCAGATTTGAACTTGGGTCTTCCTGACTTCAGGGCTGGTACTCTATCCACTGTGCCACCTAGCTGCCCCCATAGTAATGGTCTCTTAAAAATGCTGCACTGGGTAGACTATGGAACTGATTTATTTTACCATAAATGGAGATATATTTGGCATGTAATTATTGAGATCATATTTTGTACCTGGAAAAATGTGAATTTCAATTATATTTTAATGTATATATTAAATGTAACCCAGACAATGCTAAAACTATACATACATATATACATATATACACATACATATATATATATATATATATAAAACAATATTCTTGTTCACTTCTGCTTACTTTCTTGTTTCTTTGTATTTTTAAAGGCTTCATTAAAACTCTTTTTTCTTTTCTTTATATCACTCTCACTCTCAACAACTTCTCCACATAGCCACATCATCCCCTTAATAAATGTTCTTTTTAGCAACTAAATATAGCAAAGCTAACACGAAACCAAAAACATGCAAACAATTATTATTAGTATCTGAAAACGCATATTTTATTTTTAATATTTAGCCCATCACTTCTATGAAAAAATATGGGGAAAGCGTTTCATCATCAGTCTTCTAGAGGCATGAGTAATTATTACACTGATTAAGGTTTTTAAATCATGTACAGTTGTTTTTCTTTACAGTAGTGTAGTCATTGCACCAATTATTCTCTTTGTTCTGCTCATTTCACTCTATATCAATACATATAATTTTTGTCAGATTTCTCCAAATTGTATCCTTTTTTATTATGGGGCAATAATATTTAGTTATTTTCATATTTACTTTCTTCAGCTCTCTCTCAATTTGTGTGTACCCATATTCATTCTCATTATTTGCTATTACAAAAAACCGCTGTTGTAATTTTTCTTTCTACTTATAAATCCTTTTCCCTTGTTGTTTTATCTCTTGGGGGTAGAAGTCTGTTACGGGTATTGCCTTGTCAAAGGGTAAATCCAATATAATTATTTTTTGACTACCACTCCATGTTGCTATTCAGAATGATTGGGCCTACTCACAGGTCTATCAACAGTACATTAGTGGACATGTTCTCCCAGAATTTATTCAACAATTACTATTTTTCTTTTCTGTCATTTACCTCAGAGTTTTAAAATTTTTATTATGACTTCATCTGGGATTTTCTTGGCAAAGATACTGGTGTGATTCACCATTTTCTTCTCTAGCTTGTTTTATAGATGAGGAAAATGGATCAGGCAAGGTCAAGTGATTTGCCCAGTGACACATAGCTAGTAAGTGTCTGAGGCCATTTTTGAACTGAGGTTCTCCTGACTCCAGAGTCAGAACTCTATCCACTATACCATCTAGCTGCTCTATTCCATTCCATTTCTCTTCCCAACTTTTTTGTCAGCTGCTTCCCAAACTGCATTGCTTTTTTGAAACTTTTTTTTAATTCATCAAAAATCTCCCTTTTCCAGATTAATCCAGCATAATTTGCAAACATTTTCTGTTCAACTTCAACTTTGGGCTCTTATAAAATAATAGATAAGGGGGAAAATGAATTGGATTTTTTTTTTGAAATGAAAATTTCTTTCCATAGCTGCAGGATATTTCTGCTACGGTTTTATTTTTCTTCAGGGCACCTCCATGAGAAAATCAGGTGGTTTTTCTTATGGGTAGAAAAGCTGTCAAGTGCTTGGGGGTAATGCTTGGTAGATGGAGACTGAACTCAAATCTTCTTTTAAATGCATTTCCAATCTGAGTCAGCTGAGCATTAGAGAGGGTTGTGAGCGTGACTGGATGAATCTCTTGTGCCTGCTCTGCTGTGACATTGGCTAAGAACTAACCTCTAGGAGGGCAGAAAGTGGTAGTAGGGATAGAGAGGTGACTGGAACTGACTTAGAATGGAACTACATTTACTTAGACTACAGGAATTGAAAGAAGAAAATAATTTTCTGAAAATTCATCTTGCCTCTAGAAATTTAAATTATTACTCAAATCATTATCAGGTACTAGTTCAGCAACTATTATGTGCCAGACATTACAAACCAACATGCATTAAGAACTTACTAAATGTCAGCATTTATTAAATGTTTAGTACATGTCAGGTACTATGCTAATGGACGGAAACTATGCTTGGCATTGAGAATACAATGAATAAATTAGATAATCCCTCTTCTGAAGGAGCTAATATTTGAATGGGAGAATCAGTATGTATATATGTATATACATATATACACATACATATATACATACATACACACACATATACATGTAAATACATATACATATATGTGTATATATACATGTACATATATACAATTCCTATCTATGTGCACATTTCTTATATACATATATGTATATGTTTTTCTATATATATATTAACATTCATATATATAGAAGTAGATTCAAAATATGTAGAAAAATAAGCATGACAATTTCTTTGGGGAGGTCACCAGCAGTTATAATGATGAGGAAGGGCTTTGAGTAAAGGATGATGTTTGAATTGAATTTTGAAGGAAAATAAGGATTAAAGGAAGTAGAGGTAAGGAAGGAGTGCATTTCGGCACAGAGGAATCAGTAGGAAAAAAAACCATGAAGATCTAGGAGAGGTAGTACAAGATTGTAATTCTAGAGACCAAGGAATGGAGGGTTAAAGGATGTCTTGAGCTCAGGATTTCTGGGGTGCAATAAGCTACTGATGAAGTGTCCCCACTAAAATCATGCTGAACATGATGAGCCCCTTGTTGAGAGTGGGGTGGGCTGGAGTGACCAAGCTACCTGAGGGGTGATTTTATCAGTTCAAATAAACTAAGCAAGTTAAAATTTCCATGAAAATTAATAGTGGGATAGAGAAGCTCTTGTACTTCCAGCCTGGGAAAGATGGGGAGCCCCTGCTTCTTCTTCCCTTCCTTTTTTCCTCCATCCCCTTTTCCTTTTCTCCCTCACTCCCTTCCTCCTTTCCCTTTCTTCCTTCCTTTCTTCTTCCTTCCCTTCCTTCTTTCTTCCCTCTCTTCCTTTAACCCTCTCTCTTTCCCTCCCTTTGTTCCTCCCTCTTTCCTTTTCTCTTTTCTTCCTTTACTCCCTTCCTCCCTTTTTCTTCCCCCTCTCCTTCTCTCTCTCCCCTTTCTTTCCCCCTTCTTTCTATCCTCCTTCTCTTCCTTTTTTCCTTTCCTCCTTCCCTCCCTTCCTCTCTTCTTTCTTTCTTTCTCATTAGCCACAAGAATGCTGATTTCATTGATTTTTCTTGGAATTAGTTAGAAATGTTACAGTTGAAACTATTTAAATAATATTTTTCAAAGATGAGCTAGGGAGTCATTCAGTCTCATTAGCTTGTAAATTATTAGTTGATCAATATAAAGCATTATTGGCTGAACAGATGTCATAGAATTGATTGAAGGCTAAAGGCATGCTGTAGACTACTAAGTGGGGGATATCTCACAACTGCTTTTATAATTAATCATAAAACATTCTTTTTGGTCTGTTCTTCATTGTATTTGACAATAAAATTATTTTCTTGTTGCCATAGTTGTCATTGCTTCATTGGATATCAAGCAATCAAACAAATAGCATTAAGTACTTACTGTATACTAAGTACTGTGCTAAGGTTTAAACATACAAAGAAAGGTATAGTCTTTCCCCTCAAGGCACTCACATTGGATTGGTGGTAACAGTATATTGTTGTTGTTCAGTCATGTCAGTCATGTCTGATTCTTCATTATCTTATTTTTTTTTTGCAAAGATATTGGAATGACTCACTATTTCCTTTTCCTGCTCACTTTATAGCTATGAAAACTGATCATGCAAAGTTAAAGGAATTGTCCAGGGTCATATAGCTATGATAGCTATACTTAGATATGAGGTCAGATTTGAACTCATGTCTCCCTGACTCCAGGTTCAGGACTCCCTCCACATCTTCTTGCCCTGGAGCCAAGATAGAGTCTAGACAGAGTAGTTACAGAATACGTAGCTATACAGGTAGTTTGAGAGGGGAAATTTCTAGCATCATGGGAACTGGGAAAGGTTCTTTTGGAAGACTGCATTTGAGTTGTCTTAAATCACTTAAAAGAAGGGATGGAATTCATTGAGACTCATTTATGCTCAGTACTAAATGATTTATGATGTTACACACAACTTTGGATTGCTCTGGAAACTAGACCGATGTTTCGTTCAAAGTATCTGTTACTGAGTGATTCCTTTTTGCTTTGTTATAGATTTTGCTGGAGTAGGGCAGGGAAAAGAATAGAAGAAACTGGTTCAAACACTCAGAGTATCTCAACAGTGGAAAGCATGCCAGATATCAAGTCCAATACAAACTTGATTCTCCCACATCAGTTCAATTCAGTGGTGTGTGTGTGTGTGTGTGTGTGTGTGTGTGTGTAAGAGAGAGGGGGTAGGGAGAAAGAGATATCAGGGAAAGTAGATCATTTGTGTTTCTTAAGGCAAGATGACCAATTGGTACGTTATTGAGATAGTCAAACTAGAGCCAATGAGGTCTTGAGTTATAGTGATAACTAAGAGAGGTACTAAGCAAAATATTGTAGAGATGATAGAATTAACAGTTTGGAAACTGATTGGGTAAGTGGATTGTGTAAAAGTGAATAGTCAATGATAAACTCAACTTTTGAACTTGGATGAATGTAAGGGTGATGATGATGCCTTTGACTACGATAGGACTTTTCAGAACAGAGTCTATGAAGACAGAAAATCCAGTCAAGAGATCTTTGCCCATGGAAGCAGTGTGAGAACATCCTGAGAACAGAACACATGGGATCCTGCAGCATTTAAATGTGGGTTACCTTGATCACTTGTGCTCTGGACACATGTGCTTCTTTACAAGGCAACTCTTTAGGTATACTCACACTTTCCACCAAGGCTGCTTATATTTTTGGTAGAACATGAATATTTTTTTGTCACTGTTTATGTTATGCTACTTCAGTAAATGTCTTTGCTTTGCTTTAATTCTTTCAAGTTACTGACTTTTCAAGGTGATTTTACCATGAGCTCATGAGTTATGGATTACCACTGTGTACCAAAGGATATAATCTACAGTTGAGAGTTGAGAAGATAGCTCTGAAACCAGTTGCTATGTCACTAAGCATTCATTAAGTACCTAACAGGGAAGCATGACATCTGGCTCTGGATTTAAGTGACCTAGGTTTGAGTCCCACTTTCTAGTGAGTGGGTTCAAGTCATAACAGCTATAATTCATTTCTGCTCAGCACTAATTCCCAGTGGTAAAGGATTTGTGGTATTGCACACTATTCTGGATTGCTCTGGAAACTAGACCAATGCTTAGTTCAAGGCATCTGTTACTGAGTGATTTCTTTCTCCTGTGTTATAGATTTTGCTGGAGTGGGACAAGGTGAATAGAAGCAACCAGTTCAAATACTCACAGTATCTCAAAAGTGGAAAGGATGACAGATATCATGAAGTCCAATACAAACTTGTTTTTCTCACATTAATTCAAATCAGTGGTGTGTGTGTGGGGCGGGGAGAGAGAGGGAGGGAGAGAGAGAGAATGGCTCATCTACTAATTTATCTATTACACCACGCTGATTCTCCATTTTCAATTTTTTTTTGCAGCTATTAGTGTTTATGTACTTTTATATTTCACATGATTCAATCCAGTTACTGGGGTTTGCCACTGGTGTTCTTTTTAAAAACCTGAATATTTGGCCAACTTCTTTAGCAGAGACACCAGAAAATTTATAGGCTCATTTTTATTAGCCCCATGTTATAAATGAGAAAACTAATCATGTAAAATTAAGTTACTTGCCTAGGATCACACACTTAACAATTGTCTGAAACAAGATTCAAACTCACTTGATCCTGACTTTCCTCCAGCATTTTCTCTACTACACTACTTACTTACTTTATCATTTTATTTGATTCTCATAACAACCCTGTGAAGTAGGTATTATTATTATATTGATTTTAAGTACTCCAATTTGGGGTTTTCTTGGCAAAGATATTAAAGTGGCTTGCTATTTCATTCCCCTGAGGCTGAAATATTTTGCAGGGAATTTGGCTTGATCCTTCCTGTAGTTCATTCAAGCTATAGGTCATGGTTTCTCCTTAACCCCTTTGGCAATCTAGTGAAATCTATGAGTCCCTTCTCTAAATAATGATTTTTCAAAAATTTTAAAGTTCACTATTAAAGAAAAAGGAACAATTACTGAAAATAAAAATATATGCTGATAAGTATTAACTGTGTGATTTTAGATAAGTCATTAAATCTCCTTGGCCCTCAATTTCCATATTTGTAAAATGATCCCTTCTTGTTCTGTGTCTATGGTAACAAAATACCTATAGCTATCTATTCCTATATCTTTATCTATGTTTATATCTATATGTGGTGGAGATCAGTAGCAATTGGGAGGGTCAAAATAGGCACTTGAGTTGAGCCTTGAAGGCAAAAATAATTGGGGAGATATTTTTTCATCTTTTCAGAATACCCATTCTCATTGTTTATTATTTTTAAAGGTTACACAATTATTTTCTCTCTGGCAGAACTGCTATCTTCAGGTTTACTTTACTGGGAATTTTTTTTTAAATCCTGGTTTAAAAAATATCCCACTCTGGTTATATTCTTTACCCTATTACATCACCTGGCTTAGCTCTCATTTGAAGCTCATATCAGAATTCACCACTTTTAGAAAACCTTTCATGGCAGAGCTGGACAGGATTTCCAGTAACCACTCCCTCATAAGCTCCCTGCTTACCTCCTCTGCATGGTTTTTAATTTTCACTCACTGATTTGTTGCCCTACAGAGGTACTCTTCTCTTTTTTCCATCCAAGACTGACATTCAGCTAGGAGAGGGTCCTGGGAGTGCATTTCATTTATTGCCTTGTCTTCGAAGAGCTTCATGCCCTTCTCTGCGAATTTCTTGTCACTAACATGGTGATAATTATTCTTTTTATGATGTTTAGAGACTATTTTCTCCTGATGCTGGCTTTGCGTTAGCAGAAATAAATATTCTACCACTAGTTCTTGAACTGAGAGAACAGAAAGATATATTTGGCTGGTTATTTTGTGCTTGAAATATTGCTTTCCCCAAGAATTTTAAGATACTTTTAAACCCAATCCTTTCACTCTGATCCTGATGTAGCAATAGTCACAAGCAGAGGGATTATTATAAATATTATATAATACTAGGGTATTGAGGCATTGATGGAGTTCTCGATTTGGTGTCAATAAGACCTTTATGTCACAGGAAACTTAGAAACCACCTCATCTATTTCATTTTATAGATGATGAAATTGAAGTCTAGAGAAATTAAATAACTTGACCAAGATCATGATAGAGCAGAAATTTGAACTTTGGTTCTCAAAACATAAATCCATTGACTTTTCCATTGTGTTACTTTGATTGTGGGTTTCTGATAGTATAGCATCATAAATTTTTTGTATCTTGATTGTAACAATTCCAAATCTTACATATAGACAAAGATTTATGAAGCATTTTCTCCTCAAATAGAGAAGGGCAGATCTCATAGTGGATAGAGGGCCATTCTTGATATCAGGAAGATTTAACTTCTAATTTTATCCTTGACACCAACCAGCTGTGGGGCCATGAGTTGAATTCAAAGGCAGTTCTTTAAGGCAATATGACTGCTAAATTGCCACACCAAGAATCCATCCATAGATGAAATCATAGTTCTTGAAAAAGAAAAAAAAGTGATCTAAACAGTGTTAGACACTAATGATGCAAAGGGAAAGAAGAAATAGTTTTTGCCCTCATGGAGCTTATGCTAACCAAGTATTTGTAGTGACCATCGAGATTTTTTTTTTAAAAGCAATTGTTCCTTCTTTCTATAATTCAGGGACTTATTTGAATCACAACATATTATTAGACAGAGAAAGTAACTTTTCCATTATTTTTTACCATTTAATTTTCATGCCTGCCTATCATTCTGAGTGCTATAGAGCAATCCTTTCATGTTGATCATGTCATTGGATCCCATGTGAACTCTGGGAATATCCTTTCATCTTAATACATTTTCTGTAATTATAACATTGCCAGTTTTTTTCTGATGGTAACTTTCCTTTGTTATCTGATCATCTCTGATCATAGTGCTGTAGCTTCCCTTGGAAATATGAAGGGATGTCTGTCTATGGTTGTAAACCTTTCATCTTAATGATGTTGCCCATCTAATTTTGCCTTCCCAGGAGGAAAAAGACTCACTTCTGGATTGTTTGACTTTTTATAAAATTTATTTTTTTTAAAGTTAAGTACTCAGGCAAGATCACATACAACACACACACACACACAATAACCTAATGAAAATTCAATTGGAGATCATAATTCTTTATATTCTATGTGGATTTTTGTTAATGAACCCAGTATGTTTTTACACAAGGGTAATTAAGAGATATATTTTTCCTTTTTATTCTTAAATGGTAGCTCATATAAAAATTTGTGGGAAAAATTCTGACTTAAAGTACATAAAGTCCCAGATTTAAGCTTCACTGAGCCTCAGTTTCCCCATCTGTAAAAGAGAAATACTTTCATCTTTTCAATACTTACCACTTCATTATGTAAAAAATTTTCAGTTTAACTGAAATTTGGTGAAAGGAAAATGCTAGCAAACTTGTATACAATGTGACATTGGTCGTATCTACTAATAGGTTTGTTCTGATAGATAATTGTAGTAACTGGAGAGAAGGGGAAAAACAAGAAAATAAGCTATCATATTATATATATATATATATATATATACATATATGTGTGTATATATATAATATGCCAGTTACTATGTTAGTTGCTTTACAAACACTATCTCAATTCAAATTCAACAATACTGAGAAGTAGATATTATTATCCTCATTCTGTAGATGAGGAAACTGAGGCAGAAACAGGTTAAGTGACTTACCCAGAGTCATGCGGCCAATAAATTTCTGAGGATGAATTTGAATTCAGATCTTCCTAACTCCACGCTCAGAGCTCTATCCACTAGCTATCAGATATAGCCCCTGAAGATTTATCCAAATTCTCAAAGTTCTCAATGAGCAATAGTGAGTCAGGTATCTAGCAGTGTGAAATAGTAGATATACAATCACCCTCAAAATCAGGATTAAATCCCTGTCTCTGACACTGGTCATGTGACCCCGGGAAAGTCATTTAACCTCTGTGTGTTCTGGGACAATCCTTTAAGTTGCAGAGAGATGATGCTGATCTGTGTGAGGGGAGGCAGCTTCCTCATCTGGGAGTTCTCTCTACCAGTGAAATCACTGGTCCAATTTCTATCAATAAAGAAGGAATTTAATAAAATTGAAAGATACACCAAATTGAAGGAAAACACCTAATTTGTTTCATGCTTTGAAAGGGATAAAATGTTCGTGTTTATCCCCTGGTACAATATAAGTTCCATGAGGACATGGACTTTTGAATTTTGTCTCCATATTCCCAGAATCTAACAAATCCTATTACACAAATTTGGTACTTAATTCTGTTCACTGGATAAGATGGGAATGAATTCCACCCTAATCATTAACTATTATGATTATAATATTCATTACTTTTCTTAATAATGACACCCAACTTTCTCATGTAATTTTTTTTTAGTAAAGCTTTTTATTTGTGTAACATATGGGTAGTTCCTCAGTATTGATCTTTACAAAGCTTTCCATTACAAATTTTACTCCCAGTCCCCACCCCTCCCCTAGATGGCAGGAAGTCCATTACATGTTAATAATGATAAAATACTTGACAAGTTGTTGTGCAAGAAAAATCCTATCTACAAGAAAAAAATATCAGAGAAAAAAAACACTGTAAGCAAGCATCAATAAAGAGCATGAAAATGTTATGTTGTAGTCCACATTTCATATCCCTCTCTCTGGGTGTATATGGCTTTCTTCACTGAACAATTGGAACTGGTTTGAGACATTTCTTTGTTGCACAGAGCCATGATCATCAGAGTTGATCATCATATAGTATTGTTGTTGCTGTGTATAATGATCTCCTGGTTCTGCTCATTTCACTCAGCATCAGTTCATGCAAGTTTCTCCAGGCCTCTCTGAAATCGTCCTGCTGGTTGTTTCTTACAGAGCAATAATATTCCATAACATTCATATACCATAATTTATTCAGCCACTCTTCAATTGATGGGCATCCCTTCAGTTTCCAGTTTCTAGCCACTACAAAAAGGGCTGCCACAAACATTCTTGCACATATGGGTCCCTTTCCCTCCTCTAAGATCTCTTTGGGATATAAGTCCAATAGAAACACTGCTGGGTCAAAGGATATGTACAGTTTGATAACTTTTTGAGCATAGCTCCAAATTGCTCTCCAGAATGGTTGGATCCGTTCACAGATCCACCAACAATGTATTAGAGTCCCAGCTTTCCCACATCCCCTCCAGTATTCATCGTTATCTTTTCCTGTCATTTTGGCCAATCTCACAGGTGTGTAGTGGTACCTCAGGGTTGTCTTAATTTGCATTTCTCTGATCAATAGTGATTTGGAGCAACTTTTCATATGATTAGAAATGGTTTTAATTTCATCATCTGAAAATTGTCTGTTCATATCCCTTGACCATTTATTGATTGGAGAGTCTCACGGAATTTTTTGAGAGTACTATCATTTTCCTACTTACCAAGGTTAATAAACTAGGATTTGTATTTAATTTTCCTGTCTTCCTAATGGCAGCTGAGGGTCTCTGTGGTTAGAGAAGTGATGATTTACTTATGCATATAGTAAAGTAGATAGATCACTGCATCAGGACTCGGGAAGATCTGAGTTCTAATTCTGCATCAGATATTTATTACTGTATGATCCTGTGTAAGATAATTAACTGGTATTTGCCTCTATTTCCTCATCTGTAAAATGGGATTAATAATAGCACCTGCTTATCAAGGTTATTATGAGAAAAAATGAGAATTTCTTTTTACTTAATATTTTTTCAATTACATGCAAAGACAGTTTTCACCATCCATTTTTGCAAGATTTTGAGTTCTAATTTTTAGTCCTTTCCTCCCTTTTCTCCCCCTCCCCAACACAGCAAATAATCTGATATAGGTTATACATATACAATAATGTCAAACATATGCATCTTAATTATGCTTTGAAATAAAAATCAGAACAAAAGGGAAAAAAGCAGAAGAAAGAAAAAACAAAAATAAGTGAAAATAGTGTGCTTCAACTGCATTCAGTCTCCTCCGGATGTGAATGTATTTTGCCTCACTAGTCTTTTGGAATTGTCTTGGATCATTGTATTCCTGAGAAGAGCTAAATCTGTTATAGATAATCATCACACAGTGCTGCTGATTCTGTGTACAATATGTCTCCTGGTTCTGCTTACTTTATTTGACATTGGTCCAGGTAAGTTTTTCCAACTTTTTTCTGAAATCTACCAGATCATTATTTCTTATAGAACAGTACTGTTACATTATATTCATTTATCACAACTTGTTCAGTCATTCCCCAATTGATGGGCATTACCTCAATTTCCAAATTATTGCCACCACAAAAAGAACTGCTGCAAATGTTTTTGTACATGTGTGTCCTTTTCCCCATTTTTTTGATCTCTTTGGAAACAAGCCTAGTAGTGGTATCACTGGATTAAAGGCTATGCACAGTTTAATAGCCCTTTGGGCATATTTCCAAATTGCTCTGCAGAAGGTTAGAGCAATTTGCAATTCTACCAATAGTGCATTAGTGTCCCAGTTTTCCCACATCCTCTCCAATATTTATGATTTTCTTCTCCTGTTATCTTAGCCAATTTGATAGGTATGAGGTGGTATCTCAGAATGATTTCAAGGTTCATTTCTCTAATCAATAGAGAACATTTTTTCATATCTATAAATAGCTTTAATTTCTTCATCTAAAAACTATCTCTTCATATCCTTTGATGAATTATCAGATGGAAAATGACTTGTATTCTTATAAATTTGACTCAGTACTCTATATATTTTGGAAATGAGCCCTTTATTATGAACAACAATTATAAAAATTGTTTCCTATCTTTCAAGTTTTCTTCTACTTTTGGATGCATTGGTTTGGTTTGTCTAAAAACTTTTTTTAATTTAGTGTAATCAAAAGTATCTATTTTGTATTTCATAATGTTCTCTATTTCTTGTTTGGTCATAAATCCCTTCCTTCTCCAAAGATCTGACAAGTAAACTATTCTTGCTATTCTAATTTGCTTAGAGCATCACCCTTTATCTGTAAATCATTAACCCATTTTGACCTAATGAGGTTGTACCTCAGAGTTCTTTTAATGTACATTTCTCTAATCAATAGTGACGTAGAGCATTATTTCATATGATATAAGTAGCTTTAATTTCTTCATTTGAAAATTGCTTCTTCATATCCTTGGAATAGGGTGTGAGATTTTTCTATATGTAGTTTCTGCCATACTACTTTCCAATTTTCCCACAAGTTTTTGTCGTAGTGAGTATTTGTCCCAGAAACTGGAGTCTTTTTTTAATCAAACAGTAGATTACTATAATCATAACTACTAGTTCTTGTGTACCCAGTCTATTTCACTGATCTACCATTCGATTTCTTAGCCAGTACCAAATGGTTTTAATGAGTGTTGCTTTGTGTTTCTGTTTTAGGTCTGGTATGACTAAACCACTTTCCTTTGCATTTTTTTTCATTAATTTCCTTGATATTATTGGCCTTTTGTTCTTCAAGATGAATTTTATTTTCTTTCTAGCTCTATAAAGTAATTTCTGGTAGTTTGGTACAGCATTGAAAAAGTAGATTAATTTAGGTAGATTTGTAATTTTTCTTATATTAGCTCAGCTTCCCCATGAGCAATTGAAAATTTCTCAATTCTTTAGAGCTAACATTACTTGTGTGAAAAGTGTTTTGTGATTATGTTAATATAGTTCCTGGGTTTGTCTTGGAAGGTAGATTTCCAAATATTTTATATTATCTAAAGTTATTTTAAATGTAATTTCTCTATCTCTTGTTGCTGGTTTTGTTGGTAATGTATAGAAATGTCAATGAGTTATGTAGGTTTATTTTATATCCTATAATTTTGCAAAAGTTATTATTTCAAGCAGGTTTTTTTGTTGATTATCTAAGATTTTCTAATCATACCACCATATCATTTGCAAAGAGTGATGTTTTTGTTTTCTCATTGCCTATTCTATTTTTTCCTCTCTTCTCATTGCTAAAGCTGACATTTCTAGTAAAATATTAAATAATGGTGGTGATAACAGGCATACTGACTTCACCCATGATGTTACTGGGAATGTTTCTAGCTTATCCCTATTATATATAATGAGTGCTGATGGTTTTAGATAGATACTGCTTATCATTTTAAGGAAAACTTCATTTATTCCTATGCTCCCTGGTGTTTTTAGGAGGAACGTATGCTATATTTTGTTAAATAGCCCTTTTGTGCGTCTATTAAAATAATTACATAATTTTTGTTAGTTTCGTTATTGATATGGTCAATTATAGTTTTCCTGCTATTGAACCAATCCTGCATTTCGGGTATAAATCCCACTTGATAATAGTGTATTAACCTATTGATAAATTTCTATAATCTCTTTGCTAATATTTTATTTAAAATTCTTGCATCGACATTAATTGGGGAAATTGATCTATGATTTTCTTTTGTTGTTTTGGCTCTTCCTGGTTTAGATATCAGCACCATATTTGTGCTATTTGTGTCTTACTTCACCCATTTCCCCCCAAAGTAGCTTATATAATATTGGGATTAAATGTTCTTTAACTATTTTGTACAATTCACTTGTAAACCCATTTAACCTTTAAGATATTTTCTTAGTGAGTTCATTAATGGCTTGTTCAATTTATATTTCTAAAATAGTTATTTAAGTATTTTATTTCATCTTCTGTTAATCAGGGCAATTTATATTTTTATAAATATTTATCTATTTCAATTAAGTTGTCAGATTTATTGGCAAACAGTTGATCAGAATAATTTCTAACTATTGCTTTAATTTCCTCTTTATTGGTGCTAAATTCACCCTTTTCATTTTTGATATTGATAATTAGATTTTCTTCTCTTCATTAATCAAATTAACCAAAAGTATATCTATTTTATTGTTTTTTTTTTTTCAAAAAACAACTGTTTTTTTTTATTGGTTTTACTTGTTTGTTCAATAGTTTTCTTCTAATTTTATTAATCTCTCCTTTGATTTTCAGAATTTTTAATTTGGTATTTAATTGAGGATTAAAAATTTGTTCTTTTTCTAGCTTTTCAGTTGCATGCCCAATTCATTGTTCTTGTCTTTATCTTATTCATGTAAATACTAAGAGACATAAAATTTCCTCAAAAATCACTTTGTATTCTTTAAGTTTTGATGTGTTGTTTTATTATTGTCATTGTCTTGGATGAAATAGTTTCATTGATTTATGGTTTGAGCCATTCAATCTTTAGAACTAGATTATTTAGTTTTCACTTAATTTTTGGTCTATTTTCCAAGGTTCTTTATTATACATAATTTTTATTGAGCCATCACCTGAAAAGGATGCATCTAATATATCTGCCTTTCTGCATTTGATAGGGAGGTTTTTATGCCCTAATATATGGTTAATTTTTGTGTAGGTGCCTTATACCACTAAGAAAAAGGTACATTCTTTTCTTTCTCCATTCAATTTTCTCCAGAGCTCTATTATGTTTAACTTTTCTCAAATTCTATTCATCTCCTTAACTTCTTTCTTGTTTATTTTGTGGTTAAATGTATCTAGTTCTGAGGAAGGTTAAGATCCCCTCACTATTATGGTTTTGCTTTCTATTTCTTCCTGTACCTCACTTAACTTCTCCTCTAAGAATTTGGATGTTAAACCACTTGGTACATATTTGTTTAGTATTGATATTACTTTATTGTCTATTACACCCTTAAGCCAGATGTGGTTTCCTTCCTTATCTTTTTAAATTAGATTTACTTTTGCTATTGCTTTGTTTAATATCAGGATTGATACTGCTGATTTTTTTAAAATATCAGCTGAAGCATAATATAGTCTGCTCCAGCCTTTTGTCTTTATTTTAGATTTATATCTCTGCTTCAAACATGTTTCTTGTAAACAACATATTGTAGGTTTCTGACTTTTAATCTACTCTGCTATTTGCTTCTGTTTTATGGGACAGTTCATCCCATTCACATTCACAGTTATGATCACTGTTTTTTTTTTTCCCTCCAAATTATTTCTCCCTCTTTTTTTCTCTTTTTTTCACCCTGTTCCTCCTCACCAGTGTTTTGCTTTTGACCCCTACTTTCCTCAATCTGCTCTTCCTTCTATCAGCCTCCCCATTCTCTTTTCCCCCTTTCCCCTTCTACTTTAGCATAAGATAAGTTTATATAATCAACTAAGTTATTAGAAACTAATAACTAATGTTATTACCTTTTTGAGCCAAACCTGATGAGAATGAGATTCAAACAATGTTCATCCCCTCCCTTATTTCACTCTACTCTAATAGGGTTTTTGTTCCTCTTCTTGTGATATAATTTATCACATATGCTCCCTCTTTCCTCTTCTTTCAGTACAATCCTTTCACTACCCCTTAACATCTTTTAAAAATATTATCACATCAAAGTAAATTTATACCAACACCTTTTCTATGTATATTGTTTCTAATTGACCTATTAGAATCAGTTGACAGTTGTCACAAGTTACAAGTATTATCTCCCCAGTAATGATGGTATGTTTTTTTTTCTTCCCATTTCTGTTTACCTTTTTATGCTTCTCTTGAATCTTGATCAAATTTTCAGGTCAGCTCTGACCTTTTCATCAGGAAAGCTTGAAAGTTCCCTTTTTCATTGGATGTCCATCTTTCCCCCTAAAATATGCTTAATTTTGCTGGGTAATTGATTCTCAGTTGTGTCCAAGCTTCTTTACCTTATGGGACATCATATTCTATGCCCTCTTATCCTTTAATGTAGAAGGTATTAAGTCCTGGCTAATCGTGATTGTGACTCCTTGGTATTTGAATTATTTCTTTCTGGCTTTGTGTTTCTTTTTAACCTAATGATTCTGGAATTTGGTTAAAAAATTTCTTGAAGTCTTCATTTTGGGATCTTTTTCAAGAGGTGATCAGTAGATTTTTTCAATTACTATTTTGCTGTATCGATCTGTGGTATTAGGGCAATTTTCCTTGATAATCTCTTGAAAAATATTGTCCAGGCTGTTTTTTTGGTAATGGCTTTCAGATAATTCAATAACTCTTAAACCCTCTCCTGGATCTATTTTCCAAGTCAATTGATGTCTTATATAGGCACTAACCTCCACTTGTCCAATTCCAATTTTTAAGGAATTATTTTTGTTAGTTTTTTAAAACCTTTTCCACTTGGCAAATTCTACTTTTAAAAGAGTTGTTTCCTTCAGAGAATTTTCCCCCCATTCACCAGTTCTACATTTTAAGGAGTTGCTTTCTTCACTCAGTTTTTTTCAGCTTCCTTTTCTAAGCTGAGTCTTTTTTTCATAATTCTCCTGCATAACTTTCATTCTTTTTCAATTTTTCTTTTACCTCTCTTACTTCATTTTTAAAATCCCTTTTGATCTCTTCCAAAAGAATTTTTTGAGCTTGAGACCAATTCATTTCCCCCTTTGAGGCTTCACATGTACACATTTTGCATTGCTGACATTGTGCTATGATCTTCCCTGTCATATAATAGCTTTCTATGAGCAGAACTCTTTTTAAAAAGTTGAGCTCTGTTCCTATGGCCCAGGGGACAGTGTCCCAAGTTCCTTTTGCTGGGGAACAGGGACATCATCACTGGCTTCTCACACTGTGATCAAAGGTGCTGGCGACTTTCCCATTGTATTGGGTTGACTTGTCTCACTTGTGTCTATGATGCCTGTATTCCAGGGCTTGCAATTTGTCTTTTGCTCTAGAGCTGGAGGCCTTATTGTTGGCCTGTTGTGCCAATGAGATGCTAAGCCAGAAGCAAGGGCCTCAATTACTCATCTGTGCTGCAGCTAAGAACCTCCTGCTAAATTGCCTGCACAGAACCTGTGCTGGACTCTGTTCCTTATTGACCCAAGTGAGACAGATCTTTCATCAAGTCCTTATGAATTATCTTAAGCTGGAAAATTGTTTCACTCTGTTTTTATGGGTTCTGTCACTCCAAAATCTGTTTATATATTTAATTTAATATTGTTTCTGAGGGAAACTAGGGAGAGCTCAGGTAACTTCTTGGCTTTTCTTTGCCACCTTGGCTCTTCCCTGAGATACTATTTGTAAATTACTTTGCAGTCATTTAAAAATGATAGCGCAGTTAGTTGGTACAGTGGATAGAGTGGCAGGGCTGGAGTTAGGCTCATCTTTCTGAGTTCAAATCTGGTCCCAGACAATTACTAGCTATGTGACCAAGGGCAAGCCACTTAACCCTGGCTGCCTCAGTTTTCTCATCTGTTAAATGAGATGGAGCAAAAAATGGCAAACCATTCCAGTATCTTTGCCAGGAAATTCCCACAGTCAGACCAGACAGAACAATAATAATAACAGCAACAACAATCAAAAGTGTTATATAAATGATACTCCTTTTCTGCCTCCCTTTTCTCCTCCTCTTCCTCCTTTTTATTCTCCCCTTTCTTCTTTTTCTAGGTAGCAAATCTACCTCTACAACATTCTTTGAATCCATCATCCCCTTTAATCACCTCACAGAACTACCACCTTCATTCAGTTCCATATTATTGCTCAACAAGACAATTACAAAAACCTCCAAATAGTTCTTCCCACTCCTTGTCTCTCCCTTCTCTAATATATCCTCCACATAGCAACCAAATTTATATTCTTAAAACTTAGATCTGACTTTGCAATTTCAATGTTCAAGAAGCTTCACTGGTTTCTAATCATCACTAGGATAAAGTAGAAATTTCTCTGTTAGGTTAAATCCAGATTGTAAAAGGTTTTAAATATCTATCTTCAGAGACTGATTTCACATCACTTCTCTCTCACACTGACTCACTTGCTATTCCCATATCGAACATCTCAGCTTCTGCTCTGTCCAAGGCAGGAATATTTTTCCTTTTGAAATTCTGAGATCCTTTCAAGGGTTTATTAATTTGCCACCTCCTACCTGAATCTGTACCTTATCTCTTTAGGTGTCACTCCTCTCCCAATCACTCTGTATCTTAATTATTTTTGCTTATCTATACATAGAATATTTTATTCATTAGAATATAAGATTACCAAGGTCAGAGACTCTCATCTTATCTACAGCATATTCTATTAGGTACTTGATAAATACTTTTCCATTTGTTGTTGAATTTATATTCACATTTATATAGTACTTTAAATTTATAATATTCTTCATTCATAACTTTCTGACATCACCATCATCATCACTAATATTCATTTTTTTCTTGAGACAATTGGGATTAAGTGACTTGTCAAAGGTCACACAGCCAGGAAGTGTTAAGGGTCCGAGACCAGATTTGAACTCAGGTCCTCCTGACTTCAGGGCTGGTGCTCTATCCACTACACCAACTAGCTGCCCCACTATTTTTCATTTAGTACCTACTATGTGATAGGTACCATGCTAACCCTTTTTCAATTGTTATCTCATTTGAGCCTTATAACAACCCTGGGAAGTAAATGACATTTTACAGGCGAGGAAACTGAGATTGAAAGAAGTCAAATAAATTTCCCATGGTAAAAAAAGACAAGTGAATATCAGAACCAAAATTTGAACCCAAGTATTATAATTCTAAGTTATATGCCCTGATCTTATTTATGTGCCATTTATTATTGTCCCGTCCACCGGGACTTTAGTAATTCGTGGGGGCGAGGAGGACCCGACCTGAAGGGAGAGAATAGGCGAGAGAGAGGAAGGAGACTACAGGGCAGATGGAATAGTCTCGTTTATTGAAACAAAAGGCTGGGTTTAAATAGGCCAATACCACTACTCTGATCGTTTTTTCACTGACCCGGTGAGGCGGGGGCGAGTCCCGAGGGGCTCTCGCTTCTGGCGCCAAGTGCCGGGCACGACCCGCTCCAGGGACAGTGTCAGGCAGGGTTTGGGTAACCTGGGTTTGGGTAACCGGCGGAGAATGTAAGGACACGGGGGTTGAGTAGCAGGGAGTGGAATGCAAGGACTCGGGGGTTGGAAGGCACAGATATGGTCTGGCAGTCTCAGGGTGTAGTCAATCAATCAATCCAAAGTTCATGCTTGTCTTTCCTGTGTTTTCACATTCTCGGGGCCCCAACATATTATGATTATATTTAGTGTATTTCAGTTTAACAATTATTATGCACTTACTATTGGATTCTTCAGGCATTATTCAACAAATTCAACTGAACAAGAATTTTATGTGCCTACTATATTCCAGGCAACATGAAGACCAGCATAGTCCCTATTATCAAGGTACAGTTTAATACTGTTTTTCTACTTATCAACCCTATCTGGGCATCCACAGTACATCCCTTAAAAATACCATTTCTGATCTTGAGAAGGGCATATCTATTTGAAGGGAACAAGCAAATCATAAAGAAATACAAAGTCATTTTTTTTATTTCTTAATGACTCTACAGTCCCTTCCCTCTCTTCTTCCATTCCCTCTTTGACTTTTTTCTCCTTTCCCTTTCCCTTCCCATTGCTTTCCCTTTTCTCCCTATTTTTTCTTTTTTTCTTTTGCCCTTTTGTTTCCTTTTCCTCATTCCTCAATTTTATTTTTCCTTCCATCCCTCCATTTAGTCTTTTTTAAAGAAAAAAAATGCTGTTATTCCAGAAAGAAAATGTATCAAGAAACAATTTGAGTCAAGAAATAATACCACTGAATATATGTATGTATAAGCATTTGTCCTTATATGCATATATACACTCATAATTATTTACGCTTGCATATGCACACATGTGCATGTGTGCATTTTGTACATTGATATGTGTTGTGCCAAGATGTGTATACAGATTATTATGTACATTGTAGTGAGCCTCTATATGTTTATACAGGACACATGTGCACCTGTATAATTTATGCATGTGGGTATATGCATATAAATGTATGCATTGTAAAATGCATATTATATATGTATGTATATATGTAAACCATGTATGTTTATATTTGTGTGTAATCACACACACGTGTGTGTGCGTGTGTGTGTGTGTGTGTGTGTATACACACTCTTCCTTCACTGATACTTTTTTAAAAAAACTTCCTCAGTTTCTCCTGTTCTGAACATCTCATCCTTAGAGACATCTTCTTTACTGTGGTCTCTTTTCCCATCCTACCTACCCACAGATAGTCAACTTATCTTTTCTGCTCTTACTTTCTGCTGCCCTTCTTTTTTCATCCTTCTCCTCCCATCTCCCTTGATGGATAGCAATCTTTCCTGTTCTCTTTTTATACACAGCTCACAAAAGAGATGCTAGAAGGGAGACCGTCTAATGGGTTTGGTTGTAGAAGCATTGACAAGCTGGGTGCAGTCTGTTAACAGAGAAGAATATTATTTCCAGAATGAAGCGAGAGAAATGTATAAACTTATGTTGGGTTAGCTGTCTGAAATGTTAATGGAGGTCTCATTTCTTTTACTTTCAAAGCTGTGGGGATTTTTTTTTTCTTTTTTTTCCCCCGTCAGTTCAAAATATATGCATCACTTTTAAGGATACAGTTTCAGCTTTTTCTTGCAATGACACCTATTAATCTACCCCTACTTACATTCAGGATTTGGCTCTCTAATTTAATTTAATCATAAGTCACTTCTAAACACATCTTGTCCTCCAGGAACCAGTTCTTACTGAAGTTGGGAAAACATCAGTGAATAGTAGAATAAGCAATTGGGAAGTCAAAGAAACAGAGGCTGAATCCTGGTGCTGTTGACTGTTTCACCTGGGAAAATAACTAATTAAAAATTTAAATATTTTATTTATGCTTGAAGACAGATGGACCGAGAGTCAATGAAGAATAGTGGAAAGAACAAGGAATTAGAGTGAGACGTTCTTGATTTCAATCTTAGATGTCATTCAGTATAATCTTGGGAAAGTCGATTTAAGGAGTCATGACTTCAGTTTCCTCATAAATCAAATGAAGAGAAATGCACAAAGTGATCTTTAAGGTCTTTTTATCTACTTCTAAGTCAATCATCTTATAATTCTTAATGACCCCTTCCTTCTAAAATAGACAAAAAATGCAAAATAAAAATTACCTCTTTTGTAGGAGAAAGCAAAATAAACTCACTCATTGATCAAATCTAATATGGACGTTCTTAAAAACACAAAGACCATAAAACTGTGCATACTCTTTGATCCAGCAGTATATCTATTGGATCTGTATCCCAAAGAGATCATAAAATAGGGAAAAGGACCCAAATGTGCAAAATGTTTTGTCATGGAAATTGAATAGATAACCATCAGTTGAGGAATGGCTGAATATGTTATAGTATATGAATGTGATGGAATAATATTGTTTTATAAAATACAACAAGCAGGCTGATTTCAGAAAATCCTGAAAATGCTTACATGAACTGATGCTAAATGAAGTAAGCAGAGCCAAGAGAACATTGTGCACAGCAACAATTAGGTAATTGGTAATCAACTGTGAGAGACTTTACTCTTTTTAACAATTAAGTAATTCATGGCAATCCTGAGACTTGGATTGGAAAGTATCATCTACATCCAAAGAGAGATCTATGGAGACTGAATATAGGTCAAAAAAGAATTTATCTCTTTTTCTCTTATTGTTTTATCTTTATCATATTTTCCCTTTTGATCTGATTTTTCTTGTGCAGTATAATAAATATGGAAATATATTAGAAAGAATTACACATATTTAGCCTATATTTGATTCCTTGCTTTCTTTTGGAGGTGAGGGGAGGGAGAGGAAGAAAAATTTGGAACCAAGGTTTTGCAGAGGAGCATGTTGAAAAGTATTTTTGCATGTATTTGGAAAAATAAAATATTATTAAAAACATATTTCCCAAAACTTATCTAATTATTGAATAGATGGAGGGAGGGAGCATCAATTTCAAAGGTTACCCTTTGCAAAAGGTCTTTCTTTTCAAAGATGGCCAGCTTGGAGAGGTTTCCCTTCTAAGGAAGGTTTAATTTTTGTTTTTTATATGGACCTATTTATCTATGTGTTGTTTTCCCATAGAATGTATGATCCTTGAAGACAAGGATTACATTTACTTTTTTATGAATCTCCAGCACTTAGCCTACTGCCTGGCACATAGTAAGTACTTAATAGCTGTTTATTGATTGATTGAGATCAATATTGCCCTCAATCTTCATTAGATTTTGGATCCTCATTCTACTTTCTTTTAAATCATAATTAGTAGATAAATTGTTTTCTTGGTTCTAATACTGAGATGGGCAATATTGGAGGCATATTGGCTCTTTTTCATTTTTGTGATATATGCTATAATAATAATAGTTTAGATTTATATAGCAGTAGTATGTTCCAAGCACTGTGCTAAAACCTAAAAGTGCATTCAATGAAACAAGCATTTATTAATTGCTTTCTACATTCCAACTCCTTTTAAGGCCTGGGGAGACATTTAAATTCAAATCAAGAAGGATTTATTAAGTACCTACTCTGTCCCAGGCACTGAGGAAACAAACTAATAAGCATTTTTGGGTTATGCTACAGGGACTGTAGAGATTCAAAGGAAGTTTTTTAAAAAAAAAAAACAAAATGATTTTAATCAATAGTAACAAAATTACCCAGCATGACCTTGATATCTGACATTTGTAGAGTGGATTCTGTTTGTTTGTTCCAAAGTGCTTCCACATTCATGATTATGAAAATGTTTACAAAATTCCCAGCAAGCAGGGATGCCAGGCTTTTTATTCCCATTTTATGGATAGAAGATTTGAGACTAAGTGAGGTCACAAATCACTCGCCCAAAGACACATGGAAGATAATTAGATTTTGAACCCAGGTTTTAAGTTCAGTGCCCTTTATGTTATACCACTGCCACCTCTCTCTCCCTCACTATATCCTGTAATTCATCAGGAAATGAGTCCTGATTATTTTGATGGTTTTCTTGGCTAATGACTCTAGAATGCAATTTACAGAGACAGAGAGACAGAGAGAGACACACAGATAGAGCAGAGAGACATACACAGAGAGAAAGAGAGACGTACATAGAGAGAAAGAGAGACGTACACAGAGACACACAGGGAGAAATAGAGGGACAGAGGCAGAGAGACACAGAAAGACAGACAAAGACAGAGGAAGAAAGGAGAGGGATGGGGAGAGAGAGGAAGGAGGTTTATATGTATGAATTACTGGAAACACTGCTCAATCACTTACAATATTGCCCTTCATTCAAGGACACTGGGATGATTGGTTATGCTGATGAGAAAAAGCCCTTTTTGATGGGAGGTGTACAGGTATTCTGTCTAAAACTCTGCTTGAGTCTTTTGAGAGCTGTAGGGGGCACTCCATCTGTCAGGTTATGGTTTCACCCTTCCATCAGCTCACCACCACATCTTTGAGGTCCTCAGAATGTTCTCTCTCTTCCCATCTGATGGCTGTGTCTCACGAAGGGTGAGCCAGACACCTCCCACCCCTCTCCTTCTTCTCAGCTGTCTTCCTGGGCACAGGCCAAAGGCTTGAAAACAATGAATGTGCATCACAGGGAGAGCAAGTCTTTGATGCTGGTCCAGAAAACAAGCCCTAAGAGAGCCCTGCTGAACACACCTGCCGAGGAGCCTTTGTAACTTCCGTCCAAATATTTCCTTTGTCAGGATGAAATAAACTTGTCATCAGTAGAGCATAGCACTTAATCAAAAGTTTGAAGTTGTTGTAGTGACTGGTTTTAGGCAAATATGAAACAGCGGGGCACCCTAGATCAGAAAAATGAGTATTTTGTGGGAGAATGGGTAGTTTAGGGAGTCCTGTTCAATGTGTCAAAGCCACCTGCTTGTTATAGAATAATTACTACTTAGAAAAATACATTCTGTATGATCAGTTACTGTTTCTGTGAGATTGCTGAAAAGCAATCTCATGACAAGAAATCTTCAAGGGGAATAAAGGGATAGAAAAGCTATAAAATATTATAAAACTATGCATACACTTTGACTCAGAAATACCACTACTTAATCAATATCCCAAAGAGATCAAAGAAAAAAAAACTGTTTTTTTTAAAAAAAAATATATATCATATATATATATATATATACATATATATATATATATACATATGGGGAAAAGAATTGGAAATCTATTAGGGAATGCTTGGATACATTATGGTATATGATGATGATATACTGTTGTGCTATACAAAATGATGAGCAAGATGGTTTCTGAATACCTGGGAAGTCTTATAAGAAAAGTGAATTGAGCAGAACCAAGAGAATGTTGTATGCCTTAACAATAATATTGTAACAGTGATCAACCATGGAAGACTTCGATAACTGATCAAGACAGTGATCCAAGAAAATTCTAAAAGATCCAGATGAAAAAGGCTATCCACATCTAGGGAAAGAACTGATGAATTCTGAATGTAGATAAAGCATCCTCTATTTTTCTTGTATGTGTATGTTTTCTTTTGCAACATAGCTAATATGGGAAACTTGTTTTGTAGGACTTGTTTTGAATGAAAAATAAGGAACTTGGGATCTTGAGAGAGAGAGAGAGAGAGAGAAGCAAAAAGCTCCTACTTGCATCTGTTTCTTCTTCAGAGACTGTTTAGAAGCAGCAACCAAGATAATGAAGGGCCTTGAAATCATGCCATGTGGGGAAAGACTTAAGGGAAAGACTATGGTTACAGTAATAAAGAGAAGAATTGGAAAGGGGTGATCATTAAAGCTGCCTTCACATAATTGAAGGACTGCCTGTTCACTAATATAGTAGGTTGTTGGGCTTGGAGTCAGGAAGACTTGAATTCAAATCCTACCTTGGACACTTACTAGCTATGTGATTCTGGGTAAGTCATTCAATTTCTTTCACTCATAGTCTCTTCATCTGTTTCTTTATCATCTACCTCACAGTTGTTTCTAGGATAAAAGGACAAAACAGAAATGAAATGTTTTGCAAACCTTAAAGGACCATTTAAATGCTTTTCTATTATTAGTAGTTAGTAATTACTTTATTAATATATTCTTATTTGTTATTGTTATAGTTATAAGAAGAGGGACTAGACTTCTTGATCACATAGGATAGAATTTCACTATCTCCCATTTGTAAGGGACCTATTGCCTTCTATTCCAATTTCTACTCAGTAAAGAATCTCTCTGCTATAAACTCCCTGATAAGCAATCATCCAACTTTTTCTTAATGACATCTATGGACATTTAGCCCACTACCATTCAGAGAAGGTCATTCTCTTTTGGGTTACTCTAAATATTAGGAAGTTTTATTTGGAAATTAAGTGTAAAACTGCCCTCTCTGCAGCTTCTAACCCATCACCTTTGGGGGTTGAGCTGATCAAAGCTAGTGCCTCTTCCACATGACAGCTCTTCAAGTACTTGAAAGCTGCTCTCCTGCCTCCTTTAAGTCTTTCCATTCTAAAACATTATAATCACTTTACCTGATCCTCATTTGGCATGAACTTAAAGTTCTTTATCATTCTGGCTGCCCTTTTCTGAATAATATACTTGCTAATGGTCTTCCCAAACTGTAGCACCCAATGTAGTCATTGCCAACATCATTATGTTATCATCATCATTCCCCTCTTCCTCCTCATCATCATTGTAATCATCATCATTGTCACTAACACATATATGTTTTTATATATTTATATGCATTATACATATATATATGTAGATGGATAGTTCTTTAAGCCTTGAAAAGTATTTTATATGTTATCTCATTAGATCTCCACAAAAACCCTATGAGATAGATGCTATTATTTACAGATGAGGGAACTGAGGCTGAGGTTAAAGAATTTTCCCATGATCAAGCAGCTGAGTGTCTGAAACAGGGTTTGAACTCGGGTCTTTCTCAAGTCTAGAGCTTTATGCATTATTTCAACTTGTTACCAAAAAGAAATAACTACAGTGCTCCACATGTGGTCAGACAAGGACAGATTTTATTGAGAGAGAGAAGGGCTGACCCCAGATCCTGAGGTTCCTTCAGACAAAACTCCAGAAGATGTTATTAAGGACCATCACTGGTCCCCTTTTCAAAAGGCCTTTCTGGAAGATTGCATACAGAATCTCAAAAGAGAGCTGGAGGATAAATGGGAAAATAAACTGAAGTCAGTGCAAGAAGCCCTCCAAAAGAGATATAATAAAGACACCAATTTATTGAAAAATAAAATTAGTGAAGTGGAAAAAGAGTGCAATGAACAAATTGGCCAGTTACAAAAGGAGCTTAAAAAGGTAACTGAAGAAAACAACACTTTAAAAATAAGAATTGAACAAATGCAAGTGAATGACTCAATAAGACTTCAAGAATCAGTCAAACAAAAACAAAAAAAAATGAAAAATTAGAAGAAAATATGAAATATCTCCTAGGAAAAACAACTGACTTGGAAAATAGATCTAGGAGAGACAATCTAAGGATTATCGGACTTCCTGAAAGTCATGATGAAAAAAATAATCTAAACACTATCTTCCAGGAAATCCTAAAAACAAAAACAAAAAAAAAAAACCTGCCCTGAGATTGTAGAATCAGAAGGCAAAATCACCCTTGAAAGAATTCACTGATCACCTCCTGAAAGAGACCCCAAAATTAAAACCCCAAGGAATATCGTGGCTAAATTTCAGGACTATCGCACCAAGGAAAAGATTCTGCTAGCAGATAGAAAGAAACAATTCAAATACTGAGGATCAATAATTAGAATCACACACAATCTGTCAGCCTCCACATTGAAGGATCAAAGGGCCTGGAATCAGATGTGCTGAAAGGCAAAGGAACTTGGATTACAGCCAAGAATAACCTATCCAGCTAGAATGAGCATTATCCTCCAGGGAAGAAGATGGTCATTCAATGATATGGGTGAATTTCACCTATTTCTAATGAAAAGACCAGATCTGAACAAAAAATTCAACATCCAAACACAGAACTCAAGAGAAGCATATAAAGGTAAAAAGGAAAGGATTCTTGAGAACTTTATTTCTACTATGGGGATACTTAAAGTTTGGGGATATAATTAACTAGATATTACTTTGATAATATGAAAAAGAGAACTAGAGGGGGAAAGGTTGACATACTGGGGAAAAGAGGGAAAAAGTGGTAAAATAAGATCTAAAAAAAGGAGGTAAAAACAAAGTAAAATCTCTTGAAGAGGTAAATAAAACCTAATAAAATTGAGAGAAAGAGGGGAGGGAGATGAGCATTGTGTAAATCTTACTCTCATCAGGTTGGGCTCTAAAAGTGTATATCAGACACTTGATTTCACATAGAAACTTGTCTGTTGCTAGAGGGAAGTGAGAGGGAAAGGGGGAAAAGAAAGGAATAAACTAATAGAAGGGAAAATAGAAGAATCAGGGGGAGGGGATCTAAAGGGTGGAGTATTGTTTGGGGGAGGGGGTCATCAAAAGCAAAGTACTAAGAAGGGGAGAAGGGAGAAAGGGGAAAGAAAAGGGAAAAACATAACTTGGGTAAATAAGATGGCAGGAAATAAAGAATTACTTATTCTAACTGTGAATGTGAATGGGATGAACTGTCCCATAAAGTGGAAGCGGATATCAGACTGGATTAAAAACCAGAATCCCACAATATGTTGTCTACAAGAAACACATTTAAAACATAGTGACACATATAGGATGAAGGTAAATGGCTGGAGCAGAACCTATTATGCTTCAGGTGAACAAAAAAAGCAGGGGTAGCAATCCTTATCTCAGATCAAGTAAAAGCCAAGATAGATCTAATCAAAAGAGATAAGGAAGGAAACTATATTTTATTAAAGGGTACCATAGATAACGTAGCAATATCAATACTAAATATATATGCACCAAGTGCAATAGCATCCAAATTCCTAGGGGAGAAATTAAGAGAGATGCAAGAAGAAATAGATAGCCAAACTATACTAGTGGGGGATCTCAACCTTGCTCTCTCAGAATTAGATAAATCAAACCACAAAATTAACAAGAAAGAAAATAGGGAGATAAACCAATTGTGAGAAAAGTCAGGTATGATAGATCTATGGAGAAAATTGAATGGAGACAGTAGGGAGTTTACTTTTTTTCTCAGCAGTCCATGGAACTTATACAAAAAATGACCATGTGTTAGGGCATAAAAACTCAAAATCAAATGC
>JAJPUD010000626.1:0-36719 GCA_023553655.1 Myrmecobius fasciatus | reverse complement strand
ATCAAGTGCTTTTCTGAAATTTAGATAAAAAGTATTGGTAGCATTTCCTTGATCCATTAGTTTAGTGGAGGAGTTTCCTTTCTGCACCCTCTCCTTGCATTTGAGCTTGACTGCTCCCTTTACTTAGATGAGATAAGAGTTAACAACTCTATTCCTTTCAATGAGGATGACTAGGTCTTACCATTTGCCCTCAACTGCTTCTTGATGTCTTTGAGGACTCACCATTTGCCATGTAGTCCTTTGGTATTGTTATTTCCTTATATAAGTGAATTTTTTTCACTTATATAATTGTGTTATAGACCTTGCTATTCATCCTATTATAAGACTATTAGAAATTCCATTCTATTTATCCTGTAGTTTAATTTTCTTTCATGTATTGTTTCTTTCGATTAGAATGTGATCTCTTTAAAAGCATGGATGGTCTTAATTTTTCTATTTGTATGCCCAGGACAGAATAGTGCTTGGTATATAGTGAGTGCTTAATGAATGCTCTTGTACTTTCCTCTATTCCCTCCTTCCTCTATTGCTTTTCTCTCCTGTCATGTGGAAGTAAAAGGTCATAATGTAGTTTTGTGGAGCTTTTCTCACAACTTCCTCATCTTTATCTGTTGATTAACTTTTTAATAAATAATTCACTTATTTGTTACAATTTGATGAACTTCTCTTCTGTTTTTGGAATATTGAGACATTTGACTGACTTTTGGCAGACCTGGGAGCAGTACATGGTGATTACAAAGAGGGAAATTGATATTCATTGAAACTTCCTAACAATCAGAGAGTCCATTGAAAATGGGTTGCCTTAAGTGGTAGAAAGCTGTGCCTCAGTGGAGGTCATCAAGCAGGGGATAGATGATAATTTTTTTAGGAGACAGTAAAGAGTATTCTGATTCAGGTCTGGATTGAATTAGATGATTTCTGGGAACCCTTTCAATTCTGATATTCTGTGATTTTTGTATCATCTGAATTCTATGGAAGGATTTTAGGAAACAATGGTTTTCCTTATTACCATCTTGAAAGGATAGTTTCAAGATTTAATTCCCTAGATATTGCTAAATATAAGACAGTAGATAGGATATGTATTGGGGAATCATTAATTTTATTCCACACTGGAAAAAGTATTTTTCAAACTCAAACAGAATTCTCTCTTGAATGATTTTTTAATCATTTGCATGGTATTTCTTGAATATTTTAAAAGTATCAGGTGGCTTTGTTTCTATGTGGGTCAGGTCATACTTTGATGCAAATATTCCATGGTTTTCACTGTTCATTTTGTCTTCACTGAAATGGCAAATATGAACCAATATTTAGGGAGTTTTAAAAAAGCAATAATGGAAAGTGAAAGTAAATGGATGAATAGAATATAGTTACTGTAATTCATGTTCATGATACAAAAGAATAGAGATGAAATCATTTCTGGGAGCCTTCACCTGGCTTCCTTCTCAGATTTTAATCAATAAACTGACAATAAACCATTCTTTAGATACGAATCTCTGATGATTAGTAGGACTGACATATGTGGATATAAAAGCTGTATTAGAATAAAATAGAATGGGAAATAGAGTGGTTTGTGGCTCACTTGGACCTTAAAAATTATTTTCGCTATAATTACAAGGTTGGAAGAGAGGGAAGATGTGGTAGATATAGATCACTGAAAGGGGCACAGGGGAATTTATAGGTGAAAATATCTGATGTCTTTCAAATAGAGAGCAAAGGGGGAAGGAGAGAGAAGAAAGAAGGAAGAGAGGAAAGAAATCAAGGAGGGAGGGAAGAAGAAAGCAAAGAAGTGAGAAAAGAAAGAAAGGAAGAAAGATAAGGATTGGAATGAAAAGAGTGAAAGGGAGGAGGAAATAAAGAAGGGAAGAGGGGAGGAAGGAAGGAAAGAAGTTAAAAGGGATGGAAAGGAGGAAGAAATGAAGGATAAAATAAGTAAGAGAAGAAAGAAAGGAGGAAGAAAAAGGAATAAAAAAGAGAAGGAAGGAAACAAAATAGGTAGGTAGATCATGTTTCCCCTCACTTCTGATTGTCCCCTGGAGTCTTTTCCAGTTTAGAATTCCAATCCTCAATTAAGACAAGGAGGTATCCAATTTAGGATAATACTGATGTCTCATTGATCACTAGATATTCTTTTTAAGAGGGGAGGTGAGGTCACCTTTTCAGGAGCATCATTTTTCTGTATATCCAAGGGTTATGTTTATAAATTGTATTCACTTTTGACTTTGGAATTACTGTGAAACCACTTTCAGCAGAGAGGTCTTCTCTTAATGTCTTTTTGGAAATTTCCCCTTGTTGATTCTAATTATCTTCTCTGGGGAAATGAAGACAGGACTAATTAAATCTCTCTTGAATAAAAATAGAGTTCTCAGCTTACTAATGTCCTCCACAATCTGACTCTAATGGACAACTCAAAGGTCACTTTATTTCTGAAGTCTTCTTTGATTCTCTTTGGGTTTTCTTTCCACTGTATTTTGTTGGAATTTAATGAATCCTAACTTCAGATGAGATGCAGAGACATTTCTTCACTCTGTGACTTTGTTCATTACATGTTTCATTTTTGGACCCTTTAAGTCCACAACCTCATCTCTACTTCAGGCAACCCTACCCCTAAGTCTAGCTTGAGTGCCTTCTCCTTAAACATCTTTCTCGGATATCTTTCCAATCAAAAATGGAATTTCCTATCTCTGACTCCACATAACTTGCGGAAATAGTTGTGTATTTTCTTCCTATGTAAAACGAGGGGTTGAAGTAAATTATTTTAAAGGTCTGTCTCATTTTTAACATTCAATGTTTGAAGACCTTTTCCAGTTTCAATATTATACTTTCCTTCAATTAACAATTATCAAATTTAGTATATGCGGATGTATGTATTAGGAATTTTACTAGGGGCTTGGGGACAAAACAAAAACAAAGAAGATTCTTGGCAGGAAATTTTATGTTCAGTGTTTAAGCTTCATCCTATCTTGTATATCCCATGTTCTAAATTTTGTCTATCCTGTTGACAGTCTAGGTTCTCAGGACTTTCCCAACTCTGATACTGACTTCTGTGCTGTAAGATCTCTTTCAGATATGAATAAATGGAAGGAAAAACACTTAATAAATATCCTGTACATTAAGACAGGTATGCTAAGCACCAGGGAGAGAGATTTTTAAAAAAGAAAGAAGGGAAGAGGGGAGTAAGCATTTGTTTGATACTTCATATGAGGCAGGCAGTATACTAAATTATTTATGAACACTCATTTGATCTTCACAACTCTGGGAGATCAGTGCTATTATCCATTTTACAGGAAAGGGAACTAAGACAAACAGAGAGGGTCACCAAGCTAAAAATGTCTGAGACCAGATTTGAATTTAGGTCTTCCTATCTCTAGGTCCAGAGATCTGCCCACTGTGTAATAGTTCTTCAAAGGCTAACCTGACAGAGAATGACTTCTGATATGTCTTGCCAAGGAGGACAATCATTGACTATTGATCTGTCCTCTGAACACAGAGAGCTTCCACCTGAGAGACCTATCACCATGTAGGCTAGTAGAGGGTAATGAAGTTTTTGGTCATAAGAAATCTCAAAAGGCACCTACCAAGTCGTAGAAGAGCTGCCCTTTCTACCAGTGCTGAATTTGGAGTTACAGGACTGAGTTTGAAGCCAGGTTCTGCTATTTACTTCCACCATGACTTTGAGTAAATCACCTAAATTTTCTGGACTTCAGTTTTCCTCATCAGTGACACTAGATGGTTGGACTTATTGATTTGTTAGGCCCCTTTCACTTCTAGATATAGCACTTATTTATATAAAAGTATTCATACCTATGTTATCATATATCCTTGAAATTTTGAAAGGTGTGCTATGATTTGCAAGGTCAGATTTTGTACTTCAAGTGATCTCAGAGACCATAAGATGAAAGGATTACAGACTTAGGGTGAGAAGGGACTTCATTGCTTATATTCTCTGAGACTGTGTTTTAACCTATATAATACAATATCCTATTGCCATCAATGTATGTCATCACAGGACTATGTAGGCTAATTTGTGGTGTGTGTGTGTGTGTGTGTGTGTGCATTCAAATGTGCCTGTGTGTACTCATATGTGTGTGAGGAAGAAAGAGCTGCCTAGTCTGCTTACAGCTCACAATGGTACCATCCAGATGGTGCCTCAGAGCCCAGAGGTGCCACATTGTTCCCTTCTTCCTGCCTTAACTCTGCTTCACCAGATCGTGTAATACTGTTTGAATTGAAGACGTCTGACTGTTTGTAAAACTGTGTTGGGGCTTCTGGAACAAGGCAATTCCAGTTCAGCACACAATTGCAGCTCTGCTGGGGAACAGCCCAGACAGGGTAGTCTGTGCATATCTAACAACCCAAAAACAGGACACCTGGTGTATGTGCTTTTATATTAATTGTTTCCACACATCTTCCTATGTCCCCTCTTCCCCCCCTGTTCCCAACTCTCTCTTACTTAAGCTTCCCTCCTATTTCTTATTTCATTTCCTGTATCTTTTACAGTAACTTTGTTCTTAAAAGGTAGGCAAGAGGAAATAGTATTTTGTCTTTTTTGGAAGCCAATTTAATCATTGAACTAATTAAACTTTAATATAAACATTTTTTTAAATCATGAGGTGCAGTACTGCTTATTTTAATATAGAATAATTTAATGCAGCAACTTTGCTGCAGATTGAGAATAAAGGCAAATAGAAACTGGGTGCTCAAGAGGCATTCCCACTCTTGAGCAAAAAATCCTGCATCTTCAGGGTTGGATTGTATCTTGAACACAATTTCCTTGAACCTTCAAAGGGTGGCAAATATGCCAGAATGGAAAAAGAAGTTAACTTAGATTTAAGACACTTAGATGTTTCAAAGGAGAGAGTGCTGGAACTATGGTCAGGAAGACCCAGGTCAAGTTTGAGCTCAGATATTTAATAGAAGTGTGATCCCAGGCAAGTCATTTAAATTCTCTGGACCTCAGTTTTTTCATCTGTAAAATGGAGGTGATAATAATAATACCAACCTCCCAGAGTTGTTTTGAAGATAAAATTACATAAATACTTTACAAACCTTAAGTTTTCTGTAACAACGACAACTGCTGCTGCTACTGCTGTTGCTGCTACAACTACTACTATTACCACCAGAACTATCTCTACCACCACCATTCTCATCCTTCTCATTCTGTTCTTTATTCTTTCCTCCTCCTTCTTTACCTCTTTCACTATTATTGCTACTCCTCCTCCTCCTCCTATTACTGCTACTATTCAGGACAGATTTGAGTTTGAAACGTACATCTGATAGTTCCTACTTATGTAGTGATGTGTAGGTAACTTGGCCTCTCTAAACTTTGGTTTTCATACCTGAAATATTAGAATAATCCTACTTGTGTTACCCAGATAATAAGTTGCTGCTAGTGTTAAATGTGTTAATATATTTCAGCTGTTTCACTAACCTTACATCTATAGAAATTCAATTCAATTCTGCTTCTATAGGATCAAGTTTTTTTTTTTTTTATTTGCTAAATAAGGGAGTTACACTTTGATGATCTTTAAAGTCTTTTTTTTTTTTGCTTTAAATCCTTGTGTATATGACTTAATAAGAACAAGACATCATCTATTCAATTTCAGAAGTGGAATTTAGACCCAGATATCTCTGACTGCAAATGTAGCACTCTGTTACCTAGTTGCAAATGGTTAATTCCCTCAGAAATCTTTTACTGAAGATCTGTTGGTCATTTCAAACGCATGTGTTAATAGATAACATTTATTGATGGAAAGGATCTTATAGCTCATTGGTCAGAAACTATGTTGCATCTGATGGTCTCTAAAATCTCTTCAGCTCTTATGTTTCTAAATGAATGGTCACCTTCAGTCACATTATATGAGACAAAGCTGGGTCTAGAACCCCGATCTCATTATAATTTTAGATTCTTTCTCTTCTACTCTGCTAGTGTATAATCAGATTACTCTATTTCCTATCACAATCCTCCTAAGTATAGTTTTTGCTCTACTGTATTATGCTGCTATATATCTACTCTATCCTCCAGTTCCCTTGATGACCAATGAGATACACTTTTGAAAAGATTGGCCAGAGCTGAAGGTTTATTGTGTGATCAGGAGATGGCTTATTTTTATCTATGTGAAGATAATCTGTTTAAGCTGAAACTCATAGCCCTTAACCTCATTAGCACCGATTCTAATCAGCCAAGTGAGCTTATTCCAACCTAGAATTTGACAACAGAAGCTAAAGGAAACAAATGTGATATGATGAGATGGGAACTCTGAAAGATGTTACAAAGTTCTTTGAGATATCCCCAAGGAATGGAAAGATGCAGCAAGACTGGAGAAAGGTAAACTTTTGAAATCAGTGATTAAGGGTCCATCTGAGAAATATATAGCCTAGTGAACTTGACTGATTCCTGGGGGTGGAGATATGAGGAATCTTAGAAAATAATTAAGGGGATAGTTATTTTCTATCTAGAAAAGGATTAGAAGGGATCATTGTGTCTTCATCAGTCAACCAAGAAGTATTATTAAATATCCATTATTAAGTGCTTATTATCAAGGGCTTGTGCTAAGCACTAGGAATATGAAGAAAGGAAAAGTGAGAAAATATCAAGAAGAGATTAGATGACTAATCTTATTTTTTCTGTTGATGGGGTTATTAGACTGGGAAATGCTATAGCTCTAATCTCTTTTGACTTTAATAAGCCATTCTATCCTTGTAGTTGAAATAGAAAAAACAGTCTTGGATTATGATGATGATGATGATGATGATGAATTTCTAGCATTTGTATAGTATTTCAAGGCTTCAAAATGTTTTAAATATATGAATTCATTTGTTGTCATGATAACTCTGAGGTACGTGTGATAATTTTACCCATTTTATAGAAGAGGGAATTGATGTGCAGAGAAGTTTAGTGCCTCCAAAGTTAGAGAACTAGGTCTTCCAAACTTCAGTCTAGCAGGTATTTCCCTATATTACTTAACTGTTTACTACAGAATTGGTTCAGTGGCCAGACCCAAAGGAAAATCATTAATGTTGCCATGTGAACTTAGAAGAAAATCATTAGTAGGGTGTCTTGAGGATCTGTACTTGAACTTGTATTATCTGAAATTTTCATTCATGATTTGGATTAAGATAGAGATAACATGTTTTATCAGATTGTTAGATAATGTTAGAATTGGGAGAGAAAACTGACATATTGGATGAAAAAATCTAAAAAAAGATCTCAAAGGTTAGAATGTTTGAATTTAATAAAGCAAAACATAATAGAATTAATTATAAGTTATGTTCTTGAGATAAATAAACAACCCCATAAGTAAAAGCTTGGGCAGATATGAATATGTATATAGTAGTGTGTGTAGAAAAAAAAAGACCCAGGGATTTTATGGAATTGAAAATTCATTGTGCATATACTGATATTGTGGTGGACAAAATGCCAGTGCAAATTTGGCATTTAAGAGAAGTATAATATCTAAGACCAGAAAGGTTATTGTTTTATGAATTGACCATAGCACACTTGAATTGTAGTGAGGATGATTAGGGCAACCTCTGGAACATCTTCCCTGGCTCTTTAATGTGTCAGTATGGCACAATGCACTCCTGATTGGTCCTCAATATTTATGTATATACCTGAAGAGATAGAGAGTGGTTAGAAAGATCTGATTTAAAATTCAACCTCAGACACTTTCTAGCTCTGTGACCCTGAGCAAGTAAGTCACTAAATGTTGTTTGCCTCAATTTCCTCATTTCTAAAATGATCTAAGGAAGAAAATGGCAAACAAGTCTAAAACATGCCAAGAAAATTTTTCCCAAAAAAACTCCAAATGAGATTATGAAGAAGTACACATAATTGAAAAACAACTTCTATTTGAATGTGTCAGAACTGTTCTAAAATATTAGGTCCCTGTTTCATCTTGGGAAGGTATATATTCCTTAGAAAAAGGGCTGAGCACATATGCATAAGTATGGTGCCCACATTCAGAAAACCAGGTATTTTCTTGATTTCTCCTGCTAGAGAACTATAATATTAAGCACCAGGAGTCATTTTTTTAAAGGAAAAACATAGAGAAACTGAGGGATTTCCAAGGGAGGATAACCAGTATGGTGAAGATCAAGGTTTACTTATGTTTTTTTTTTTTTTTTTTTTTTTGCTTGATGGAATAGCAAATATTTAGAATGATAAGAGAATACTTAGTTGGGAGCTGAGAGCTATTTTAAGGATTTAGAGAGTTTGGAAGAGAGCTTAGGCTTGGACTACTTGGTCCCAGAGGGGGAAAATGAGAATCAGTGTTCTAAATATCACCTGGCCTAGTAATTCTGGGCTGCTACTTGCTCCCTTTGTAACCCTGAAGAAATGATTCCTTTACCTTGTCATTTTCCTCATCTGTAAATTGGGGGCAGGAAGCATAGATGGGATTGAACTGCACAATCCCCCAAGATTCCTTCCATTCATGGATTCTATGATCCTTAGATAGAAAGAAATGACTGTCGAATTATCTTCTCTTAGTTCCCTTGGTTTGTAGAAGATAGGAACAAGTCATCTCTGTAATGTTCTCTGTATTCTCCAGATATATTTCCTATAATAAAATTGACCTGATGATAAGGCCTTTGCCTCAGTGAATCTACATTAAGGGGTAACCTTGCAACCACAGGCTATGTTATATTTTCACATCCTGGTGGGAAAGCCATCATAAAAGATCAATGTGAGGGGCAGCTAGGTGGTGCAGTGGATAGAGCATCAGCCCTGAATTCAGGAGGACCTGAGTTCATATGTGATCTCAGACACTTAACACTTCCTAGCTGTGTGACCCTAGGCAAGTCACTTAACCCCAATTTCCTCAGCAAAAACAAACAAAAAAAAAGATCAATGTGAAATGAATTACATTGTTTTGAAAATTGATTGGGAGAAGAAGAGACAAACTGTTCTGAAGCTTAAAATAATTTCATTTGATAGATATTTTTCTGATTCAAATGCTTTAATTTGATAGTTAAGGGAACCACTCAGGGTTAGAGAGGGAATGAGCAGTTATAAAACCAAGAGTAGAACTACAATATGGTACCATAGAAAGACAGTCAGATCCATAGTCAGAAGTCATGGTTTCAAATCTTGGATCTTACCATCTTTGTGTCCTTAAGATAGTTATCTAATTTTTCTGGGACCTAGGTTATTCATTTGTAGATATGCAGATAGATGGATAGATATGTAAATGTAGAGATATACAAGTAGAGATAAATAGATAATGATGTGGCTAATAATGGCCAGTATTTATATAGTAATGAAAAGTATTTTGCAAATATTATAACATTTTGTCCTCACAACAACCATGGGACATAGACACTATTACTATTATTATTATTCCAATTTTTTCTTATGAGGAAACTGAAAGACAAAGATTAGAGAGTTGGGATAGATGGATGAATGAATAGATCTGAGGATTACAATGATGTAGAGGAAAGGAGATAAAGATGTTGATATCAAAGTCTGAGTTGAATGGCGATGAGATGGGCTAAAATGTAAAATGAAGGAGATGAGCTATTGATTTCTAAGATATCCACCTTTAAATTTCTGAGTCCAGTTGTTCTATCACTAATCAATACTGTAAAGCTATAAATAACTGGCATATAGTTAGTGCTTTCAATTTCACAATTTTTTTACATACATTTATCTCATTTGAACCTCACAACAATTTTTTGAGGACGCTGACATAATTATCATATCCACTTTATAAGAACCTTAGGGCTAAAGAAGTTAAATAATTTAACTATGGTCATCCATCTAATTTATGTCAGAAGTGGACTTGGAATCTATATCTTTCCAATTCCAAATCTAGCATTCTATATATTGGGATACCAATCAATTTTTTTTTTTTTTTATCAGCAGGGGTACCTAGACGGTAAAGTGGGATAGAACACCAGTCCTGGAGTTAGGAGTATCTGAATTCAAATTCCTTACCAGGTACTTAATACTTACTAGCTATGTGACACTAGGCAAGTCACTTGATCCCAGTTTCCTCACTTAAAAAAAAAAAGGAATTTTAGAAGCATATTAAAATTTAAAAATTTTAGAAGTAAATCTTTAAAAATTGTACCAAACAAAATTTGCAATCTTCACACAATAGTTAATAATGATTCTTCGCAGTTCTTCTAAGAGAGAGACAGCTAGATAGTAGAGGAGAGAGAGTTATCCTTGCAATCAGAAAGAATTGAGTTCAAATCTTACCCAAGACATTTACTTAGGTAAATTGCCTTTTTTGCAAGTCACTTAACTTCAATCAGCTTAATGTTTCTTATCTGTAAAATGGAGGTTGTATTAATACCCCCTACCTCATAGGATTATCATGAGGTTCAAATAAAATATCTGTAAAGTGCTGTGCAAATCTTAAAGCAATATATAAATTCTCTTTATATAAATATTTATAACATTAAATTATACAATGGAATTATACATTATAATTCATGACATAATATATCCATATCTATCTATATATGTATGTGTATTATGCAAACAAACACATATACATATATATATATACATAAACATGTATATATGATAATAACTAACATTTATATAGTGCTTACTACATATCAGGCACTATCCTAAGTTATAATTATCTCATTTTTTATCCCACTTGATTCTTACAACAGCCCTGGGAAGTAAATACTAGTATTATTACAATTTTTCAAATGAGGAAACTGAGGCAAACAGGGTTAAATGACTTGCCCAGGATCACACATTTAGTAACTATGTGAGGCTGGATCTATACACAAATATTCCTGATTCTAGACCCAGTGCTTTATTTACTGTGCCACTTAGCTGCCCACATGCATATATACACATATATAAACATGTTATATTTGTGTATTTGTATATATTATTAGGAATATAAATAAGATTATGTGATGATCAATTCTGATGGATATGGCTCTTTCCAACAATGAGATGATTGAAGCCATTTCCAATGATCTTGTGATGGAGAGAGCCATCTCCACCCAGAGAGAGGGAACTGAATGTGGATCACAACACAGCATTTTCACATTTTATTTTCTTTTTCATTTTTCCCTTTTTGATCTAACTTTTCTTGTGTAGCAAGATAATTGTATAAATATATATGTATATATTGGATTTAACATATATTTTAATATGTTTAACATAGATTGTTTGCCATCTAGGGGAGGGGAGAGGGGGAAGAAGGGAAAATTTGGAACACAAGGTTTTGCAGGAGTCAATGCTGAAAAATTATCCATGCATATGTTTTGAAAATAAAAAGTTTAATAAAAAATGTGAGATCTTTCAGGGTAGAGGCTATTTTAATTTTGCTTTGTCTCTTGAGCACTTAGTATAATATTTTGTGCCTGATTACCAGCTAATAAATTTTTTTTTTGGATTGAGCAATTGGATTCCCAAATTGCTAAGCTTCAGTAAATTTTCAGTTCAAATGATGCTTTTGGTACTTACTGCTTATGCTATTCTGTACAAGTTATATAATCCTTGTAGGTCTCAGTTTCTCCATCTATAATATGATGAAGGAGGATCATTCTAGGTGGCCTCCAAAATACTGGCTTTGTTTTGACTCTGTGATCCTTTGACTCTACTTTCAAAACTCTGTTAGGGAGGTTTGATGTCATTTGTGGTACTCTTTTATATAAGGCAGATTCCTAGTCCCCAACAACGTAGCTTACAACCTAGGAGGAGAATTAAGACATGTCCAAAAATTACTGTACAGTTTGTGGTAATATATGATAAGGGCCCTAAAGAGCTTCAGAAAACTGGGATAGTTCAGAGATCAGTGAGACCATTTCTGAATGGGATGATCAGGGAAGGCTTCATTGGGGAAGTTGCCTTTGCGGTGGACCTCAAACAGTGAATAGAAGTTTGATAGGAAGTGTTAGGAGGAAGGGTAGTCATTCTGGGTTGATTATATATTAGCCATCATTTCTCAGTCACGTCCAGTTCTTTGTGACCCCATTTAAGTTATTTTGGCAGAGATAGTGAATGGTTTGCCATTTCTGTCTCCAGCTCATTTTACAGATTGGGAAACTGAGGCAAATAGGGTAAATTGACTTGCCCAGAGTCACATAGCTAATGTCTGAGGTCTTTTTTGAACTGTGGAAAATGTGTCTTTAGCACTCCAGGCCTGGCATTCCATCCACTGTGCCACCCAGATGCTCATTCTACATTAATAGAGATAGAAAAATGCATTGTTGTTTGTTCTTCTGTCTCAAAGATGCCATGACATGCAAGTAAATTGGATTTGAATGAGGGAGGGATGTTCAAGGTCACCAACCTTACTTTCTCCTCCAGAACCATCTGGGTCCAATGGCCAGATATAGATTGGGATGACCGGACATGGCCCTACATGCAATTAATTATGTGTTCAGAGAATGGTGAATGGACAGGGAGAGGTCTTATATTCAGAAGAATAATGAGAAAGAGAACTAGAAAAGGCAGATGGAAACTAGTAATGAAAAGCACTGAAAATGAGTGATCTAAGGAGTATGGACTAAGTTTGGGTTTTGAGGAGCCCTTGATGGCCCGGAGGAGGGAAATAATGGGGTCAGACTTTCCTAATGGGAATCCTTGCACTTAATAACTTTGGGATTTGAGGCAAGTTCTCTAATCTCTGTGGGTTTCAGTTTCCCCATCTGAAAAACGAGAGGGGTTAGACTCAATTACCTGTAAGGACCTTTCCAGCTCTAAATCTAGGATTCTGTGATGAGTGATGAAGGCCTGAAGCAACCTGGGGCATATAGAAATCACAATCATAAATCCAAGACTGGAGGTGACCTGAGAGGCAATTTAGCCCAATGCCCTCATTTTGTGGATGCAAAACCTGAGCCTCAGTGATGCCCACTGATTTATCCAAGGTCATATAGGCAGTAAGTATTAGAAAGGGGATCTGAACAATTAACCATTACCTCTCAAGGATGGAAACTTTAATTGTGCCAAAAATCATACATCCTGAGGCAGTAGCAGGAGGTAGGATTTGAATTCAGATTTCCAGTTCCAGCATTCAGTCCATTATATAACATAACCTCATGTTTATTATTAAAAAAAGAGAGACAGTAGATTAGGGGTTACTAGGGACCACAGCAGATAGAACAGCAGTTTTAGAATCAGGAGGGAGGACCTGAGTTCAAATCCACTTACTTTCTGCATGACCCTGGACAAGTCACATAATCCTGATTGCCTCAAAAATAGATCAAAGGATGGGGTAGAGATTATTTTTTGCATCAAGTCCTGTGGAGGCTTAGAAGAATAATCAAAGAGGCAGCTAGATGTCTCAGTGGATAGAGCACTGACCCTGGAGTCAGGAGGACCTGAGTTCAAATTTGGTCTCAGACACTTAACACTTCCTACCTGTGTGACCCTGGGCAAGTCACTTAACCCCAATTACCTCAGGGAAAAAAAGAATAACCAAAGCTCAAGGTCCAACAGGATAGGGTTCCCTTTACAAGGGAAGATAAGCTATGTCCTTGAGATAGTCAAGAAGCCCTGACTTCAAATTTTACACTTAAGAACTTTGTGTTCCTGAGCAAGTTATTTACCTCTTCTCAGTTTTATCATCTGTAAAATGTAAATAAAAATACTACCTACCTCGTAAGGTTGTTGTGAGGATCAAATATAACACATGGAAAGTGCTTTGCAAACCTGAAAGCATTATATTGATGCTGTTTTCTTTTTTGTTGTATTTATTTTTCTGAATTAGGAGGACGGAAGGAGACTTTGAAAGGTAGTACTGAATTTGAAGCCAGAAGCCCAGGTTTGTGATCTGAGTCAGACCACTTGTCCCTATATCTCACTTTAGGAAGGGGTTGAATGATGTGGCTTCTAACATTCTCCCTAGTTTTAATTCTTTGACTCTATGATACTAAGACAAATTTGTTTCTTATATATGAGCAGAAATAATTTTTATGAATGTTTGTGGTAGCCCTTTTTATAGTGTCTAGAAATTGGAAACTGAGTGGATGCCCATCAATTGGAGAATGGCTGAACAAATTATGGTATATGAATGTTATGGAATATTATTGTTCTGTAAGAAAAGACCAGCAGGATGATTTCTGAGAGGTCTGGAGAGACATGAAGTGATGCTTAGTGAAATCAGCAGAACCAGGAGATCATTATACATGGCAACAATAAGATTATACAATGATCAATTCTGCTGGATGTGGCTCTTTTCAACAATGAGATGATTCAGACCAGTTCCAATGATCTTATGATGAAGAGAGCCATTTGCACCCAGAGAGAGGACTATGGAAACTGAGTGGGGACCATAACATAACATTTTCACTCTTTTTGTTGTTGTTTGCTTGTATTTTGTGTTCTTTCTCTTTTTTTCCTTTTTGATATGATTTTTCTTGTACAGCAAGATAATTGTATAAATATGTATACATATATTGGTTTTAACATATATTTTTATCATGTTTAACATATATAGAATTACTTGCCATCTAGGGCAGAGGGTGGGGGGAAGGAGAGGAATTTGAAACACAAGGTTTTTCAGGAGTCAGTGTTGGAAAATTATCTGTGCATATATTTTGAAAATAAAAAGCTTTAATAAAAATAATAATTTTTATGGCAAAATTACTCTGCCCTAGTTTTGCTCAGTCTATTAAAATGAACTTCATTTTCTCTGAAGCTGATGACAGATTTCCTAATACCATTTTCTTTAAAACCCAAAATGCCTTCCCCCTTTGATGGATTAAAGAAATGAGATTTCCCTTATATATTACTTTGACACCTTGTTCTCTCCTGTGTTACCCTAGTGATCTGAGGTACTAATAATCCATTCTTTCATGGGTCTCAGGGATAGTAATCTTACTTTTGGTCTTTTATATCAACTCCAGGAAAATAATTGGCATTTTTGGATTTTTGTAATAAGTAACATTCACTGTAGGTCAAGCCCTGGGCTTTTTTTTTGACTTTTAACATTGAGGTCAGATGCTCAATGAAAGGACTAATAGGCCATTTGTGGAATAAAGCTACAAAAATTAGTTCCCTCTGAGTGACGTCCGCCATGACCTCGTGCTCCTTGTCTCTGTAAGTGGAAAGAACTAAGGTTGCTGCCCCGAAGTATGTAATTTATCGCACAATTAAAGATTGTGCCCTTGAGAAACAGAGGTCAGATATTCAGACAGAAAGGTCCTCGGGCTTTGGGGCCTGCGATTAATGTTTAACCGAGTGTGTCTTGGTTGCTTACTTTTGCAAAGGAATGAAAAGCCTGCTTGACAGTTAGCCCAAAGAATTGCTGGGTATTACAGCTATAAGGTGTGATCTGTAGCATTGAGGTGAGTAAAAATGATTGATGGATCTCTTCCAAGAAACCAGCTACTTTGAGAATCATCTGATCATCTTACTTTTGTTTAAATTTTGCACAGTCTGTCTTTCTGCATAGAATCTTCTCCCACATCACTTTCTTCTCCTGGAACCCTGAAGTCCCTTGAAGGCTCAGCTAGAATTAGGAGCCTTTCCTAACTCCTCTAGTTAATAGTGCTCCCTCTATTCCCCCCCACACCTGAAATTACTGCATTAGTGTTTACTTATTTTGGATTAATTTTGGTATTAATTTTATATATTGATCAGTTTATTATGAATTTATTAGTTATTATTATGTGTATTTATTTTGTATGAATTTTAATTTACTTATATTACACAAGTGACTCCTGCCCTTACTCTAACAGGATATAAATGTTTTGAGAAGAGAGAAAGTTTTGTTTTTTCTTTCTTTTCCCAATGTCTCTCACAGAATCTTAATCAATCAATTGATATTTATTAAGAACTTATCACATTTCAGGTACTCTGCTAAAACATGGGAATGCAAAAAAAGAGTAAAGAGCTCTCATCTTCATAGTTTTATATTCTAGTGGGGGAGATAATATATAAATAAATGAGCAGGTACAGAATACACAAAAAGTAAAAGGAAGGCAACCTGCATAGGGAAGGCTCAGATATCTTGGGTGACTGGGGAGTTCTGCAGAATAGAGCATAATGCTACTTAAATCTTGAAAGAAGTCAGTTATTCAAGAGAAGAAGTTGAGGGAAGAGAACATTGCAGATATGAGAAACAGGACAAAGACTTGGAGATGGGAAATGAAGGCCCGTGTATAACCAATAGCAAATACTATAGTTCAGCAATGGCACAGAGACTTGGAGGAAAGTTAAATATGAGAAGATGGAAAGTAGGAAGGGGCCAGATTGTGAAATGACATGGAACTCTATATTGGAAGTAAGAGGGAACCATTGGAGCTTATAAGCCAGGAGGATGGTATGGGCTTTAGGAAAGTAACTTTGGCAGCTGGGTGGAGAATGGATTAATGTGGTAAAAGATTTGACCAGGGGACCAATTAAAAGCCTTTTATAATGGTTATGATGAGAATTATGAAAGCATGAGGCAGGGTATTGGCCAAAAAAATTCAGCTTTGGAAACAGAATGGATCTATGGGGTAAGAGTGAAGAAATGAGAATGTCACAGAGCTTTGTGAATCTATATGACTGAGAGAACAATTGATGCCCTTGATAATAATAAACTTAGAAAAAAGGGAGAGAGTTGGGAGGTGGGGATAATGAGTGCTATTTTAGACATATTGAATTTGAAACATGACATCCATTTCAAGATGTCTAACAGAGAGTTGAAGATGAGGGTTAGACCTTCTAAAATAAACTAAGGTTGCCTATTATAGTTTGGGAATCATTTGTAGAGAGCTGATGGCTGAACCCTTGGGATTCCCAAGGAAAATAATATAAAGAAGATACAAGGGCCCATGACAGAGCCTTTGGGGGATATTGATAATTAGGGGGCAGATCAATGATGAAAACTCAAGAGAGAAGAGCATATACAGAAAAGAAGGAGCTCAGCCATAAGCCAAAAGCCAGATTACAATGTGTTTAGAATAGATGTTGCTATTGTTTGTTCTTGGTTCTCAAAGGGGACCATGATATTGGGAAGGAGATACTATGATATGCAAGGGTATTGGACTTAGATGAGGAAGGACTGTGCAAGGTCATCAGAGATATCTGGGTCCAATAAATAGCAAGATATAGATCAGGATGACTGATCTATGATGGCCTTGGAAGAGAGTGAGATGAGAGGAAGAGAAATCACTTAGTGAAAGTGACACTTTGAAGGAATTTACCTGAGAATAGAAGAATATAGGCTTATTGGTAACATGGATAGCTCAAAGGAGTCTTATTTGAGCATAGAGAAGATATGAATCTATTTGTAATAAGTACAAAAGAAACCAGTAGATAAAGAAAGGTTGAAAATGAGAGATATTAGAGATGATGAAGATGGGGAGGGAGGGGCAACCTTCTAGAAAATACAAGAGGTCCTCTGAATATTCTCCAATTCATATTTTAAATGAAAACCCAATACATGTTCCCTTAACATAAACAGAATTGTTATTATGATTATTTTTATAGGCAAGTCACCAAACATAATTAAATCCTTTTTTTTTTAAAGTGTGACTTCACAGCAGAGAACAAAAGAAAATCTGCAAGGAAGCAAAGAAAAGATGTACAGCTCTGAAAATAATGTGTAATATTTATTATATAGGCTTTCTTGAAATGGAAATTTATTGTTTTGTATTTTGCATTTTATCTTATGTTCTTCTGTGCACATGGAAGTTTTTTTCTTTTTCTTTTGCATTTTGAGTTTTAAATAAATTAATTTAAAAATAGTATAGGGGGAAAAAGTGTGACAACCCCAATTGCATCAAAAAAAGTGTGTCTAGGTCTATATAAGACAAACAAAATATCCAGAGAGTACACTGAAAGATTTCAGTAAGCTTGGATGACTTTATAGAATATGATGTAGATGATGATTTTCTTCAATCAAAGACCAGAGTCTGAGGTCCGATTGAGTTCTAAATTTCTGTGATTCTGTGATTTATCAGTGCTATACTTTGGAATAAAATACCAATAGATGCCAAATTTTATAGTTACCAGAGATTTATTGGGAAAGATTGGAGTTTGTTTTGTTGTGAATTTTTGGGAAGCAAGAGTTCCCAGAATAAGTAATTTATTTTTCCTAATGTTGGAATGCTTTCCCTCTAAGATTAGCTCCAATTTATCCTGGGTATATCTTGTTTATATATAATTGTTTGTATTTGTTAGACTACAAACTCTTTGAAGGCAGGGACTGCCCAGAGCCTAGCACAATGCCTGACACCCAATTAACTTAATAAATACTTTTTGATATGACTGGTTGACTTGAGCATACAATAGATATGTTGGTTATGTGGACTCCATCATTTTTGTTTCTGTATTTTACACACATGACTTCAGGAAAAGAGCAAAAATAGAGAAGAAAATGATTTTCCATTGAAAAAGTTATTTATTTAGAAAGTTCCTTTGTTGTTGGTCTTTTTTTATGGAAGCTTCTTCTGTTCTGTGCCTTTGAGCTATTGGTAAAAGATTCAGGACAAATCAAATTCAGGTCAACTAATCCTGTTTATTTATGGGCCAGTCAGAACTCCTATTTGTCCAAGAGTTGGGTACAGCAAACTCCTGGGGCTGAGATGCATTTCCCTTCAGGCCTCCCTCAGGAACAGAATGTGCTAGGTTTCTGTCATTTGGTCTCATTTTACAAGGTTCCTCATGGCAGATTTCAATGATGGTCAGTTCCCCCATCACCACTGAAACCCCAGTGGACACATCCAACTGTCCTATTACCTTCCTTGATATTTTTATGCTTCTGAGTGGCAGGCCAGCTAGAACGAATCTTCCTTTCCTAACCACCTATTCATGTAACTGCCACACCTCTGGCATCCCTTTCCCACTCTACCCTGACCTCACATTGTGCCTCTGATCTTCTTGTTATATTATTATTATAATTAAACTACTCTTCAGATTAGATCTGTGCCCCTCCCCAATCACTTTATGTTTTTTTCATATTTCCTTACATGTGCACATGTTGGTTCTTGCCAATATAACATGAACTTCTTGAGGGTGAATATTATTTCATTTTGTCTCTGTGTTCTTAGAATCTAGTAATAGCACCTAACACAGAATTTAAGCTTACTAAATTTTTTTAAAGATTTGAGTCAAATTAAGCATTTGTTGTATAGGTAAGATAAAAAGAAGCAGGGTGGGAATTTATCTTAGAGTCAGAAGAGAACACAATTTAAATCCTGGCTCTGAAGACTGTTAGTTGTGTGACTTTAGGAAAGCATTCTCATCTCTGCCATGACAATGGTAATTATTGTTACTACTAATGATAATTAATAGTGATGATAATTGTGGTATCTAAATTCACAGATATATGGCCAAGTAAGAAATGGCAAAATTTATAGGATAATTGTGGTTATTGTTGTTTTTACCACCATTATTATTACAGACAAGTTACCAAGTATAACTCTCAACTTCCTCATTTATAAATAGAGCTAATAACAATTCTTTATGACGATTAGAACTATCCAAAATTGGATTGGGTTGCCTTAGGAGAAAGTGGCATAGGGAGCCCACCTTGGATTTGAGAAGATAGAAACTAAAATTTTGCCTTTCTCAGGCAAATGACTTAAACTCTCAATGTTCCAGGCAACCATCAGTCAATCAAAATAAAGATTGATTCATCACCTATCATGTGTAAGTCACTGTGTTAAACACTAAACTCAACTCTCTAAGATCATTCACTATAGAGCAGGGAGATATCCCTGTAACTAGTGATAACATAGTTCTAATCTAAAAATGAGTAATAACATATGGTTCACAGAGTTATTGAGAGATATCATTATCATTATTATTATTAGTCTTCCTGAGCCTCAGTTTCCCTACCTGTAAAATATGGTAAAATATTTACTTCAAAGACTTGCTAATTGGGAAAGCATTTTTCAAATTTAAAGCAAAATGGAAAGGATGTTATCAAAGGATTATAGCTTTGGAGTTTGAAGGAATTTTAGTGGCCACAGTATCCAATCTCCTCATTTTGTGGATGAGGAAACTGAAGCCATTGAGGCTAAGTGACTTGTGCAAGTAGTAAGCAGCCAGAAAATATTGGAGGGAATGCTAGAACTCAAGACTTCCTGACTCCATGCCCAATACTAAAGAACATTGTACCAGTTCCAAGCAAATTGCTATCCATGAAATTAATTACTTTATAGTTTCCTTTAGTGTTTTCAATTTATACCTAAACTTTTATTTCCTCCCCACAGTGTCAGAGAGCCGGGGGATTTTAGAGAGCATCCAGAGATTCTCCCTGCTGCCCACCTACCTTCCTGTGAGCTACCGTATCAACAATGCTGATATTTCTTTCTTCCTCAAGGAAGCCAACCAGGACATCATGAGAAACTCAAGTTTGCAATCTAGGGTAGAATCCTTTCTGATTTACAAATCCAAGATGGCGCCTTCCTTGAATGCCAGCTACGGACCATTTTCTGTGGAACAACTTGTGCCCCAGGACCTGCTGTTGCCTTCCAATCCATTTGGATCTACTAACAAATTTGCTCTTAATTGGAAGCTAAAAGCCTACATCATGAGTGATAAAATCTACCTGAGTAGGCCCAAAGTTCAGATCCTGTTTTACATTGTGGGCAGGGATTGGGATGACCATAGCACCACAGAGAAACTGCCCTGCCTCCGAGTGTTTGCCTTCAGGGAGACCAGGGAGGTGAGGGGCAGCTGCCGCCTGGCAGGGGAACTTGGACTGTGTGTAGCCCAATTGGAGCTTCTGTCCAGCTGGTTCAGCCCTCCAACTGTGGTTGCAGGGAGGAAAAAATCAATGGACCAATCAGAAGGAAGTCCTGTAGAGCTTTACTATTCCATCCAACCTGGAGATGAGAAGGGAGATTGTACCAAGGAGGAGTCAAGGAAAAATAATGGAATCCGACCAGGCCACAATGATATTGATGAAGTGGGTCCTCCCTTGCAGAGGATTGGGAGTGTCTTTCTCTACCAGACTCACAGTGGGAACCCTTCTTGGAGAGAACTTCACTTAGACAGCAATGTTGCCATCCACTATGTGGCCAAGACTGCCAAACAAGGAGACATTCTGACTTTTCCTGTTTCTATCTCTAGAAATTCCACTGAGGAGCATTTCACACTGAGGTAAGTTAGAAAAGCTGAAAGTTGAAATAAAGCCTTTGTTGTTTCCTTGAGAGACTTGTTCTATTGCCAAGAAAATTGAGCCAGTTTTTAAGACTTTGTAAGGAGTTTCCTTTTTAAGATACTATGGAAATGAAATGGAGAAAATGTGTCCTGGGTAGAGTGCTGGGCTTTGAGCTGGAATTAAAATTTAAGTTAATTCTACCTCTGAAACATTAATGTTTGGACCATAGGCAAGTTTAAAATTGTCTCAGCCTACCCTATAGCAGTTTCACAGGTAATCATGGATTGCTCTGTGATCTGTAGTTGGCAGAAGGATTTCCAAACCAGATATTGACAAAATAACAGTTCGTTTATATTTGGAAATATTGAAGATGAGTTGGTTATTCACATAAATGGATTATTAAAATTATCTTTCTTAAGTTATTCAGATTAGTTGTAACTTCTTTTAAGTGTTTCTTTGCTTGATTTATTGCCTGGAAGATTAAGATTTCTAGAATGAGAATATTTTGACTATTTAATGTAAAACATTTGAAATTAGGACCACAATGTTTGTCAGTCATTAAAATAGGATGAAAGATATCTATTCTTATCCTTTGTGTTTTGAGTGTATATAAGTTAAATTCAGTTTTGCATTTCTTATATTCTCCTAAGTTATAATTTAAGAATATTTGCCTCCAACAAAAAAGTTAGTCTATTCTCATGGTCCTGCTTGTGAATTGGTCCTAACTCATTGGGTCTATTAGATATATGTGAAACTGACATGACTTAATAGACGAAATAAAATTTGGAAGAAAATTGATTTAGGAAGCTCATTATACTTGTAATGTCAAAGGGAAAATGTTTGATCAGATCTGCAGATCTTCTTTGTATCCCTTCCACCTGACACATAAGCCATATTCAAGGTTTCTTGCTTTTTATTGAACTGAAACTTAGGAAAAACATCCTTCTAGATTTAGTAATGAATAGTGTTTAGATAGGACTAAAGAGATTTTAAAGTCACTGGATTGCTGGTGATTGATGGTGTCTTGGGAAGAGCATTAGAGAATGTGTAGAGAAAGGAGCTGTATGAGGTTTGGACTTTAATATCTAGGATCAGAGATCTATAACTGGATTTGGAAGAGAGATCTTGGAGGCCAACAAGTTCAGTCCACTCATATTACAGATGAGAAAACTTGTCCAGGTTCACCCAGCTAGCAATGGAGTAAAACATGATTTGAATTCAGGTCTTCCTGTCTCTTAAGTATAGTAGTTATAGTAGTCTCTTCCACATCATGACTTTACCCATCACAATTTCCATATTTGGTTGGCTTTAGATATTAAATGAGAATTTGGGGGGAGTTTGCGTAAGCCACAGATGACATGAAAAGACCAGTAGATAAAACAGAATCTGTAACTGAATATTTAACCCAGATTTTATAATAAAATACTATAAACATCCCATAAAAGATTAGAAAAAATTCAGAACTTCTCTTTATGAAGAGAAGGCCAAAGACTTTTAGATGGATTTCTGAATCATGGAGTACTCTTCTTACCTATTATACTATGAAAAGAATAATTGTACAGGATTCTATTCACTGCACCCCTTAGTGGGCCCCTTACAAGTTGTTGAGATAGAACTATTTACTTCTCCTCTCTGGGGGTCATATTCTGCATCAGTAATAGGGGTTAGACAAGCTACTCTTTGATATATCAATCTAGCAACAAGCATTTATTAAATGCTTATGATATATAGGTGATGATATTAGACATACAGAAAAAAGTATACCTTTCCTCAAGGGAAAGGGAGAGATACATAGACATCAACATATAAGTCACCTTAGAAAGAAAGGTACTGGGGGCAGCTAGATGGAGCAGTGTATAGAGTGATGGCTCTGAAGCCAGGAGAGCCTGTGTTCAAATCCAGCCTCAGACACTTAATAATTCCTAGATGTCTGACCCTGTGCAAGTCACTTAACCCCAATTGCCTCAGCAAAAAATGAAGGAAGGATAGAAGGAAGGAAGGAAAGGAAAAGGAAACTATAGAGGAAGGAAAGAAAGAAGGAAGGAAGGAAGGGAAAAAAGGAAAGTAGAGATTTTAAGAGTTGGAGGGGAGATGAAATAAATGGCAAAAGTTTTTGGTACTTTAGATAATTGTCTCCTTTGCAAGTTGTCTTTTCACTTGACCTCTCTAGAGGTCATATTCCCCATCAGTATTAGGGAACTGCCCTAGGCACATTTTAATTAGTCACTCAGTCTGTCAACAGGTATTTGTTGAATACTTATAATATGGTTCAATTAGATGGCACAGAAGAAAGAGAACCACGACTGCACTCAGGAAGACCTGAGTTTAAATGTGACCTCAGACACTTTTGAGCTGTGTGACCTTTGGCAAGTCACTTCAACCTGTTTGCCTCTGCTTCTTCATCTGTAAAATGGGTTAGATATTCTAGTATTTCTGGCAAAAAAGCCCCAAATAGGAGCACAAAGAATTAAACATTACTGAAGTGACTGAACCACAGCACTTTGGATTGGCTGCTGTCCTTTGTTCTCGAAAAGGACCAAAATGACATCCACTATATTGGACTATTTACAGTGTGCCCAACTGTTGTTGATCAGACCAATATAAGCTCGGAGTGTTCTGCTACAGGTCAGACACAAATAGTCTCTAGGAACATTTGGGGTAGCTGCTCTACCTTTGTGCATCTCATGTTTCTTCTGAGCTATTTCAATTCTATTTGCTCATCCATCACAACACCTCCTCTGATGAGGACACATAATGGTAGGTGGTCTTGTGCCAGTTTCTCCCATGTCATAAATCAGTTCTAAAGTTCCTAAGAGAGACCTTGAGAGTGTCCTTTTATCATTTTTTCTTATCTCCTTGTAAGCGCTTGCCTTGCGTGAGTTCTCAATAAATTTTTTTTTGGCAAGTATACATTTGGCATTTGAACAGTGTGGCCAGCCCTATGGAGTTGTGCTCTCTGCAGTGGAGTTGGAATACTTGGCAGCTAGATCCAAAAAAGGACCCAGTGTCTGGCATCTTCTCCTGCCCGGTGATCTTCAGAATCACAATGCATATGTATATGTATATATATATATATATACACATATATACACACACATATATGTGTATAAAATATCTTATAGTTTCTAAGATAAGTATTTTCTCTTTATATGTTATATATTATGTAAGATATATACATAGTTATATATATTATATTATTATATAAATATTACACATTATAATGTGTCATATACATATATTAGATAGATAAGATACACACATAATGTATATATTTCTGTGTTTGTAGATAGCCAGAATGGAACCAGTAGATAAAAAGCAGTTCAAGATTAGAGAGAGGAGGGATAATGGCAGAGGCAATTTTTTGAAAAAAGATGCTGGAGGATGAGATCAAGGGTACATGGTAGAAGGGCTTGTGTTAGCAAGCAAAAGGTTATGTGTTATGATCAAAAATGTGAGCAAAGGAGATGATGGGAGATTTTGTCCGGGGGTATGTGAGAGGAGATTGGGTGAAGAGTGAACTCTTGGCAAACAACCTCATTTTTGTTTTGGTTTGTCTTTTTGTTTTGAATTTTTTGGGGGAGAATTATATGGCAATGTTTTCAGCACAGATAGTAGAGGGGAAGCAATGATAGGAGAGACTTGAAGAGAAAAGAGACAGTTTAGGATAATTGTAGTTAATATGATAAGAAATTAATTATGAAGGAAAAGTAGTATGAATGTCTTGCTGCAGTGAGAGCCCAGTTGAGATTAGCCAGTAATAATTAGTTATAGGGACCCTTATATCTCTAAATTTTGGTAGATAAAGTGCTCAGTAAATTCATGGACAACTAGGTGCTAGATGGTGTTGTGGAAGGAATACTGGCTTTGGATTGAGAGTATCTGGGTTGAAATCCAGAGTTAAGACACTTAATACCTGTGTGTTTAATATGTCACCTTAATTTGATAGTGACAGTGGGCAAGTTATTTCTCCTCTGAGTCTCAGTTATTCTTCTAATACCTGAAGTACTTTCCACTTGGCTTTATTGTAAGGCTCACATGAAATCATGTTATTAAAATGTTTCACAGATTTTATAGAGCTCTATAAATATCAGTCATTACACTTTTTTGTCTTAAATCATACGATTGTTTCTGTGGTCAAGGAAGGCAGATGCACTGTGGGTTGCTGAATAGACATAATTGAGCCAATCATATCATCGACTCTGGCAAAGCATGCAGGTGTTTTTATGCTTGAGAGAAAAGGATTTGTTCTTGTGTGTTCTCCAAATACTAATTCATTTTCTTATCCTCACAGTTTAGAGGAATATAGCCTGGTCCTTGGTTCATAAATGACTTCCATGTTAAAAAAAAACTGTTTTTGAATCTCTGCTTGAAAAGATCCTAGATGCTACTATTGGCCTGAGGGTTATTGTATAAAATTTTGGAGCTTTTAGAATATATATATATATATATGTATATATATATAGACAGCTAATATTGTCAAGACCTGTTTCTAGCCAATGCCTACCACATAGTAAGTACTTAAATAAATGCTTATTGGTTACTTGGAATTACTTTTTGAGAACACTATTATTACCATCATCACTAATCCTAGGTTAAGTGTGTTTTGCCCAAGTGGGTTATGGATATGTCATAGGGGTTGTCTAACTCTAGTTCTAGGGGAGACTGTAAATAGAATTCTCTGGGATCTTATTCTGCCTTTCCAAAGGAAATTTTGGTTCCTGCCTAGAGAGGTGTATGTCTCTAGGGCTAAGGGCAACTGGAGATTAAGTCTATTAGACTGACCTGGTCCATTCTTTCGAGAGTGGTATTAGACCAGAATACTATCTGTCTGCCTTCTGGAATATTGCAAGTTTAGGTCAAATATTCTTGAGGTTCAGGTTACTTCCCTGGTATCTATCTCTGAAAAGGGAAAGGATGTAGCTTATACCTAAATGGCTTTGTTCCTTTCCACCTGATACTAGTTATATAAAAGATTAATCCAAATAGTGAATAGTGAATAAATCCATTCATCTAACCAGATAGCAAGAAGAAATCAAAGAAGTTATCGATTACAATATTCTAGATAAGACATAAAGTAAATGAATTCTCCCATGAGGAGAAAATAATTTAATTCAATCTGAGAGTTTTTTTATTTCACACAAAACAAAATTCTTAGAAGTCTATAGGGAAGTAAGCTGGACCCAGGGACATGTTAGGAGTTAACTTTCAGCTAGCTATCTGCCTACTTAAGTCTTTTTCTGATCACCCCCACCAGCCTTCTCCAAGGTTCTGAAATCTTGCAGGTCTTCTCTCCAAACAGGGAGTTGAAAGAATATCTCTTCTCTTTAATATTTTTGGTATCAATTCTTCTCATGCAAGCATTAAGCATCATTTTTTCCAACTAAGATAAATCTTATGCAAATGTACCAGGCTTGAATCCTAGATTACAGGAATAATGAGAAATAGCTCTAAGAACTGGTAATTTAATAGTGCCTTAAAGATTGAAAGACTGGTACTACAAATATTATCTTGAGAAGTTTGGACTGTCCAATTCTCTTTCTCTCTCTCTTTCCTCTTCTTACTCTGTGTATGTGTGTCTATCTCTGTTTCTCTCTGTCTTTGTGTATGTTTGTGTTTAGAATGATATGTTATCACCACTAAGAAATCATAGTAGCACAATTGATTTGAAGCCAGCTACTTTCCAGATTTCTAAACACTGACTAATAGGGCTTTGGAGTAAGTCAGTGAATAAAATAGAAATACCTTTGCTTCAGAGGAAAAGTGAGAAAGGGATATTTAAAAGGAACAAAGAAAAGCTTGGGTATTCAGGGAAATTTTGCACTTGAAATAAACATGAAAATTTAATTTAATAAGACTTCTACAAATTGAGTAAATTATTCTTAACCATAATCCTAAAGATATAGCTGGACTAGTATTCTTGCAAATAGAAAGGAAGTAGATTTCAAAGCTATATACCTGTGCTAGGAATCCATGTGCTAAACCCTGAGGTAAAGCTAGCCAGCTTTGAAGAGAATGAAGATGAGGAAAGCAATAGACGAATGGAGGCTTTTGAAGAAAGGAAAAATAATCATTATCATTTCTTTAGCATTTTAGGATTTCAAAATTGTTTTTACAAATGAGGTTACATTTTATTCTTACAGCATCTTTTTGAGGTAGATGCTATCATCACCCCTAATTTATAGGCAAATGAAGTTACATGCTCAATGGCTGCATAGCTAGTTAGTGTCTGAGAAGTGGTTTGAAACCATTTCTTCCTGACTTTAAGTCTAGTGTTCTACTCATTATATCTCCCTTCCCCTCTCTCTCCCTCCCTTTACCTCTTCCCCTCCTTCCTCCCTCCCTCCTTCTCCTCCCTCTCTGTCTCTTTCCCCCTCCCTCACTTCCTTCTTCCCCTACCTCTCTCTATATATGTGAGTGTCTCTCTCTCATTTTATTATCTATTGTAATTTAACACTTTATTCATAGTTGGTGCACAATTAAATGCAATCAAGGCTTTACTGCATTATCACACATTTTATTTGATAGTACTGTTTACATAAATTATGTTTTACTATATACTTTCCTGGTTCCAAATCTAGCACTCTATGCATTATGCCAGAGAAAAGAGGAGGGAGAAAGGAGTAAGAAAAAGGGGAAAAAATACCAAAAGGAAGAAGAAAGAGAAAGAAAAAGGGAGAAATAGGAAGATGGAGAATAGAAAAAGAAATACAAAGGTGAGGAGGAGGAGGAGGAAGGAAGGGAGAGAGAGAGAGGCAAATAGAGTAAACAAGCATTTTTCATATGCTTACTATGTGCCATGCATTATGCTATATGCTTTACAGATATTATTTGAAGGAGAAAAAAATAGAATGGGGGAAAAGGTAGAAACAAAGAAAGAGCAAAAATAGAACAAAGAGAAAAAGAAAGAGGATGTGGAAAAAAGAGGAATAAAGGAAAATGAAGACAGAGAATACAAGAGAATAGAAATGAGAAGGAGGGGAAGAAAGAGGGAGAGAGAGAGAAGAAAAAGGATGAGGAGGAAGAGAGGGAGAGAGGGAGGGGAGATGCAGGGAGGGGGAGAAGAAGAGGGAAAGCATAAGGGAGAAAAGGGCAAGAGAGAAACAGACAATCAGACAGACAGAGACAAAGAGTTGTTGTCATCTATAATATGCAACCAGGAATAGAGGAGGGGGACCTGAAGTGTAGGAGAGTGAAGTAAGGCTGAAAATGTGGCCATGAGCATGCCAAAAAAGGAATCTTTTTTTTTTCCTCATGTGGCTACTCCCAGAGTGGGAAGGAGAAGGCAAGAATAGAAAACCAGTTTTCATCCGTATATCCTTCTCTCAGTTTTTAGTCTACTTAGGTCATGTTTTAGTCGTCATTCAGCAAGAGCTAGTCTCCACTGAGCATGGATCTCTGTTCTACCAGAATGATTGGGAACAGAATCCCATCTTCTGCTCTCTTTCTGACATGATGGATCTGATGATTTGGGACATTGCCTCTTTTTTAACAAAAGAGTTTTGAACCTGGAAACTTTTAATGAGAAAGAGTGATCTCCTCAATTGAGTAACAGGACCCATTCCTGCCCCCCTTTTCTGAAACTGCTTGTTCTGAGACTGAGTGTGAGAAGGGCCCATTTTCATGTCTTCTGCCCAATCTTCTCAATCACTAAAAGGTAATGAGGCCTTGAATTTATGCCTCCCCTCCCCCATCCCCAATTACCAGAAGGTAATGAGGCATCAGCTAAAGTAACTGAATGATTCTAATACTGTTCAGAGTACCCAAGAAGGCAAATTTGGTTGATGAGTTTATAGATTTAGACCTGCATCTGACCTTAGAGGTCATCTCAATTCAACTTCATTTAAAGTATAATGTAAGTTAGAGGCAAGGCAGAGATTGTTGGGGTTTTTTTGGGGAGGAGGGGGCGGTTCTCAGCACCTGTCAGAGTAGGCACATAGTAGATGCTTAATCAGTACTTGTAGAATGAATGAAAGAAGACAAGATACCTAGAGACATTATGGATATGAAAGGAGTTGAAGAGGTAGAATTGACATTTAGTAACTGACTGAAAAAGAAAGGGTTTTACAGTCACACATGTTCAGCAAATATACTATATATTTGTATACACTGTTAGGGAAAAAGATTGGATCTCTGATTTTACTGACATAGACAACTTCCTGGTGAAAAACTTCCTTTCCCAATCAGAACACCTTCTCTGTAACTTTCTGTATTAGAAAGCTGCCTAGAAAATTGAGAAATTAAATAGCATTCCCAAGTGTAACCCATTCATATAAGTTATAGGCAGGAAATCCCAAATATCCTTGGTTCATGGGCCAATTCTGTGTCTACCATGAGAAATTGTCTCTTATGTATATACACATGTGGCGTACATATGTGTATATGTATAAATATATACACGTAAATGTATAATACACATAAATGTATAAATAAAATAAACATGTACATGTTACCCATCATTATTGTACATATTGCATTATATACATATAATCTCTATATGACATACTATTTGAAAAGTCTTAGTGTCATTTTAATATTTATTAGCTTAAAATTACATTAAAAAATTTAAAATAATGCCTTGTATAATATGGACACATAGGAAAAATGTGTGTGTTTCTCTCTATTGATCCATCTATCTAGGGTAGCTAAATGGTGCAACAGATAGAACATTGAGTCTGGGGTCAGAAAAACTCATATTCCTGAGTTCAAATCTGGTTGCAGGCACTTTGTAGCTGTGTGACCTTGGGCAAGTTATTTAACCCTCTTTTCCTCAGTTTCCTAATCTGCAAAATGAGCTGGAGAAGGAAATGGTAAGCTACTCCAGAATCTTTGCTAAGAAAACACCAAATGGGATCAGGAAGAGTTAGAGATGATTGAAATGACTGAACAATAACATCTAATTTTCTAACTACATATCATATATTTAGATTAAAATAGTTAAAATCCTTGAAAAGTAGCATCAACTACATATGATAGTATAGAAATCTAGAATTCTTTGATTTTTAACAAAATATAAGTTAATCTGTAGAAATTGATTGGTTCTTGGCAAGCAAAGAATCTTTTTTTTTTTTTTTTGCTATAGAAATATATAGTCTTATGGTGTATTCTGGGATTGGATACAGGGATCCAGTGGATATAATTATATCTGTAGGGTTGTCTCAGAAGACTTTCTTCTGGAAATCCACTCCCCGCTACAAACTGGCCTGTCTCTCCGTGTGGAAACACTGTTTGCTGGTTTTATCTTACCAGGTGTTCAACAGGCTCATTCAGCATATTTCAGTGGGAAACCCTCCTTCTTGTGAGGGGAATTGGTCCTTCTCAGTCAATAAGTGATGGATATAAGCAAAACAGGATGTTTTATACAGGCTGTTTCTGGCATTGTATGCCCTCTGTAGGCCCTCACAACTGTCAGCTTCTGCCCATGTATATCTCAATTACAAGATGAAGAACAAAAATTCCATGAAATACAGTTATCCCTTCCACATTGTGACTTCTTTTCATCACAGTTTTGATATATCATGGTGTGACAAAATAATTTAATGGGAATTTTGAAGGAGTTGTTGAAGTATCACATGCCATAGAAAAAAGTTTAGGAATTCCAAAATGTGTATTTGTCCACATAAGTCTTCCCAGATTTCTCTGAAACTGTCTCTTTTATGATTTCTTACAGAACAATTGTATTCTACTACATTCATGTACTCTTACTTATTCAGTTATTCCCTGATTGATAGGCACTCCATTAGTTGCCAGATTTTTTATTTGGTTTTGTTTTTGCTGCCACAGAAAGAGCTGCTATAAATGTTCTTGTATCTGCAGGATATTTTCCTCTTTTTTCTATCTCTCTGGAATGTAGACATATAAACCTAGTTGTGAAGAGCTTTAAATGCTAGTCAGAGGATTTTATATTAGGAAACTACTGTAGTTCACCGAAGAGGAAAATGATAACTGAAACAAGGTGATGAAGAAAAGGGGATGAACGGTATCCATCTATCCAAGTCTGAGAGATGTTGACAAAGGTGTCAATTGCAAGATTTGGCAACAGATTGTATATTGGGGATGAGTGAAAGTGAGGAACCTCACAATTTTGGAGATTATGAAACTAAGGTGACAATTCTTGTATTAAAAGTTGCATAAAATGTGCCCATCAATATTGTTAAAATCCACAAGATCTCTCTTTACCTATATATAGTAGGACAAAAACAATTCCACAGCATAATCTATTTCAGATAGGAGGCACTTAATAAATGTAGATTTAATTGAATAATATAGTAGATTAGTTTGTGTGTCCATGAGAATCACATAATTCACATGTTTTCAAGTATAAAAGCAAAGCAACACAACACACAAAAAGGTAAGGAAGCAAGAATTTATTAAGCAATTACTATGTACAGGCATTGTGCTAAGTGCTTTACAGATCTTATATTTGATCCTCACAATTATCCTGTGAAGTAGGTATTATTATAATTCTCATTTTAGACTTGAAGAAATTGAGGTGGGTAAAAATTAAGTTACTTACCCAAGGTCACATGGCTAATTAAGTATCTGTGACTGACTCCAAGCTCAGTACTCTATCTATTGTTCCACCTGGAATCAATTATTAAGATTATCTGATGCCTACTATGAGACAGGTACTATGTTAGGTATATGAAAGCATTCCTAGCCCTCTGGGAATTTAGGTTCCATTTTGGGGGTTGGAAATAGTGCACAGATAAATTTTTAATAATGTGCAAAATAAACTGAAAGTAATTCAGGGGAGCAGACTCTAGCATCTGAGAGGATCAGGAAAGCCTTTGTATAGCACATCAGATGAGATTTGAAGGGGACTGGGGATGCCATAGGCAGAGGGAAGGAGTTCTTCCTGGGTTTGGAGTTCAGCCAGTTTGAGGTGAAATGAAAATTTGTTTATAGAGAAAAATTATGGCTAGAGTCCAGCCTACATGAACAGAAGTAATTTGAAACTAGCCTGAAAAGACAGGTTAGGACCAGATTATGAAGGACTTTAAATGCCAATCAGAGGAGTTTTTATTTTATCTTAGAGACAGTAGAAAGCTACTGAAGGGTCAGACATACAGTAAAGTCTTCTTTATGTGGCCTTTGCTGCCAAAATGAAATTTGTGATCATTCAGTCAGAGCTTGGGTATGTTTCCCTTAGTACCATCTATGACCAAAGGGCTCAATCAGCGTGTCAGCAGACGGGGAGACATGGTGTGTGCACTTAGAATCAGGAAGACTCAATTTCAAATCTTGCCTCAGTAATTCACCATGTGACCCTAGGCAAGTCATTTAATCTCTCAGCACCCGTTTTTTCATTTGTAAAATGAGAATAATAGTAGTGTCTACCTCCCAGGGTTGTGAGGATTACATGAGATAATAATTATAAAGCATTTTGCAAATCTTAAATTGCTATGTAAATGCTAGCTAGCTACTCTTTCAGCCTGTTTGTGAGCTGGATAAACTATTCCATATTAACCAAAATGAAATTGCAAGACCCTATGCTGGAGTCACTAGGTATAAAGAGACACAAAATGAAAAATAATCAATCCCTCCTCCTGAAGAGCTTGCATTTGGGGAAAGGAATGGTATTAACATCTTGTGTATGATCTGCTGTGTGAATCTGATAATTTGAGGAGGGAATGAAAATTAATCATTTTTAAGGGGATCAAAAGTCTTTTAATAGGAAATAGTACATGATTTGGGACTTGAAGAATGCTCTCAGAGGCAATCTGAGGTTTTTTTAAGGTAAGGGGACCATGTCATACCTGGGCAAAGGCACACAGGTGGGAGATGGACTCTTGAATTTGTAGATGGTTGTGTCCACTTCCACTAGTAGGAGTGCATTTAGATAAGATTCTTTTTCACCCCCTGGAGGGCCTGGACTCTGATCCCCATCATCATTAGCTGGTAGAAAGATTGGAATTCATTGCAGCTAGTCATTATCCTACTAATGTTCACAATATATTTGTGTGCTTGTGATCTCAGAATGATGGAGCTTCAAATGTGCCCATGCAACAGCTTTTGTACTTGAAACTAGGATTTGTGGTGCAAATTATAAATGACTGCCTTTTAAAATCACAAAACAGCTGTGGATTTTCTTTTGTTTAACCTTTGGAGAACAGGAGGGCTTCCTATGACTGTTTATCATCTTACGTATTCTGAAATGTCCTGCTGTTGGGATCTTCTGAAGCTGACTTCCCCAGATAAGGAGGGTCAGGAAGCTTTCATTTCTAGCACATCTGAGAAGTCCTTTTAATTTTTAGGGGAAAAAAATAAAACCTTCAAGTGAACAACTAAAGAAGCCTGGGGCCTTGGGGCTTCTGTCACATGTTTTCCTCAGCCTTCTTCGTATCTTTTTTTGTTCCTTCCAACATGAGAGGCGGTTTAAGAGGGGACCTCATCCCTAGGCCTCCTGTATGGGGAGGGAGGAAGGAATTGGAGAGAAGATGAGAATGTTGCTTCAGTTTGACTGCCCAAAGTGGAGTAAGGAGGATAAAAATAACTCCCATTTATGTGTCACTTTAAGGTTTATAATGTGCTTGTAATGCATTTGAGTAAGGGTATAATGGGTGTGAATAGGCAGAAAGGAAGTGTTGATGTTCTGGTGTAGTAGTTTGAGACTGAAACCTAAAAACAGAGAGAGTAGAAGAAATGAAAAATGTTCTTTCATTGCCTCTGTGTCTCTATCTCTCTCTATTTGTGTGTTGTGTTTGAGTCGCAGAAGAAGAGAGAAGAGACAGAGACACATAAATTGAGAAAGAGAAAATATAAAGAGACATGTGTGAAAGAGGGTGAAGTAGACTAACATAGAAGGAGTGAAACAGAAAGAGGGTAAAATGCTATAAAGGGAGAAGATTAAACAGGGAGGAGGAAGAAGAAAGAGGAGGAAGGAATGAAGAAGAGAGGGAAAGAAGTAGAGAGGGAAGGAGAAGAAACAGAAGAAATAGGCAATAATGTGTGTGTGTGTGTGTGTGTGTGTGTGTGTGTGTGTGTGTGTGTGTAAGGGAGAGAGAGGGGGGAGGAGGGAGGAAAGGAGAGAGAGAGGAAGAGGAAGAGGGAAAAGGAAAGGAAGGAGAGGGAAAGGGAGAGGTAGAGAGGGAAGGAGGAAAGAAGATATCCTTGTAGAATGCCAGGAAACTTATCAATAAGTAGATAAACCCTCTAGATTATGGGAAAATCAGAAACTCTTTTAGAGTGAAGGTGAAAAGGCAAACAGGGGCAGATAGGGTCCCATTTCAATCCTATGTTTAGCACGTTTATATCATAGACTGCTGCTGTTTTGCTCCTCTGGAAGTCTTGTTCCAGCAGTGTCTTGACAGTCACACTAGGGGGGCTCGAGCATCCTAGCTAAGCAGTAATCTGTCAGCAGATCCAAAACCCCCAGAACAATTAGAGCACTTAGCCTGAGGTTGGGTGAAACAAGATCTTTATTTCCTCTGAAATTTTTCAATTTAGGATTTGTTAATGAGCTGGCTGCTTAATTTCTCTGTTTCTCCTGTTGTAAGATGGGTGTGGCAGAGCACCTGTGTGCTTTCTTAGTGCAGGTCTCAGAATAATGAAGCTTTGATGTCTTTGGTGAAGAGGTATGGGGGAAAATGTGGTGCAATAAAACAACAACAACAACAAAAATCTATCCACTCAAGGTCAGGAAGACCTAGGTTTATTTAACCTCTCTGAGTTTCTATTTCCTTTACTATGAAATAGAGACAATAAAGCCAGGAATATTTACCACACAGTTTTGTTGTAAGAATCATTTTGTAAAACTTTAAAATGTTAGCTGAATAGCAGTTATCATATCATCATCACCACCACCATCATTATAGTTATTATAATTGCAAATACAGAATCAGGAAACCTACAATTTAGCCCCAGTTCTGATGCTGTCCATGGTATTTATGATGGTCGACATCAGTTCTCTGAGCTCCAGTTTTCCACTTTCAATTTAATGAGCAGGTCACAATAGACAAGTAACAGTTAGGTGCAGACATTTCTTGAAGGAGGAAAGTTGCTTTGTTAATAATCATTTTAAAATTCTGAAATCAAATATGTATATATATATTCCATTTGTCAAATATTTTAACATAGTTAACATGTAGTGGACTTCCTGCCATCTAGGGGAGGGGGGAATGGGGGGAAAATTTGTAATGGAAAGCTTTGTAAGGGTCAATGTTGAAGAATTACCCATACATATGTTTTGGAAATAAAAAGCTTTAAAAAAAATTAAAAAATAATAAAAAAATAAAATGTTGAAATCTCTTTGATAGACAAAACCAAATGAAAAAAAAAAAACTTTGAGATGTTGCCTTCCAGAAATACTTTAAAAAATTGTGATATCATTGATTTGCAAGGATCCTCCAAAGATATATATTGGAATGCAATCCATATCTGCCCAACTTGAGCAAAGAGACCCTTAGATCAGTTTTTTTTTTCTTTCTCAATAGTATCTCATTTTCCTCAATACATGTAAAGATGATTTTCAATATTCATTTCTGTAAGATTTTGAGTTCCAAATTTTTTTCTTCCTTTTTCTCCCTTCTCCCCCATTCCTGAGACAGAAATCAATCTAATATATGTTAAACATATATAATCTTTCTAAATTTATTTCTATATTTGTCATATTATGCAGGAAAAAATCAAACCCAAAGGGGAAAACTATGAGAAATAAAAAGCAACCAAAACAAAATGAAACAAAATGAGGTGAAAACACTATGCTTTGATCCACAGTCTCCATAGTTCATCCATTTGACCTTTCTGGTGTAGATGGACAAGACAACTCCTTAGAATGAATAGTGATTTCTTGCAGATGATCTGTTGTGTTTTGAAGTTTGGTGTAAACAGTACTTTAAATAGAGAAGGGGGTATAAAAACAGCTTATATCTCTCAAAGAGGAAAAACTGTCTCAAATTATATGTCACTTTAAAGGAATATGAGTATATTATTAAAAATGACAAGTGTAAAGACTAGAAAGAATTAATGAGATATGCAAAGTGAAATAATGAGAAGAGAATATATATTGACTATGGCTATATAAAAATAACAGCAATCAAACTTTGTAAGGAGACAGAAAAGAAATCAGAAGTGTACAATAATAATAAGAGTAGATATTTGTATAATGCTTTGACTTGCAAAATAATTTATGTACATTACCTTGTTTGAGTCCTACAACATCCCTGTTAGGTAGGAGAGGAAAAATATTATTCCTTTCCTCTACTCATCCCCATTTTAATAGGTGAGAAAATAGCTCAGAAAGCTTAAAGAACTTGTCTGTGGTCACATAGATAATTAATGTTGGCTAGAATGCAGGGACAGATTTCTCCTGACTCCATGCCTAGTTCTCTTTCAAGTCTAATTTATTATAAATTCTTGTTAATAATTTGTTACATTTTCTATTTTTAAATTCAATTATAAATATTTGAGATTTAATATTTTATCGTGAAATTTAGTCTCCATATTATATTTTTATTTGCCTGTTCATAATTTTCAGTTTGTTTTTATTTATAAGACAATTATTCAAGTCTTAACTACATGTATTTATATTGTTTGGGGTATATTAGCTTTTATTTGAGAAATTAATAATAATTTTCTGAAGGAAGAAGATTGACTACAGCAGGGATTCTTAAATATTTTGGTCTTATGACCCCTTCATTCTGTTAAAAATTAATGAGGGCCCCAAACAGTTTTTTATTTTGTAAGATCTATCAATATTTACCA
>JAJPUD010000625.1:603069-632149 GCA_023553655.1 Myrmecobius fasciatus | reverse complement strand
AGGAGCATATAAATTACTGTGGAAAATGATGATTAGTGATAATAATTGTTCAAGAAAACATGTGTGTCACCTGCCTCTAAATGGTAATTTATTTTTAACTAATGAATAATTCAAGCTTCTAATGTTTAGGACAGTCTCTATACTTATAGTTGTTACTAACTAGTTCCCTAGTCAGATTCAGAGATCAGCAATTGTGTACAACTAGAGATTGACTTATCACATTTTCACATATCTAATTCCTTTATATCACTTAGTGACCACATTTTCTCTTCTCATAGGTCATATTCTCTGTATTCAATTTGCCCCATCTTCAAATCCAAGTAGAATTTAATAGTCAATGGCACCCAGGTTTTCCAATTCTTCTAAATGCATTAATGTTTACAGGGTAAAAAGCTTTGAGATCAACCATGCAAAACAATGATAGATTTTACATTCCAGAATGAAGAAACCCCATATGAATATTGGTCATGGTGGGGTTTTTCAAATAAGCATTTTCACATATCTGAAAGACATCTCAGGCTGTTTCTGTGCTACTCGGTGTTCTGAAAACTACATCATGAAGGCTGCTACATATGCTATTTTAAGTACCAATATTGCACTAAAAACCCACCTCAATCTGATGTGCTACAGACAAAGGCATTAACAGAACAAAGAAGTTACTATATTGCCAGTTTTCCTAGTTGAGAGAGATGTCTTTCTGGAGATCACATTTGAGTAGACGTGTTATCATTTAAAGATTCCTACTCCATGAAATTAAAATGGAATCTTCCAGTAATTATTCTGCTAAATACATCTGAGTGGTTAATTTTTAAACCCCCGATTATTAACCATTAAATGATTTAAACAGGTTAAAAAAAACTTGAAGTGTTTTATCAACTAAAAATCAACTCCCAGTTACTTCCACTAACCTTTTTGTACAGGCAATCCACAGACATATTTGTGGGTGTATGTGGTATTTTATGGTGGGGTTTGGAGGGGGGCTGGAGGAGAATGGAAATAATGAGAAAAGATATTTTTATTAGTTCTTCTGAAGCCTTCCTTAGTACAAAACTTGGCCCAAAATAATGCTTACTTTTTTTTCAATCACTTCTGCATTCTTCCTCCCCAGAAAAAAAAAAGTTGACTAAAATGATCCCATTTTCCCTCACTACATTTTAACACTGTACTTAGACCAAAAGAAGAACATCATATGTAGATGTGAGAAGGACTATTGTCAATAGCTACAATGACATCTCCCGTAGTAGAACTTAGTACAGAGCTGGCAATTCTATGGTATTGGTGAATCCTTGAATGAGAATAATCTTCTAAATCCTTATATGTTATAACTTCAGAGATATCTAGAAGAATTCAGAATTCAGTCTCCAAAATAATCTCCCTTATCTGTCCTCTGATGTCTAAAAGTCCACAATTAGATACTCATTACTTTGATATAGGCCTTATTAAAATATAAATACTTGTGAGAGGCAGCATAGTATAGAGGGTAGAGAGCAGCATCAGAGTCAAGAAAATATGAGTTTGCATTCTGCTTCTTACATATACTCCTGTATAAGCCAATTCACTTAATAACTCAATGTCAAAGACAACTCTATAAGACCATAAATTATAGGGAAGGTGCTAATATGCATTGATAGATGGAATTTTTAAATCTAAATTTGCTTCTACGAATGAAACCAAGGCCAAGTATTATCCCAGGCTTTGAGAATATAAAACAGTCCACTTTATTCATTGTAGCCAGCCATGCCTTGGGATGTGGATCTGCTCTATATCCATCTTTTTCTTTTTCTCCACCCTCTCTTTTTTTGCTCAGGAAGGAAAGAGGCTTACTGTGTTTTGGGATGTGAAGGAAAAATTTTTCCTGCCTTCCCCTTATCAAACAGAGAAAGATATATCAGAAAGGCTGTTTACCTTAATAGCACCTGAAGCAAAGCTGGATGAGTCATGTCCCAAGAATGTTTGACCAGAACTCACATGGAAAGGGATGGTTTATTCACTGCTGCATGTGAGCAATCAACACATAGCATATAGCAGCAGGAATGGTTTTCTAGAATCAATGCCAAGGCTATACACACTGAGATTTTCTATCCCCATTCTGGTTATAGAGGCACCTTGCCCATCCCTTTTCAACCATGAATGCCAAAACTGCTGTTAGCAGGGGAAGTGGTTGGTAAAGAGGGGTGCTAATGCAAGGAGTGGGAAGGATTCTCATTCAGGATTGTGCTATTTTCTTTGTAACAGAGTTAACTTCAGAAGTTCCAGGGGGTTTTTGGTTTTGTTCTTTGCTGAAACAGTTGGAGTTAAGTGACTTGCCCAGGGTCACACAATAGGAAATGTTAAGTGTCTGAGATCAGATTTGAACTCAGATACTCCTAACTTCAGGGCTAGTACTCTATCCACTACACCAACTAGCTGCCCCCAGTTCCAGGTTTTTTAACCGGGTAGGAGCGAAGTTGCAAAAGATCAGTAAATTAATGATAGAAATTCCCAAAACTTGAACCTAAGCTGATGAGAGTAAATAGGTAATGAGATCCGTGGGCTGTGTAGTCATTCTTGGTGAATGAGTTTAATTGCTTCCTTTCCTGAGAACAAGTGTGCTTTTGTTTTGTTTTGTTTTGTTGGGGGGGGGGGCTTTTTTGGAAGATATTGAGGAAAAAGGTAAAGAAAGGCTGGAGATACTGTAGGCAGAGCTTATCTGCTTTGTAATTTTCTTTCTACTTGCCATTCAAAATCCCTTTATAATCTGATTAGGCTGGTTATATATTTACTCTCCATTGGATACTCCATATCCTAGCCAAATTAGCCTGCTAGCACTTAGCTATATGGAACAATCCAGCTCCCATCTCTGTCTCTATGCATAGGCTATTCCACACCTTATCCCATCTATACCTACCCCTCCCCTGCTCCCTGTCTGGAATGCTCTCCCTCCTCATCATCACCATTTTGTAAGCCCTAGTCTCCTTCAAAATTTAGCTCAAGTACTGCTTCTTTCAAAAGACCTTTCCTAATCCTCCCAATTTTTAATGCTCCCCACCATCACCATCACTGTGCTTTTATTTTGATTTTGTCATTAATTTACTTACATGTGAACATTTTGGATCCTCTAAATAGAACATAAACTCCTAATGACATCGTAGTCTTAAAGAATGGAGGACAAACAACATGGGCTGGATTTCTTTCTTAAAGACCATGCCTTAAACCCAAATCATTCTAGTTCTCATTGATTACACAACAAAGGTCCTGAACCAAGCTTTTATTGCCTCAAAGTTAATATAAATAGCAATTCTGTTTTGGCTAGAAACCTTGGGGAGAAAATCTCCTCCCAAATTGATTGATTACTTTTTTTTTTAACTAGGTAGAAAAGACCATTCTTTGCCTCAATGCTTTCTTACCCAGCTTTAATCACTAAATGGGCAGTTGCCTCAATCAAGCTGAAACCTGTTAGCTTGAAAAGGTCAACCCACTGTATCCAAAGCCTTCTCCAATTGTCCTGATCTATATCTGGCCACTGGACTCAGATGGCTACAGAAAGTGAGGTCAGTAACCTTGCAAAGACCTCCCTCACTCAGATCCAATTCATTTGTATGTCATGGCATCATTTCCTTGATGTCATGGTCATGGTCATTTTTTTAGAAAGAAGAGGAAAGGAATTGTCTCACTTTCATATTTTTGCATCCCCAACACCTAGAAAAGTAATTGTTGATTGAGTGAGTGATTGACTGGTTGACTGATATTTTCACTTGGTCCTTCATGGAACATTCACAAAGCAAAATCAATATCCTTTTATGAGATTGCACGCTATATGATGTGGCATGTGAACCAAAGATTCCAGCTTTACAAATGGCGCTGTTCAAATCAATCTTTTTTAAGAGCTATTTTAAGATTTTTTTCCCCTCCTTATTTTATGGTTTTCCATTTTAGTTTTCCTTTTCTTTCCTGAGTAACCTGCCAAACTATTGGAAAAACTACTGAGAACATAACAATTTAAGTTGTTTTTCCCCCAATAGTGTTTTTCTTCCAATAAGTCAAGCATTATTAGAGCTGCCTTCAGTACAAAAGAGAGATTTATAAATCTATATAAATTTATATACATATATATAATCTATATATATAAATTTATAAATTGAGGAACAATCAAAGGCCAAAAGAATTTCCTTGAACTTGTTACAATGCTCTTACCTTCTTTCTTTTCTTTTTTTTTATTAAAACTTTTTATTTGCAAAACATATGTATGGGTAATTCTTCAACATTAACCCTTACAAAGCTTTCTGTTACAAATTTCCCCCCCTACTCCCCACCCCTCCCCTAAATGGCAGGATAACATGTTAATTATGTTAAAATACTTGACAAATCGAATATATTTCCACACATCATTTTTGTGCAAGAAAAATCATATCTACAAGAAAGAAAAATCAAAGAAAGGAAACACAATGCAAGCAAACATCAATAGAGAGCATGAAAATGTTATGTTGTGGTCCACATTTCATATCCCTCTCTCTGTGTGTATATGGCTTTCTTCACTGAACAATTGGAACTAGTTTGAAACATTTTATTGTTGAAGAGAGCCATGTCTATCAGAATTGATCATCATATAGTATTGTTGTTGCCATGTATAATGATCTCCTGGTTCTGCTCATTTCACTCAGCATCAATTCATGCAAGTCTCTCCAGGTGTCTCTGAAATCGTCCTGCTGGTTGTTTCTTACAGAGCAATAATATTCCATAACATTCATATACCATAATTTATTCAGCTACTCTCCAATTGATGGGCATCCATTCAGTTTCCAGTTTCTAGCCACTACAAAAAAGGCTGCCACAAACATTCTTGCACATGTGGGGCCCTTTCCTTCCTTTATGATTTCTTTGAGATATAAGCCCAATAGAAACACTGCTGGGTCAAAGGATATGCACAGTTTGATAACTTTTTGAGCATAGCTCCAAATTGCTCTCCAGAATGGCTGGATCTGTTCACAGTTCTACCAACAATGCATCAGTGTCCCAGCCTTCCCACATCCCCTCCAACATTCGTCATTATCTTTTCCTGTCATTTTAGCCAATCTGACAGGTGTGTAGTGGTACCTCAGAGTTGTCTTAATTTGCATTTCTCTGATCAATAGTGATTTGGAGTCTTATCTTCTTTCTAAGCTGAAATTCCCTGCATTTGTCTCTAATAGTTTCAATTTGAAAAAAAAAAAAGCTTATCTCAAAGGCTACTATTAAAATACTAATTTGGATGGGTTGAGAAGAACTCAGATTTAAAATTTCCCAACAACATTTTAATATCTGTGTAAGCATCATGGACCAGTGGAGTCCTGCAATTGGAGCCAGAAAGCCAAATGTTGCTACCTAACTCTCTGTGTAACCTAAAGCAAAACTTTCCTGTAAAATAAGAGAATTGAATGAGATGGTCCCCCAACTGAATGTTATAAGCCTGTCAATCATTTCCCCTTTTCAAACCTCAGTTTTCAATCATCTCTGTTGTATCTTCTAATTCTAAATCTTATGATCCTGAAACATTAGCAAGCATTGATTTATCTGAACAGCTAATAATCGCCTCTTGGGAAAGAGTTGGAGCCCAAAGGAATTGGAACAAAGGAAAGGAAAGTTTTGATGGGTCATACATGGTATCAGGAAAGGGATAGCTCATGGGAAGTGGTGAAGAATAGATGTGACTTTTGTCCAAACAGTAATTATTTGTCCTGTATAGGACAAGCAATAGTTTGTGCAAGAATTCCAAGTTCCTTTTTATTACATAGAAAATATTGCCCATGGTAGAATAAATTCATAAGTTTCAATTGAACTTTTTAAAATGTGAAAGTTTAACCCTTTCCTTACCACATTAATTAATGTGGTAAAGTAATGTGGTAAAAAGGTAAGGAAACAAATAATTAATGACAATAATAACGAAACTTCATATTTGTATAGTTTTCTATACTTTTAAAGCATTTCAAATGCATAATTCACTTTGATTCTCACAAAAATTCTTTGAAGTAGATAACATAAATATCATCCCCATTCAACAGATGAGTAAACCAGTTCAGAGAGAAACAATGCATGAATGCAAAAGCTGAAAGGGATCTTAGACACCATCTAATCCAACCTTTACATTTTACAAATGAAGAAACTGAGGCAGATAAAAGTTAATTGACTTGTTCAAGGTTACAGAAAGAGTTAGCAGTCTGGTCAAAAGTATAGTCCCCATTCTTAGAATATTTTTTTAAAGCACAAAATAGAATACACAGGATTAAAAAGGAAACAAATTATATTGAAGAAAAAAACAAATTCATGGACTATAAAGTCTACCATGAACATATATCAATCTAATGATGAATCTGACTATTAATATAGTTTAGTAATGACATCACATAGGAAGTGGTTGAAATATTCCCCTCCCTTTTTGCTAGATGGCCAATTCAGATCAAATGAAGAAAGATCACAAGAAAGTCATTAGACCTTTACATTAGACCTTTCATTGGAAAATAAAGATTGAAAGCCAAAAATGTGAATCAAAAAGGCTTAACTATCAGAAAAACTCAGCCTGGTTCAAAAGCTAGAAGGACTTTTTTATCTATGAAAATAACAATAATAGCATTTACATAAAACTTTAAGGTTTACAAAGTCTTCTACAAATATTATCTCCTTTGATTCTCACAATAAACTTGGATAGTAAGTGAAATTATAAGACCCACTTTACCTATGAGGAAACTACGGCAGAAGAGTGGCTTGTCTGGGTCACACAGTTAGCAAATGTTAGGGGTAGGATTTGAATTCAAGTCTTTCTAAATTTGTCATGCACTTGCCCCTTAGAATCATCACCTAAAATTACAAATCCTTCCAGAAAGGAAATCCTTACTGTTTGCTTTGAACTACTTTGGGGAAAATAATGCAGAAATCAAGAATTCATACTAGAAATTCATTGCATCACCCCTACAATGTGCTTTTGACTTAACAAAGTCTTTAAAAACAGTCACATGGCAGATTTGGTTCAAGTTTTCAGTCATTATCTACCACTGAACTCAGATACAATGTGCTTCTGGTGCTAATTAGGAGATTCAACTCCCACTCCATGTCCATCTGTCTGTCATGTAACAATATTTGATTTTTTCTGGGTTGATGTCTATCTGTGCTATCTTTTCTTTCACTCTTCATATATCTGCCATGGAGATATCATGAGAATTAAAGCTTGATTCTGATATATTTTCTATAGTCTTATGATTTGCCCAAGAATAGCACATGAGAAAGAAACAAAATTCTAACTTAAACAGAAAAAAATCCAATGTATTCTTTAAAGTAAAAATTCTTAAACTTTTTTTTTGTCTTGGAATCCTTTACAATATTAAAAATTAGGTAGTACTCCCCACCAAGACAGAGAGACACAGATAAATAGAGCCAGAGGGACACAGAGATATAGAGCCACAAAAAGAAACAGAGACTAAAACTCATTTAGCATGGAGACATTGTCTGATATGTTTCACTCCATATCTGCCCACTGTTCACTCCATAATCAGCAAAATGATCATCAATGAAGAACTTATGGCCTCTGTGGGTCAGTCAACAAAGACAATAGCAATGGCCCTTACTGAGCCCAGTAGAACCTGGCCCTGAAGTTGGCCAACTGGACAGCTTAATGGTACAGGTCTCATGATATTATACTACCACCACCAGCAAATTCCACTAGTGCCCTATTGATCATAGGATTGAATATTAACTCTTCTATTTGACATTTAAAGATTTCCACGGCCTAATCTCTCATTAACTTTGTGTGTGCATACCCCTGAGTATATATATATATATATACATATTTATGCACATATATAACACTTGCATATGTACATGGATGCTTTCATTTGTACATGTGAGTAATGTGTATATGTGGTTGCTGTCTGTATGTTGCCTATGCAGTGTGCATATGTGTAAAAACATACATGTAAGTGTCAATAAAGAGTATGTATATACATGTGTGTGTTCATATATACATGTGTGCATGCATTGTGTTTGCTTTCCTCCTCAAACTTGGCATTCTAATCATACTGACCCATTTGATACTCTATACTATGCATTTCCCACCTCTGTCTTTGCACTAATCATCCTCCAAGCATAGAATTCATTCCCTTCCTCTTTTCTTTATTTCTTTCTTTTTCTCCTTTTTTTCCTTCCTTCCCTCCTTTTTTTCCTTCCTTCTTTTCTTCCTTCCTTCCTTTCTTTCATATATATATATATATTTTGCTGAGACAATTGGGGTTAAGTGACTTGCCCAGGGTCACACATCTAGGAGGTATTAAGGACAAATTTGAACTCAGGACCTACTGACTTCAGAGCTGGTGCTCTATCCACTAAGCCACCAACCTGCCCCTCCCTTCCTATTTCTACCAGCTGAAATCCTTGGTTTCCTTCAAGATTCTGTTGAAATGCCACATTCTTCAGAATGTGGCACTTCCTGGTCCTCCTAGAAACTAGGATACCCCTTCATCAAACTATTTTGAATTAATTCTATTTATATAGTACATAAACAGAATTAGGATACCTCCTTTCTCAAAATAGTTTACATTAATTCTGTATAATTCTTCTGTTTGACATTTAAAGATCTCCATAGTCTCATCTCTCAATACCTCTCTATGTGTATATACACACATGTATGCTTATGTGTGTACATACAAGGCACAAAATTATATATGTATACCCATGGGGCATATAAGTTCATTGGTATATTGTCCATCTGTATGTATTTATGCATATGAATATATGTGTAGGTTGTAGGCATCTATATAATTTATGTACATGCATGTATGTATTTGTATTCATATATACATTGTGTGTGTTTATGTGTTTGTGTATGTTTACTCTCCTTCTGCATTCTAATCATACTAACCTATTTGATATGCCTCTCCCACCTCTGTGCCTTTGCAGTAAATATCTTCTATGCATGGAATTTATTTTCTCCTTATTTCCACCAGTTGAAATTCCCAGTTTCCTTCAGGATTCAGTTGAAGTGCCAACTTCTATAGGATGTCTTTCCTGGTCCTCCTATGAACTAGGAAACCCCTTCATCAAACTACCTTACATTAATTCTGTTTATATGGCATATGTACTCACACATATATGTCATTTCCCCAACTGAAAGCTAAGTTCCATGGAGGTGGATTGTTTCATTTTCATCTTTGAAGCTCTAGCATTTTGACATAGTACAATGTTTATTTGATTACTGATAAGAGGTAGCATCTGATCAATCACTGCAGTAAAGCTATTGCACCCCTCTCCTCCAAAGAAACAACCTTAAAGAATGGCAATTCCTTAAAAGTACCAGTACACTTTTTTTCATTACCTATTCCCACAAAAAGTTGGAACAATGGTTTTCAGACTTTTAGGTCTCTGAACTCCTTTGTATTCTTAAAAATTAGTGAGGACCTTGAAGAGCATTTTGTTTACATGAGTTATCTATCTACTGATATCTACCATATTTGAAATTAAAACTGATAAATTTTAAATGTTTATTTATTCTAAAATGACAAAAACAACCCTATCCCATTTTAACATAAACAACACATTTTTATGAAAAAACTATATATTTAAAACAAAAATATTCATGAGAAGTGGCATTGCATTATTTTTTATATTTTTTTGCAAACCTATTTAATGTTTGGCTTAATAAAAGACAGCTGGATTCTAGTTATGTTTCTGCATTCAAGCTGTTGCAATGTGTTGTTTTTTGATTGAAGTACGTGAAGAAAATTCAGCCTCATATACATGTATTTGGAAAGAGGAGAAGCATTTTAATAGACAAATAATATTATAAAAATAACTTTAACCTTTAACCCCTGAAAGGATATTTGAGATCTCTCAAAAAAGTCTCTCCAGAATTCTTTGAACTACGTATTGAGAACCACTTAGTTAATTTCATTAATTTCAAAGAGGTTTTTTTTTTATTATTTATTTTTTGGTGGAAGAAGAGGAGGAAAGTTTTAACCTGGACTTGTTCAATGTGAAGACCCACAATTTCAAAAAGAATTTCATTCAACTCATAATTTATTTTGATTTTGGTCATGTGATATAGATGGGTTATTATTGTTGCACTATTGTTGATTGCTGTCAAGTTCACGTTAAAATAGGTCTTCTTCATAATAATTTTTTCCTGGTATCAATTGTTCTTATTGCCTTGAGGCCTAGACTTTGGTGTATCTATTCAACAAGTCAAATTAAGGTGTATCCAAATTTGGTGTATCCATTCAACAAGTCAAATTAAGTATATCTGATTGACTCTATAATAGAAGGTAAATCAGGAAGATATGAGTCAACAGAATTAGCACCATTCCAAATCTTCCTCATTGATCTTCTTCAAAATATTGGGGCAAAGAGGACCATTTTAAACTTCCTTTAATTGAAGTTAATTCCATCCCGACTATCATGAACCTGTATTTATTTCTAAATCATAGCTACCTTTGAAAGTGAGTCATTCAAGATTAGAAGGGAAGCAATAAACTGGGAAAGCATGTTTACCTTCAAAGGTTCTGATAAAGGCCTCATTTCTAAAATATATGGAGAATTGACTCAGATTTATAAGAAATCAAGCCATTCTCCAGTTGATAAATGGCCAAAGGATATGAACAGACAATTTTCAAATGAAGAAATTAAAACTATTTCTAGTCATATGAAAAGGTGCTCCAAATCACTATTGATCAAAGAAATGCAAATTAAGACTATTCTGAGATATCACTACACAACTGTCAGATTGGCTAAGATGACAGGAAAAGATAATGATGAATGTTGGAGGGGATGTGGGAAAACTGGGACACTGACACATTGTTAGTGGAACTGTGAACAGATCCAACCATTCTGGAGAGCAATTTGGAACTATGCTCAAAGAGTTATCAAACTGTGCATACCCTTTGACCCAGCAGTGTTTCTACTGGGCTTATATCCCAAAGAGATTTTAAAGGAGGGAAAGGGACCCACATGTGCAAGAATGTTTGTGTCAGCCCTTTTTGTAGTGGCAAGACACTGGAAACCAAATGGATGTCCATCAATTGGAGAATGGCTGAATAAATTATGGTATATGAATGTTATGGATTATCATTGTTCTGTAAGAAACAAGCAACAGGATGATTTCAAAGAGGTCTGGAGAGAATTACATGAACTAGTGCTAAGTGAAATGAGCAGAACCAAGAGATTATTATACACGGCAACAACAACAATATAATATGATCAATTCTGATTGACGTGGCTCTCTTCAACAACGAGATAATTCAGTGAAGAAGAGAGCTATCTACACCCAGAAAGAGGACTGTGGGAAACTGAGTGTGGACCACAACATAGCATTTTCACTTTTTCTGTTGTTTGCTTGCCTTTTGTTTTTTTTTTCCCTAAGGTTTTTTCTTTCCTTCTTGATCTGATTTTTCTTGTGCAGCAAGATAAGTTTATAAATGTGTATACATATATTGGATTTAACATATACTTTAACGTATTTAACATGTATTGGACTACCTGCCATCTAGGGGCGGGGGTAGGGAGAAGAAGGGGAAAATTTAGAACAGAAGGTTTTGCATGGGTCAGTGTTGAAAAATTACCTATGCATATGTTTTGTAAATAAAAAGCTTTAATAAAAAAAATGAAAGGGAAAAAAAGAGAGTCAGATTAATGCATTGTAGATGGAGTTATGAGCTGATCTAACTATTGTGGAGGTCAGTTTGGAAGTATGCCCAAAAGGCAATAAAACTATGCAGCTCCTTTGATCCAGCAGTGTCTCTACTGAGTCTGTATCCCAAAGAGATCATAAAAGAGGAAAAGGACCCACATGTGCAAAAATGTTTGTAGCAGTCTTTTTTGTAGTGGAAAAGAACTGGAAATTGAGTAGTTACCTATCCATTGGGGAATGGATGAATAAGTTATGATATATGAATGTAATGGATTATTGTTCTATTAAAAATTTTTCTCATTTCTCATTTCTGCTCATTTCAGAAAAACCTGGAAAGACTTACATGAACTGATACTGAGTGAAGTGAGCAGAACCAAGAGAATATCATACATAGTAACAAGAAGATTATGTGATGATCAACTGTGATGGATTTGGTTTTTTTCAACAATGAGGTGATTCAAGGCAATTCCAGCCTACTTGTGATGGAAAGTGCCATCTGCATCCAGAAAGAGAACTATGGAGACTGAGTATGGATCAAAGCATAGCATTTTCACCTTTTATTTGTTATTGTTGTTTGCCTGATTTTTTTTTCTTTCTCATTTTTTTCCTCCTTTTGATCTGATTTTTCTTGTGCTACAGGACAAATATGGAAATTTGTTTAGAACTGCACATGTTTAGCCTATACCAAATTGCTTGCTGTCTAGAAGAGAGGAGAGGGAGGATGAGAGGGAGAAAAATTTGGAACACAAGATTTTACAAAGGTAAATGTTGAAAATTATCTTTGTATGTATTTGGAAAAATGAAATGCTATTAAATATTTTTAAAAGAAAAAAAAGTGAGTCAGGACTGGATGTAACCTCAAGTGGCTGGGGGGAAAGAGGAATGCCAGCAGTGATGCACTTAAAACTGGAGGAGGTTGCCATATGCTTGTGTCAGTATGTATGTAATGCCTGGATGTACAATGGGTATAGTATGTACATATAGGTATGAAAATACAGGTGTATACATATATGACATCTAGATCATTAGCCAAATAATTTCCATATTCTGATGGAAAAAAAATCAGTTATAGTAGACTGACATTAGTAGCAGATTGACAGGTTCTACCTGTGATTTCACTCATTTTTTTAATTAGTTAAAATTATGTATATATATACATATATTTAAACACATACAACACATGTCTATACACATACATTTATGTTCTAAGATCAATCTTAGAATGCTAAATGCCTGCCACCTGGAATTTAACCAGTGGGATTTATATTTAGTTTTTCTCCATAAAACTCTCTAACAGCAGCAGTTTCCACCTAAGCAAGTGGAAAAACCGAGTCACAAAAAGATTCAATGATTTGCTACAAATTACCTCTGATCCTTGAAGTTCACTTTGTGTTCATTCACTAAACATACCTGAATTTCCTAAAAAGCTTTTGTAATCTGACTGCTCTCCATGTGTGTATGTAGAAGTGTCCTTGTGGTTTAATGGTATAAGTAAGAGTCTTACTGCTATCAATTCTCCAAGGAAAAATTAATAAAATATTTAGATAGAGAAGAAGAAACATTATTCCACTACTTCCAATACAATGGCACAATGATGAAGACTCCATTGTGATCATAAGAAGCTTTCTAGCAAAATTGGAGGCCTGGGGGCAAGGCAAGAGAGAGGTGTTCTATACTCAACACACCTTCCAGTCAAACAAGTTATATCAATTCTCTTGTATTCCCAAGACTTCCCAAAAGGAGGGAAACCATTTGTTTGATGACCAAATAAATAAGAATTAATTTATTATTTGTATTATCATGATTCTTGTCAATTAAGAAGGGATGACAAAAGAAAACAGGGACTTTGTTTTAAATCTAGTTTGGGTTGAAATAAAGAAGAGGACCAAGTACCTATACCGATTGTGTCCCCTCCCCCATCCCCTTAAACCCTCCATCCACACATCACCTTGGCTTTTAAAATTTAGGAAAGGTGGGTACGTGGAGGGAGAGCGTTCAAGGAAAAAAAAAACAAGTCTTTTTTTGCATAAAAATTTTAAAAAATTGTTCAAAAACACACAAAAAAATCTGTCATTAGTTAAAAGTGGAATTCTAGCCAGGTAAAAAGCTAATCGAAGTGCTGCAACGGAAATAGCACAAGAGAGCACAGACTCGCTTAGCGCTCTGAATGCCACCGACCGCAAAAGGGGGCATTCACAATCTTTGCAGAAAATCTGTTGCCCCCAAACACTGACTGCAAAAAGTCATCAGATTCAGGTCTTCGAATTATAAATTCTTCAGGCTGCCCTAGGTGCCCCGGGTCAATTGTTTCTAAAGATTACCCAAGTTAAACTGGTTTGGTGATTCGTTAACTAATAATCTTAAAAAATGGGTCCCTTTAAAAGAAAGAATCATTTCTGTAGTTTAACATGGGCTGAGCTGGTCTCACCTAGATCGTTACTGGTTTGGGGAGCTGATTTTCCTTTAATTCAATAGTTTCACCTTAAAAGATATCTTCAAAACCTGTGCTAATTGACCAATTGTCCATCTTTTTGCATCCCTGTTCTTCTCAAACATCGATAAAGGACAATCAAACTCAATTTTTGCCCTGTGGGAAAATTAAAAAAAAAATCAACCTAGAGTCAGGAACTACTCACATATGCCTGTATGCAAAACGCCTAAATCTCCCCAGGTCTGTTCTACCCCTGGGGCTGCGGCTAAATACGTCTCCCTGCTTTCCCCCACCCCTTATCGAACATCCTGGATGGATAGGGCCCCCCCATCCCCACCCCCAAACTCGGGGGAAGCAGGTAAAAATAAATAAATAAATAAAAACGACACACCTTCCCAGGAGTAGAAGGCACGCCTTCCACATGCAACAATTTCTCTTGAGTCTGCATCTAATATAGCCTGTATTTTCTGACTCTAGGGTTTTATGGAGGAATTGGCAACTAGATGTGTCTGCAGACTCGGATAGAAGAGCAGGAAAGCTGCACACTTGTTTTTAAGGGCTCGGAAGTTGAAAAGCCCTCAGCCACAGCTGGAAGCCTAGCCCCAAATTAGCTCCTGACTCCAGGCACATCAGCCCAGATGTTCCCGCCTGCCCTAAGGCAGGAAGTGGTTCCCAGTCTTTCAGACCGACTTTTTAAAAATATATTTTTTAAACCAAATTCAGACACATATTGATTGCCTTAAGTCTAAGGGGTAAATAAACTGGTACAGATCTTATATATTTGGTCTTTACTTTGAAAACTTCGAGGTGACGTAAACTCTAACTCTGAAATTACTCTGCCCGGGAAGCCCACCCCGGCCAAAGGACCAGTGAGGAAAACTGTCACGTGCTAGCCAAGGCGACAAAGCTGTCCAGTTTACTTTGGGCTCTTTTTAAAGATGAAAAATAATTGCTTTTCCTGAGAGTATCCGTTCCTTTTTAACTTTTAAATCTCATTCTAATTTATTGAAATTTCATTTTTTTATAATGTATATTTTATGTTTTGAGTTTTGAACACTTGAACTCCCTCCCCCTTTTCACTTTATTGAGGCTTCAAGCAATTTTTCTTTACTGTGCTGTTGTATACATAATATCCACATGTTTATGTACGTACTAGTGAATCTACAGCTGAGTAACGCTTTTAGTCCCGATTACATTTCCTCTCCTTTGGAAGACCTTTTCAAACACTTGGAATCTAACCCTTTGGCACCACTTCCACTGACCTCAATTTTGTTCCAGAGTTCCCTAGACAGGTGGGACTCCACCCTTCCTTCCCTGCTCATTGAATACTATCCAAGGAAGGGAAGAGGACACAGATGTTTTTTGTTTGTTTATTTGGGGGGCTTTGTTTATTTTTTTGGAGGGGCATTCCCCAGTTTCCTCAGAAGCCGCTACCTGAAGCCCCAAACTCCGAGGCCCGAGAGTCCCGCTGTTTGGAAGTCTTGAGAGTGCAGGTGTGCGCCTGCCTTTTCTGTGGCAGCCCTTCCCAAAGCAGGGACCCATCTTCTGGGCTCCTGCTTGTTAACAGCCATAACAGGCTAGTTCTAGTCACCAAAAGGGTTAAGGTGTGGGAAGAGAGCAGTTTAGAAAGACCAAACAGTCCCCCTTTTCACTTGTGTTTCATATTTTCTCGGTGTGCCTTTCATCCCATGTCACTTCTCTTATACCTAGTTTTGGCTCGAGTTTCTCCTGTAGAGAAGTGGGGTCCTTGGATCTTCCTTATCGGTACTGGAAAGTGAATGAAAGAAAGAGCTAAACTCGGGCCTCAGGCAATTTTCTCTTGTATTGCCCATTCCCTAGATACCAGAAATCGTGAGATTGGACTAGTTAAAATATGGCCTTTTTCTGGATTACCATTTTTTGCCTTCCCCACTTCCGCCAATCCCAAATCTGGGAACCAAGAAGCAGAGAATCTCTGGGACACCCCACATAAGGACCCTAGGAGAGTTGGGCGTCACCTGTCCCAACAGCAACTTTACTTTTCACCTAGGTTTATGTTTGAGAGTTTGTATCTGGCCAAGAAAGAGTCTGTGGATAAGTGTAGAAAGTGGAGATGCTCATGTCCCATTTAGATACCCAACCTTTGGATCGAGATCACCGGAGAAAAACGACTCCAGTCCTCTTCTTCAAGTTATATTTCACGATATATTCTTAAAATCCAGCTTCTATCTTTAATGAGTTAATAAGACTGAGTTGATAAAACCTGGTGCTTTTATCCCTAGAGGAGATGAACTTCATCAGTTTGTTGTGATCTTTGAATTGAGGATGGGTATGGTCTGTAGAGTACAGAATGTGCATTTGGCGTAAGAGACTTTAAAAGAATTGTGGTTGCATCTTCCTTCGCTAAAAGCAAAGATTTATTTTAAAAAAAAAGTAACTCTCTCCCTAACTACGTGATGATTTAAGAAAATTCACAAATTTGGTTTTTTTTTTTTAATTCCTCCGTTTAAAATGGAGGTAGGTAACTTTTATTTGTATGTGTGAGAGAGATAGCAAATATTATTCATAAGCATTGTCTCCACAGCTCATTCCTTCTCGAGCCTTTTTCTGCTTGATTCGTATTTCTTAAACAAAACAACAAAATAGATCTTGCGACTCCAGATTAGCTTTGCTGACTTGAGCTGTATTTCTGTGCTACCCTACCCCACTCTACGCTCTCTCTCTTTGCTTCTCTCAGTTCTTTGGGCATTGAAAACAGTAGTTTCCTCCAGAATTGAGAACCCCTCCGAATCAAAGTTCACGCACATTTCCTAAATCCTTGTTTCAGTGTTGCTCCTATCCCCCCCCAAAAAAAAACCGTTAAAAAATCAATTAGATTTGAGTTAAATGTATAGTTCAACCAAGCTGAGAGCTTGCACTAAATTTATAATCTTATCTGGAGATTTGTACTAAGCTTAATATTTTGGGAATGGTCACCACATTGTTTCTCGATTATCGCAAGGAGAAACAGCGAAGGTAGCTAAGGAGTTTTCTGTGGAGTTTTCAGGAGTCAAACGTGGTGCATGTCCTCCAATGTCCACTAGAGGTCACTGGCCCCTCGCGATCTTATTGCACTGAGTTCCACCTCCATTTCCTCTTACTCAAATTAGCACTGCGTTAATTAACACTGTAGTCCATCAACGGGCGTTTCTCTCTGTACAGTACACCAGCAGGGTTTATATAGGCAAACCATACCAAATCAAAATCAAAATCTCCCAAACAAAATACCTTCAGCATGTACAAAATGGGAGGCAGGCGTCTGAATAACCAGGGGACAAGGTATAGTGCCATCACTCTTTAACTTTTGATCTTGTTTATTTACTAAGTTGCTGTTAAAAAAAAAAAAAATCTCTGCCTTCACAGGTTCAATGAGATTTGCCATTTCTCTCTGGTTCTCCGAGGCTTTTGGACATCAGATTTCTGATTCCCAATATAATGATATTGAGGACTCCTGGCGTCGCGTTCTCAGCCTCAGGATTCTAGAGGTGAAATGGGCTCAACACTGGGCCGTCTGGGTTTGGGAGAGGCAAATGAAATTGAAGGATGAATATGTGCTTGGCTACGAAATGGAGGGTTAGACGTAGGTCCATTGTCTTTGATTTAAGGAGTAAAGAAGAAATAGCAGGAGCTAGCACAGAAACTATCATATTTCTAAGGACTGCGGGTTGGGAATAAGGGAATGGAGGACGAGGTGGAGGAAAGAGAGAGGGAAGAAGACAGGAAAGGAGGAATTTAGGGGTTAACGAAAGGAATCTTTGAGCTCTGGGCTCATGGGAGGGAAGTGTGTGGGTTTACCTGTTCATTTTAATATGTGTTTCTGCCACTAGCTTCTTTTTATATACCTGGGGTACTTTTTCAAATTTCTGCGGTGCTTGAGACTTAGGTCTTATATATTTATTTTTGTTTGTTTGATTGATTGATTGTTTTTATGTAATCCAAAGAGCATGTTTTTATGGACTGGAAAGACTAATGCACACGAGAACAGAATTGTCATGTTTTTATTCCAACAAGACTTCCCATACGTATATACATTCAAACACCTCATTTATATGCTTGTGTTTTTTTTTTAAATATAGTGTTTTGAAGGACTTAACAATTTCCCCAGGAAACCTGGCTGTTTTTGCAGGAAAATTCTGCTGAACCGTTTATCTTCATTGATAATATATGCGTTTCCTGGAGGAAAAATGCTGTCAAGCTAGTGGGGAAAAGAGAAAGATTTCGGGATTTGAGAACTCTCGTGCTTTCCTTTTCCCATGATATTAACTGAAGCACCCTAAAATACTAGACTGCGAGGGGTCTAGCTTAAAACTGCGGGATGATGAGCTTCGTCTAAGACTATACCTGGTGCGATGTGTGTTTTCACATTATTTGTCACATGTATTTTTAAAAGTCTGCGTTCTTTGAAAGGACTTTTTTTTAGTGAGTGAAAGAAAGGGGAGAAGGGGAAACAGAGAAAGAACAGGATAGAGATAGTTTTCTCTCAAGGAAAATTGGGGACCGACTCCTGGAATAGGGGATTTGCTTGCATCTCTGGTCACTTCAAACTACAAGTCGTTCCTCTTTCCGCTTTCCAGAGATTATATGGAAGATTCAAGAACCTGGGCGGAGGATGGTGGCGGGGGGGAGGGGGAACTGGGAGTTGCTGATGCTCTTCTGGTGGAGGGAGATTCTAATCTGAATTCTTCTTCCCAAATGTTAATAGCATGAGGCGCCTAGGTGTGCCCCTTGGACGCCGGAAGATGGTTGAAGGCGAAAGGTCACATGCTGTAGGATAAAGTGATAGAGCGAAAGACCCCCAGCTTTGAGTTGAGAAAACCCTGTAGTGGTAAAGACCATTGTCTTTTGTTTCAGTAGAAACTGGTATGGGTGGCACTGGCTGGAAACTTCTGCTGACGTTAAATATCCACACTGCCACCCTGGGATGGGGGATTGCCGGGGAAGGGGTGACGGTGGGAGGGGTGCTAGAGAAGAGAATAGAAAAGGCTTAAGCATTTTCTTTAAACTGTTCGTTGCCGCCGCCCCTAACCCCACCCCCCCTCTACAAAGGTCACTGATAGAATAGAATAAATAAAATTCGACCCTGGTTCCCGTTGCACAGGTGTGTGTCTGTGAGTGTCTGTCAATGTGTATTTTAATTGGCGTTATGTAATTGATTTGGCAGAGCCAGACTCTTACCAGAAGAAATTAAGGAGGTGAAGTGCTCCCTCCCTTTTTGAATACTTCTTGTGTCAGATGTCCCCATATGCAGCAGCAGGTATTATCTGTGGGAAAAGGCTAAATAGCAAGGTGGGTGAGATCACAGATCCTAAGGACAGGGCCCCAAGGCAAATTCTCCTGAATCTTTCGGGGTTCAGACCCTTCCCTTGGCCCAGCAACATTTACCTTTGCAACCTAGCCTCTCCCATTCCACAGCTACTCTAAGTTTAGCTACTTACGTGCTGGGGACTAGAGTCCAGCACTCCTCAACCTTCTTTAAAGAAGCATTTGTGTGTGTATGTGTGTGTGTATGTGTGTGTGATTTTCCATATTAATTACTACATGCCTTTTACTAACCAGAAAACCACTTTATAATATTCCCTGCATGCGTACCTATTTGTTCCTGCATCTGGGTATTTTTTTTTTAAACTCTGCTTTAAGGGGGGGGGGGCGGTGATCTCTTTAAGGAAGTAAGAGAAAAATATTTCTTGAGTTCATAGATTTACCTGCAAAGTGCCTCAGCATTCTTTTCCCCAAAACCCAAATTAAAGTCAGCCTATTAAACAGCACTTCTATAATGGAAACTATTGAAATCAGGATTATTTTTATGATAAACTGGATATAAAATTTTGAAGGATTTTTTTTGGATTCTTTGTGGTTAGATTTGAAAATGTGGTTCACCTTTCATGTTAACGAGAAGAAAACTAATAGGTGCTATCATTTTTCCATCTTTCTAATATATCTCTTTGAAGAAATTAGTAAGTATGAATGCCCCCCAAAGTTTACCATGTTGGGATTCCACTCAGTACTCTTCCTTAAGCCTTTACTAGTTTATATGGTCAAGCACTTAATTTATAAAGGCTCCTCCGTGGAGCTTCCCAAATGCTCATCTATTGAATATAGTCTTAATTTAAAATGATAGGCTATGAAAACAAATTTGTTTTTATATATTTATTTGACTAACGAGATAGCTGCATTCTGAATAATCCTCACACTATGTCCAGTGTAGAGTTGCCATTAAGGTGATATAAAGGGTAAAAGCTAAGGTGCGATGAGTTACTGCACCACTTGTGATGCTAATAGAATAGAGAATCTTGTTGCTGATGCAGTAATATAAACTATGGGTGTGTGTATATATATATATATATATATACACATATATATGTATACATATATATACATATATATGTATATATATATCCCACGTTACTTAATTATTTCTGATGAATTGGGGAGAGTTAGTCACAGCCGTAATGACTCAAATAAATAAATAAATAAATAATACACCAATAAACAAATACAAAATGACCTCTATAGAGAATAAGGGACATGTTCGGCAATGCTTAGTTAGTATTTTTCTTTCTTTCTCTTTCTTTCTTTCTTTCTTTCTTTTTCTTTCTTTCCTTTTTTTTTTTTTTACTATGACCCCAAACTGAGACTGTATTAATTGTCGCATAAGCTGCAGGAGTTGTCTAAATGGAAAGTTCTGTAAGGAATAAATAGGAAGAAGATAACTATCTGTGAAATAAAGGGAATATGTGGATAAAAGCAATATTTAAACTGGTTCTGGCTAAATATCCCTTTGTTAATATAATTTAGTAGTATTTGGAGGTGTTAATTTTAAAAATTTATTTGTCTAAATAAGAAAAAAACAAAACAAACAAACAAACCAAAAAAACAAAAAAACAAAACAAAACAAAAAAAAAAAAAAAACCCAGAACCTGTGATATTAGGTTTTCCCCCAGGCATACAATTTAGCAGAGCTGATTTCAACAGCTGAAGAACACATAGGTTATCTTTGAAGAAACTGGCCTCAGCTTGTAATAAGCTAACTTGTCCAAGAAGGAACTTAACTTTCAAAAAAAGTTAACAGGTAAAGTGAGTTTGCTGGGGATCAGACTTTGTGTGAAGTTACACTTCATTTACATTTAAGAACTATACATCTTAAGAACTTTAAGATAAAGTATTCGGTGATTCTATTACAGAACCAGACTTTTCTTGTTGTACTTTTCTTGAAATATCATAAAAGGATCCAAAACCTTTTAATGACTTAAGATGCTGGTTGGGGCATCTTTGTTGTTGTTGTTTGTTTGTTTTTTGTATGAAAAAAAAATTATGTTTTAATAGAAAAAATGAATGATGGATATGTATTAATGAAAGCCACAGAAATCTCAGTTTGTTTTTTTTTAAACTAAATTTTTGGAACCTACTAAAATTGCCTTTTTAAACTGCCAAAATCTAGTTGAAAATAAATTGACAATTTATTACAGATTACAAACCTTTATGTGATTAAACTTAGTAATGTTTTTCATTTTAAAATGAATTTTTAAGACCTGGAGTCCTAATGCACCAAGAACTTGGATATCTTCCCCAAAGAATATGGGATTGAGGTTTAAATTAGAAACAAACATTATATTGTGATTTTAAATAAAAATATACTTCTGTTAAAATTCCAAGAAGTATACAATAAAGGTTAAATTTGAAATAAATGTTAAATCTTTTTTAAAAATGCTCTAAACCCCCCACTGTAATGCTTATTACATATGCTTAAATGATGCATATGTCCAGCTTCTGAAAATTCATAAATGTTCACATACTATTCTGTATGATCCACTATGTGCCTATTTCTAATTCCCTACAATGCCTCTAAGCTCTGATTGAGTTAAAAACAACTTCCTATTTCTAAAATATGGACAGAATTTAATTAATAGTCTCCACAATAATCTCATTTTGAGTAGGGGAACATTTTTTTTTTTCATTTGAAACCAAAAATAATTTTAAAAATAGCTTTTCTGTATTTGAATACCATAATTAAAATGAGAAAACAGTAGCTTCTTTTAGTTATTATAAAATAACATGTCATGTAAATACATACTAAAACATGTGACCTATTCAATAATTAAACGTTTACAACTCCTTACATATATAAGATAGTTATATAACTTTAAAACATTTATAATCGTCTCACAACAAACCCCATACGTAAATTAGTTCTTTAGTATGCCATAGAGTACCATTCTTTGAATGGAGAGAAGAGGACTATGATATAAGCGTCAATGTGTGCATTATCCGACTGTTATGGAAAAATATGATTGAAAATATAAGAATCTTTCTCTCCATTAGAAGCAGATGTATTTTTTGTTTTCTTTTGTTTTCGCTTAACATTTTTATTGTGTGTCATCTATGATGATGAATGTTAGTATACGAATATGGGTACCTATTAACCTGTAAAAATATAATATCTCACCTACAGGTCAACAAGGAAATGCAGAAAGACATTATCGTGTTTAAAGTGATGGCTATTGAGAATACATTTGTCTCTGCGCTTTTAGTTTGTCAGCGCTAGGATTTTTTCCTTAAATATACAGTCTACCAAAAAAAAAAATGTATATGTAACTAGGGTTTGTGTACTTTCTGTAGTACGTACGGAGCTGTTTAGCTTCTACAGGTCATTTAAAAAAAAAATCTCCCCCCTAATCTCTCTGAGGGTCTATTTTAATGTACTTAGCAGAGAACTAATGGGCCTTCAGTATGGAAAAGCACTATCATTTATTTTAACCCAGTCACTAAAACGAAGCATTTATTGGTCAGTCTGGGCGTCCCACCCTTAACAGAAATCTGGTGGGGGGGTTGGAGGGTGGGAGAGAGAGCAAACATCCTATCTTTTGCTAGAATAGTAATCCAAATGTCGCCATCCATTGTGAAAATATTCTCCATTTCTCCTCCCCACCTTCACTCCCCCCTCTCTCGCAACTATTTCTCTTTGTAAAAAACCTCTTTTGGTTGGGGGTGGGGAAGAGATGTTTGCAGGAAGAAATGCAGTTGAAGTAATCGATAGTATTGTCGGCTTGGCGCTCAAGCACCTGAGCCTGTCTTAGCAGCGCCCTGAAACACTGGACTTTGAACATTTTCCCAGGGCTCAGTTTTCCTTAGAGACTGAATCTAAAGGTAAACCTTCTTCCTTTCTTCCAGCTGCCGAGTGCACTCCCGAACATACACACACACACACATACACACACACAAATACATACTGAAAACTGGTGCAGTAAGAAGGCAAATAGAGACTATTCTAAAGTTGAAAATGGGCTAACTGCAGGATGGAACTGAGAAACTGCTATTTGAAAAGAGCACCGCCTGAACCCAGGGTTATGGCTAAAGTGGGAGCATTAGACTGGGGTAACGAGAAACAGGGATGCTGAAGAACCGGAGCTACTTCCCTAGACTTGGTGAGAGCCCATAACAGCTACAGGAGATCCTAAATGGCAATGAAAGTTCTTTCTACCCTCTGCATATTCCTAGATTTCTTCTCCTCCATTTTCTATCACTTCCCCCTCCTTTTACACACACACACACACACACACACACACACACACACACACACACCACTATTCCGAACGTCTGCACACTCTTGATAAGTGTACAGAGAAGCACGGGAAGGGGGTCCCAGCTTGCACAGGCTTTTGTACATCTCCGCTTTTGGTCATATTGGAACTGACGCACCGGCTCCCCCTGGAATTCTGGAGGCGTCTCATTCATGTTGGGTGGGGAACAATTTATTCCTCTCTGTCCCATCTCAGCCCATCCTACTCCACCCCGCCCCTCCCAACTCTCCTCCTCCTCCATCTTCTCCATCACCATCACCTTCTGATTCTCCACCTCTTCTTTTTCTTTCTAGGGTTTTCCTCCTTCCCTCCTTCCCTCCCTCCCTCCCTCCCTCCCTCCCTCCCTCCCTCTCTCTCTCTCTCTCTCTCTCTCTCTCTCTCTCTCTCTCTCTCTCCTTTCACTCCTCCCTCTTCCTCCTTCTCTCTCCCTCCCTCGCTCCAGTCTCCCACCCTCCTCCTCTCTTCCCCTCCCTTTTTCCCTTTTTTTCTCTCCTCCTTCTTTCCACTGAATTATCAGGCTTTGGTTCTAAAAGTCACAAGTAATCCTCATGTGTGTGACTGTGAGAGTGTGTATATGTGTGTCGTGATGAAAGGCTGACGAGAGGAGGCAGGATGGCAGGCTTTTGCACACAGACGGGGAAAGGGAACTTGGAGCTCCTGGGCCACCATTTGCATTGACATCGCTTGGGGTAAGTACCTGGGGGAAGCCACAACTAATTTCTCTGCCTGGGAAGGGTCAAGTTCCTCCCCATATCCATTGCCACATACACGATTCAAATCCCAAATCCCGAAAATGTAAGGAAGGACTCGATCATGTACTTGGGATTACCTACGGCTAATTGAATATGATCAGAATAATGAGAAGGGAAAGGAGATAAAAGGCCAAGTATGAACTGGAGTAGAAGTAGGAAGGTCCCTTTTTATTAGGCACAAGATAAAGAAGGCTAAATACTCTCCCACCCTGGATGAAATGCTGTTCTGAGAACACCTTTGGTCCTTCTCTGCTTTCGTACCTCTAGGATTAGAAAGCCAGATGAAGGGTTGTAAACTGGATATCCAGATGCTTAGCATTATCTCCCCAGCGTCCTGCCGTTCTCCTTCAGTCTCTGACACCTCTCTTTCCGGAGCTCGAGTGCACACACACACACACACACACACACACACTCTATACACTTGCATACAGGTAGTTTATGTCCTTCGCTATAAATTTCGGGAAGAGAAAGTTTGGTGAGCCCAGGGCCCAAAACCCTGTCCGCCGCGAACAGAACTGAAGTGGAGGACATTGGACATTAAATCTGGGGTTTCTCTTTTTCATACTAAGAAAAAAATCTTTCTGTTAATGAAAAAAAAATTTATGGGAAAAATACTATTGGATTACTGTGTATGATCAGCTGATAATGACCTGCCTATAAGCTTGTTAACACACCACACACACGCACATACGCGCGCTCCCGAATACACGCGCACACTCGTACATATCACTTAGGTATTGTATGCAGTTCTGAGGCACATCATATGTAGGAGTGAATTCCGAGGGGGTAGCAATGGTTTTTATGTGTGTTGGGGTTATATAAGTGTTTTAAGAGGAGTAGGGAGAGTAAGGGATACAGTGAATTAAGAATTCTGTGTGTTTTCTCTGCCTGGATATGTGTGTGTTTAGTATAGCATTGTCAGCTGGTGATGGTTTCTAAGGATAGAGTGATGCCAGGGGCGTATACCAGGAATACACCTAGACACTCCAGTGGTGACTTGGGAATCATTTGTTTGCTGCGGAGTGGTAACTACCTAGAGGAGACTGAAATGCAGTTAGGTCAACTCCCCGCGGTAGAATATACTTGTAACAGATGGTTCAAATAATAGAAATGGGAGCGGGGGTAAAGAGGGGGGCAAGAGCAGACATGGTTTTTTGTTTTTTGTTTTTTTAAATAAAAGAAGAAAGGTTTGAAAAAGCCCCGCCCTATGCTAAGAAAATACCAGGTTAGCTCAAGAACAAATTTCACAGGAAATGAACGAATTTTTCTTGATATCAATAGCAACGATAATTATATTTATGACATGGTGATGTTACTGTATACATACACAAACAAACATAACTCTATAGTGACGAATATGAGCCAAGTTATTTGGTGCCCCGATTTAGTGTTAAATTACAGTCCTATATTTCAGGGACCCATCCACACCTCCTCCCTACAGCTCTCTGATACCAACAGATTGATCTTGAAACCAATGCACACAGGTGCCCTTTGAGCTTCACTCTCTAGAGTCCAAACGTAAATGGGACCCTGTGGATTTCCCTAGAGTTGCAGAAGGCCAGACAAGAAAAGGAGTGCACCAACCCATTCCCAGAGCTGATTGTGCAATCAGCTTTTTGGTATAGGCATAATCATTCCTCACTAGTCTGTCAGCCTATAAATTGATAGGATTTAAATATATGTGTGTATATATATATATATATATATATATAACATTGCAATTAGTTTCATAATCACATCACCTGTGATCTTATTCAACACTGGTATAGCTTTACTTCCTTTTTTCTTTTGCAAGGACAGAAACTATACACCTATGTAGGTATATACCAGAAAGCAGGAATGACAAAGAAAGATAGAAGCTCTCAAAAGCAGTTTTAAATAGATAAATAGAGATTAAAAAAAAAAAGAAAAAAACCCATTATTCAATGGAGAAATTAGCAGAAACACATCCGCCTATCTTTTCACATATATAAAAGCTATTTCATATATCTAATTCATGGCAAAAACATGTCTATGGATTAAGAAGATATAAAGCCCCAAGCATCAATGATTAGTAGATTCCTGGAAGTTTCATAATTTTCAACACAAAATGATAGCTATCTATCATTTTAGTACCAAACACCAAACAACAGCTTCTGTAATTATTAAAACAACTGAGCCACAGGATGTGGAGTAGGGAGAGAAGAGGAAGAGGGGTGGTATTCTGGTTAGAGTTTTGTAGTAGAAATAAAATAGAATATATAAACTTGACACCTCATTAGATAGGAAGCATTATCAACTTTCTTAAGGATCTTCCAAGTGCTCAAAGGTAGCTCAAAATGTAGATTGTTTTGTGAATATTTGTTGTATATCAAATGCAACAAGATTTTTCTTTAATAGATGCTCTTTTCCATAAATGTCACTATTTTAAAAGATATAGGTTTTCATTGATTGGGGTGCAAATTCTTCTAGAAAACATGTCATTAAATACATTTGTATCTTGTTATTAACAAACTTTTACCTTTTAAATACTGCTCAGGGGTCTATTTGTGACAGAATCAAGCAACAGGACATATTTGGATCTACAATAAAAATAAGTCAGTAAAAATTCCTAGAATCATAGTTATGGTGCTTGTTCCCTTTTATCAGAATATTACAATCATCTTCTTTAAAAAAAAAAAAAAACCAAAAACTAATTCAGAGACCTAATTCTGGAGTTGGGTATATGTGTCATCATTCACCCTCCACAAAATTAATATTCTGAGATTGAAAAAAAGTAAACTAAAATGTAGATTAAACAACCCCCCCCAAAATTTTTTTAACTTTTAAGTTCAACAATTTTGCAAAGCTAGGGTATGAAATTTTCATTAATATTTAAATTCAAAGGGGAATTTTTAAATTCTTCTTTTGAAATGAATACTATTTCTGAATAAATACATCCAGGATGCAAATTGGCTTGATCACAAGTAAAGCCTTAGCTCCACCCCCATCACCCCCTTTATTCTGAAGGATTTTTCTACTTATTCTGACTGGTTAACACCACCAGCAAAACTTAATAGGTTGTTTTTTTGTTTAGGCCCAAACACAAACTCAGAAGAAAGGGATCAAATAGAAATCTCCAAGAACAGGGCAGAACTGTGAAGCTGAGAGGAATAGAAGGGGGGTTAGCCTGACCTTTACAATATTCACACAATTTCTTCTCAACTTTAGATATACCTGAAATCATTTAGAAATAAAATAAAATTCCCATGATAAGCAGAAGTAATTATTAAAGGAAACAACTTGTACTGCTATAATTTTTTTAAATATCATTAGTGTTAGGCTTATGTTATTTCACTATCATGTTCTATCTTTAGTCATTACAAAATAAAGTGCCTATAGGAATCAAAGTAGTTAAAACTCTAGCTTCAGGATAATTATTTACAAATTTTAAAAATCTTGCCATTTCTTTGAGTTTTGCTTTTTACGTCAATATTCATAACTTTTACTTCATTATTCATAATTGCATAAATGAGATGAATTTGATGGTGGAAGGCAGAATCTGGCTAAGAGCTGAGCATCCTGTTCAGGGTGGTTGCGCTATAGTTGACTTTTGGACTCCATTTGAGCTTCCTTTCGTTTGCAATATCCTAGGTGTGTCCTTGACTCAAAAGTCTAACCCCTCCTACCTCTATGTCATTAACTGATGTATGAAGGACGCACTAGCCTTAGCCCTGAATTAATAGGGAAGGTATTTGAACTTCAAAATGGCGACTTAGGTCATGAACTACAAAAGATTCAAAATTCAAACTTCATTTCCTCCCTTTCTTTTCCTTTCTCTTTCTTGATTTCTTTTTTAGTGATCTTTAAAAATAGCAGGTGATCAATTGCATAGAGGTACAATTTTCTTACTGGGCCTTGATTGGTGGAAATGATGATTTGGAGATTTTTATAATGGCAGGTGGCTCTGTATTCAGTCTTTCTTACTCTTTGATTTGGCTTTGCCCTTCTCCCTGCTTTATGCTTCCACTTGCACATCTATAGACCAAAGACAAGAGCTGATCTTCGCTTTTGCGAAGCCTCCTATTTTCACCCCCAAACAGTAAGCAACCCCCTACTGCCATCACTAGTAGCCTGCGAAGCCGGTAGGTGTCGCTCTTCCCCTGCCGGCCAGAGCTAGGAGCCCGGAGCTGGCCAGGGGCAGTGGTTGCCCCGCCAGGTGCTCCTTCCCCAGAGACCCATTAGGGCAGCGGATAGTGTCTCATAGCGGTAGAAATTCACCTTGTTCACCTGGTTTTAACACCAGGGATTCGGTTCCAATGGCCAAGATGGAGAAGTTGCAATCAGAGGAGAGGAATAAAGGAGCTTCGGGTGAAAATTGCCCTACGGAAGTAGAGAAAAATATGGAACCTCTGGGCTAATGCCGCTTCCCTCTAGATCTCAAACTTTCATTTATCTCTTTCCACCTCCTCTGGGCAGTTTTGGATTTGGAGTGCCCTAGCAAAAATCGGAGACTAGGAGCTTAATCAGCTCTTTAGACAGCTCATTAAAATTAAGCAGGATTATGCATTGCTTCAAATAGTAGCTTCTTTGATATTATGCCACAGGGAAAGTGAACAATCTTATCCTCTCCCCTCCCCCATTGGAATTGTTCTGAAAGAAAAGAAGGAAGAAAGGAAGGAAGGAAGGAAGGAAGGAAGGAAGGAAGGAAGGAAGGAAG
>JAJPUD010000625.1:591711-603059 GCA_023553655.1 Myrmecobius fasciatus | reverse complement strand
GAAGGAAGGAAGGAAGGAAGGAAGGAAGGAAGGAAGGAAGGAAGGAAAGGAAGAAGGAATGAAAGAAAGAAAAGAAAAATAACATGGCCTTTTTGCAGTTTCTTTAGATGCAGAAAAATGCATTATAATTTGGCATATATCCACCTTCCTCCTAACTATTGAATTGATGGTTTTTGTTTTGTTTTGTTTTGTTTTCCCCTTATATATCAAAGCATTACTAGCAAAGTCTTTCCGCCTCCGGAAATCTATCAGTTAGCAAGTAGTAGGGACCTTTATTAAAATTCTGGGTATTTGTAATTGTTCTCTCTTCTTAGGAATCTCTTGGCGCCTTTACTCTCTCAGATTTAGTTTGTTCTTCTGTAAGATATTGTTAATCAGCAGCATCCTTTTCCTGGGTGCTTCTAAAGACGTTTGGTTTCTGGACACTAAGAAATGCATTTTTACAATAGGCAAATTCGTAGGTAACTGCAGGTTCCATGATGTTTGATATTATTATGTACAGGGAAATCATAATTCCCATATGAAAAGGGAGAGCCCTGTTTATAAACACTTGAATCGTAGCTCCTAGTTCTCTAAAGATTGGGGCAAAGTTTAAAAAAGAAAGACTAGTTGTTTAATTAAAACATACCTACAATGTTGTTCAAGCAAGATTTTCGGACTTTTGACTATTAAGTCATTTTTTTTTTTTACGTCTCAAACTTCTTTGATATCTCTCTTTTCTATAAGTCAATCAAATGGGAAGAGAAGGGGGAGGGAATCTCGTAACAATAATAACCTTTCCCCGAATTGCATTTCAAGTGCAGAATGTCTCATGATAAATTTAATAATTGAAGATGGGTAACTGGTGGATATTGTGTGGCTATGATGTAGAGGAGAGAAGAAGGTTTTCTTATCTTTACTTTTTAAGACAAACCTAATTTTAATGTGAAGTTAATATACTATCATATAAATGAGAAGCTTTTGAGGTATAAAATTAGCACACAATTCTCTTAAATCATGTCTCACACGATTCTAAGAATTATTTCTGATTAAGACATATATATATATATATATACATATATATGTAACACCCAGAGAGAAACATGTCGAATATGAGGGTGTGAAGTTCAGTATGACTTGAATTTTTAGCTTAAAAATTTTTAGATTCCGATCGATATTCTCTTCTTTTTTCCTTTTCTGTCTCACATCTCTGAGTCTGCGTCTCTTGATTCAGTCTGTGCCTCCGAGTGTCTGGGTCTGTCGGTTATGTGTCTGTCTCTGTCTCTGGGTCTCTCTGGGTCTCTGTCTCTGTCTGTCTGTCTGTCTGTCTTTTCTATTTATTGTTCAAATCCTATCATTCAAGTTAGTATTAAAGTGGCAAGTCTCTGGCACAGCAGCTGTCCCTAGCATTCTCCCTATGGCACTTTGGGGCGGTGGTGGCGGTGGTGGCGGCTGGAAGGTGCAGGGCCAGAGAGGTGGTCCTTTTTGCAGAAAAAACTGCGTGCAGAGGAGTTGGGGTGTGTGCGGGGTTGCGGGGCTTATTCAAATGCCGCCCGCTGCTGCTGTGATTCGCAGGGACTCGGCCTCCATATGGTAATGCTGGGCGGGAGGGGGGAGGGGGCGGGGGGAAGAGGAGAAGGGAGGTGGGGGGGGTTCAGGCACGGCTCGCACAGGCAGCCGGGCTGGGACAGAGCACCGGCACCGGCGGCAGCGGCGGCAGCGACACTCCCCACCCTCCAGCAGCACCCACCGAGCCACTGAGCCACCGGCCCCGGGGTAAGCCACAGCTCACACACACACAGCAGCGGCGGCGGCAGCAGCAGCAGCAGCAGCAGCAGCATCTGTGACAGACAGTTCAGGCGCTTCGGGTTACTACCCTGCGCCAATAAGGGAAATTAGAGACAGAAAAGGAGATTACATAAAGATCAGATATAGAATATAGACCTGTATATAGATATATGCATGTATGTATATACATATATATAGACACAATACACAGACACATGCATAAGCATAGACCTATATATGCACATATAGGAATCTATGAATACACACCTCTGCACCTAAAAATCTCTCTTAAACATATACATCCATAACTGCTATGTGTGTGTAGGTATCTGCGTGAAAGCATGCAGGTGTCGGTTTAAAAAAAAAAAAAGCAAACAAATCCTGGGCACACACCAACACAGGTTTAAATTTAAACCAAACGAGAAAAGACACCTCCCATTGAGTTGCTTTAGTCACCTAGTTGCTCCCCAACGTTACACGAAAATGTACAGTTCTGAAATGTACCATTCTAAAATTAGTTATGGAATCCAACAATTATTCACAAAATATGCCGAAAATGTTTAGGGATCTACTGTTGCTATATATGGTAAGGTAAAAACTAACCTAATGGTTGAGTTTCCGTTTTTTAATGTTTTACGTGTAGCCATCTGACCACTTTTTATTGGGTGCCTTATCATATGAGGACTTTAGTGTAAGGCTTGTAAAAATTAGATTGAGAAGCAAAGCTAGGGGTACCAAAAGAATTAAGATCTAGGTGCAGAGAAATGAGTGCTGGGGAATAGGGAATGGAAAATGACACACTGCTGTACATTGGAAAGAAAAATAATGTATGTATTCGGGATAGCCTGTGGGGCAGGGCGAACTCTTGCCCTAGACATTCGTGCAGGTAAGTCATTCATAATGAAACTAATTACCTGTGCATGTACTTAGTCTAGTTTAATTGAAACTCCATGTGTGCATATGTTGCTATTTTACTGGGCTTTGTTATAATGGAATCATTCTTTTTAAGTTAGAGAATTTGGGTATATGAGAGAGTGGGCATTTCTATTTTTATTCTGCTTACAGATATCTGATTACAAAAGCAGATTGTCACAAAGGAAAAAAAAACTTACTAGCAGGACTGCTGCTTTAAATGTAACTCAAGGCCTGTGAATTTAAGGACAAAAAAAAATGGCACGATTCTCTCTCTCTCTCTCTCTCTCTCTCTCTCTCTCTCTCTCTCTTCCCCCTATATATATATACACACACATACATATATACATATACACACATGCATATATAATATATGCAGCAAATAAGAATGCTTTTCCAATCAACGTTTGGCATCGAATTTCAAGCCACGCGATTTTAAAATGAAATGGAGAGTACATTATTAATATAACAGTTAAGGTACGAAGATACGACATACAACATGGTTGAAAATGTCTTCCTTTCAGAAAGCTGTCTTTTCCTGTGTCTACACATTTTAAAGAGAATATTTTGAAATGAGACTCCTGAAACCTATAGGGCAATAAATGCGTAGATTGTTTCGTAATTCCGCACGGAAATAGTAGAAATTCTTGGAAACAGTTCTCATTACACGCATTATCTATAATGCCTTTGCCCCCAAAAAACTGTATTTTTGTTAATATGAAGTTAATTGGGCGATCAAACTTTCAGCCTTGAGCTGTTGGCATTATCACCAATTAAGGTATATGTCAAGAAAAATGTGTCTCTTCTTTTAGGATCGAACAAGCATGGTGTGCGCCTTGCATTCCATATATTAAAGATGTGAATATTTGAAACCTTAAATAAATAAAAGCCAAGGAGGAACCTGTGCATAAAATAAAGCATAAATAAGCAGAGACTCGGCAAAAAAAAAATTCTATATATATATATATATAGTTAAAAGAAGAAAAAAGAAAAATAGATAATACGATAGAACCTGAACTTTTAGCGAATTAGAAAAATGCAAATATACCTTTACATATGCATCAGTATTAAAAATAATACACGCTGGAACCAACAGGAGCATCAGCAGCAGGAGGAGGAGAAGGAGGAGGAGGAGGAGGAGGAGAGGAGAATGGAGGCGCAGCAGAGACCTGATTATGCATAGCTGGAGCTGCCTCCTCTCTAACCTGTTCTTCTCTGTGCAGTGCTGCAGGCCGTCCTCAGCCACCCACAGAACAGGAGCAGAAACAACCTTCCCGAAGGCTACACCATTTATTTTTCTTTTTGGGGTTTTTGTTGTTGTTTTAGGGGGGTTCCACTCTCCCTTTAATTAAAATCTTCAATAAAAGGAGATCGCGCCTGGAATGCACAGTCTCCTCTTCTGCAGGATTTGCATATTTTTTTAATGCCCTAATTTCCTTGATGTATGTAAATGTAGCCGGACGTAGAGTGAGACATGAAGCTGACGTCAATGGACGTGACCTCGCTGCTAAACCTTGAACGTGAAGCTGGGATGGGGGAAAACACGGAGAGGGAGAGATGCAGACTGCAGACCCGGCAAGCCGGAGTGGCAGTGGCGGCAGCAACGACGGTTCCAGCAGCAAGTAGCCGCAATCCAAGCAACCAGCCCAGCCGCTGGAGGAACTGGAGGAGCGGCGGCGGTGGCAGCGGTTCGGTGGCAGCAATCGCAGAAAGACTTGGAGCAGCAGAGAATTGGAAGCTGGCCTGGTGGGAACAGCTGCATTCTTCTGTCTTCTTGCTCAAAACCTCCTTACTACCGGTTTTGCAACAATCATAAGCTGTCAAGCGCCTCCATCCCACCAAATAAACATTTTTTTTTAGCCAAAAAAAAAAAAAAATCCTTGCAAAACAACAACAAAGCCCCCAAACTAAAAATTAAACAAATATTTATTCTCAGGTAGCTTTTCTGAAGACTGAAATTGGAACATAATTTTCGCTTCTCTCCAGCAGAAGAGGAGAGGAAGAGATCATGCAACATCAAATCTCTTCCTAAAATATGCTTAAGATTTTCAGTAGGTAGAGGTAAATCATCCAATTAATTTATCAGTGCTTCTCGTTTCTGTACTTATTTACCTGTCGACTTATGATTCTCATAGTCGGTTCTTCTCTGCTATTAGCACTTATTGCAACGATGTGGTCTAAGATTGAAACTGAAGCAATGACTTGGGGAAGGAGGAGAGGGAGCCAGGCAAGGAAGCCGTGTGCGTGTTAGTGTGAATATGCGCGCGTGAGCGTGTGCGTGTGCACAGCAATCTTTCCAAGTTCCCATTTGTATTATGGCTCTGTAGGCCAATCTTGGCCATCTCTGCGCTTGACTTAGGCTTTGGTTTCAACCTTTTGAAGAGGAAAGCCACGAGAGGATTGACATCCTAAGCTAACTCACGTTTAATTGTTCTGAAGAAAAAGGAGGGGGGAAAGGACAGAAGAAAGCAAGAGATGAATATGATTTTTACTCCGCAAGAAGACAATTCACTTCAGTCCTGATCTCTTGCTTCTTTCTGCTCTCTCGAGCAGTTTTCTGTCTCTATAGCACTGGGAGGATTTGCCAAGGAAGCTGCAAATCTCAAAGAGGAGCAAGGGCACCTTTCATTTTCTTTTAGACTCCCCCATCCTCCCTCTCCTAATGCCGAAAGAAAAATGAAGCCAGCATGTGACCTGCAGACAGGAAGAGTGAATGACAGGCAGCAACTTCGCGTGCACGGCCGGCAAGCCCAGCCCTAGCAGCTTGGCACAATGCCTCCTGCCACCTGCCTCCGGCCTTCTTTTTTCAAGATCTGGTGGGCACGAAACTCAATACCTATAAAGGAGGAGATTTTCTGGAGAGGAGAGGAAGCAATTTCAGGCTGCTAATGCCCAGGGAAAGGAGAACGAACGCGCTTGCGGAGGGCTGTGGATCAGTATGGGCGAAACCTAGGGAGGCCGGCAGCTCCCTAGCCTTTCATCTCTGCAACCAGAACAGGGTTTTGGTTTTGTTTTTTGCTTTTCCTACTGCCCCCAGGAACGATCTATGTTTTTCTGGTATGCTTAGGGCCACAAGGGCACACGCGTGTCTGTGTATGAGCGCGAGCGCGCGTCTGTCTGCGCGCGGGCGGGCGCGGGAGCGCGCTCCTGCCAGGCAGTGGCGGCTCCCGCCAAGGACACGCTTGGCTGTCTGTCCTCGGGCTGCACTTGGCGGGAAATCTGTGGGCTGACTGGGCTGAGCTCTCCGCCTCCGGCTCTCATTACAGCCTTCCTTCTCCCTGCAGTCGCCACATTTACATATGGGGCCCTCATCAGAATTTTTACTGTGTCCCTCCCTCCACCCCCTTCGCCTGCCTTTCATTACCCCGCAAAAGCTCACGCACACACGCACACACACACATACACACATATATATCGCCTTCCCACACGCGCGCGCACACCCACCCACACAGAGGTTTCTGCAGACAGGCACACAGCCTGCTTGCACATACGCTCCACAGCCACCCACTGGCACCCGTAGCCCCTCACTCTTCAGTGTGCTCCCATCCCCACTTTGTATAAAAACCTTTCGACAAATCACAAGTACACATATATACCCACAAATACATATACAATCACCTCCCTTATAATCTTCCATGTAGGCATTCTTCCCCAATTCACATTCACTCTTCCTTTTACCCTTTTCTCTATCCTACCCCTACACAAACAATACACCTAGTAACAAAAATTTCCCCGCCCTTTCATTTCAATCCCATACACTTTCTTTTTCTTTTCTTCAAATAATAACCTTTTCTGGCTCATCTCAGGTATCTTATGAATAGCTTGGGATCAATAGTGAATAAAAATCTTTCAAATATTTCCCTTGTCTTTAGCCAAGCGCATTTAACAACTAAACAAAGGGGGGAGGGTGCGGGGAGGCTCGAACCAGGAGACTTTTCTTAAAAAAGAAAAAAAAAAAGTGTAGGCAAAAGATCTTTCGACAAGTTTGTAAATAGAATTGCAGAGAGAATCCGAAAAGAGGAAGAAAGGAGAAAGAAAAAAGGCTTGAAACCCACAAGTTGCACAAAATGGTGCTCTGCCTGGAAAAATAAAAAAGAAGAGAGAGCTAGCTGTTCTTAAAAAGTGAATCCAAAGAAACCAAGAGAGAAAACTGGAGGGGAAGAAGGGAGAGGGAGCGAGGGAGAAAAAAGGAAAATAAAAGGCAGAAAAGGTAAAAGAAGTTTCCAAAGAAATGTGTGCTTTCCCTCCTACAATAGGAAAATGTAGCCATGGCTCTTCTTTAGACTAGACATTTCTAATTTGTTCCGTCTGTCAGAAGGGGACTATGAGAGGTTTTGGTGCAAATTCATTATCTCTGGCAACGCATAACGTATAGTAGGAACTGAAAAAGACCGTGGCAATGGATGAACAATAGGGCTTCAGTTCATCAGCAACAAAAGCATTGGGGAAATTGGTTGAATTTCAGAGCACGTCCTCCTCAGCAGAGAGGGCTGGACTAGACCTTGGCCAACCCCCCCAAAAAACTTGCAGAGCCTCACATACAACACTTCACTCTCTACTCTGGGGCTTAGGGAGCAAATATCTGACAAGGAAAAAAAAAGTTGTGTTTTTTTCTGCTGCTTCTTTTTCGCCCCCTCCCCCACCCCAAGATGGAATCAGCTCTATTTAAACTATTTTAGACTCAATCAAGCAAGAATAATACTGTGGAATTTAGCGGCAGTTTTAAACAGTGGTGAAGACAGAGGCGATCTGAATTTTTGGAGACAAGAAAGACATCTGCATTCTGTGCTTCAGTGGGGGGCTTGACCATGGGATCTTTTCCTCCTGCCGGAGTCTTGTATCGCTACTCGCTAGATTTGAGGGCAAATTGGTCTTGTAAAGGAAGAAAACATGTAAGTATCTTTGTGGAGCGTGCAGTGGGGAATGGTGTGGTGGAGCTTTCACCATGTACAGAAATCCCACATAGCCCGGGGCTCGTGCCCGGTGTGTGTTTTCTGGTTGAGGGAGGCAACTCGATGAACATGAACTCTGTCTCTTGTCTTTGGGTGCCAGGTCAGGGGTGCCAGCCCCTGCGCCCCATTGAACAGGTTGCTTTCTTTGCTCCTCTCTAACTTCGACTGGGTACTGGGATGAAGAGCTGATTACTAGAGAGTTGCTTCGGTGGGTTTACTTAATAATTCGTACTAATTGATTGTGTGCTTATGATACTAAACCTGTTGATCTTGTGAAAGTATGAACCGTTATCCAACATCGAGGCAGAAATTTGGAAAGGGTCCTGATGCAGCTTTAGTTTTGAAAGAGAAGGATTTGTCTGTGTGCGTTTTTCCAGAAAGTCCAATGTGTATACAAATAAACTTTGCGTTCCAGAGTTTGGGACGTGTGTGTACACATACATACATACATACACACATACATATATATGAGCCCATATAGATACATGTACATGTGTATCTGTATCTATATATCTCTATTTCCTATATCTCTCCTATATATCTCGATTTCCTGCAAGACTCTTAGAGTTGCATATATCTGTCAATGAAAACTTAGGTTTGATTATATATCCTACCGGAAAACTTATTTATAGTATCTAACTAGATGGAATAGATTAGGGGCATGATTTTGGAAGTTGAATAGTCCCTTTACAGGGCTATTGGGGGTTCAGATTCATCAAAAATTTATGTTTGATTGTATCTCAGTTAGTTGTAAGAGCTTAATCACATCGTGATTTCACACTCTCTATGCATTAGTAGATCCGGTGAAAAATACGCTCGGTTATGCTTAGCTTAGTCCAGAGTAGGCTCAGGAAGGTGTCTGCTTTTGATAGCTTAGAATTTGCAGGGGGAATATGCCTCAGTGGTCCCTTAGCAAAGCATTTGCATTAATATCTGAAAGGTTTTCTTTTGCAAATGTAACCGAGGTCGTTGAATAGGGAATGTGTAGGTCATTTCAGCAGTCGAACTGATCAGAACTTAGACAACAGTGCCCTATCATGTCATGGCCACGGTCAGGGGCCCAGGCTGCTACACAGGTTGCAGCTACCACAGGCCGAAAGACAGAAGGTAAAATTCAGTTTTCTGGTTCCTCTCTTGCCCACCGTGCAACCCACCCCCATCCCTACCTTGGCAGTAGTAATTACAGCTCTGAAACCAGTCGTGAGCTCCAATAGACAACATAATTGAACGTGTGTTATACCATCATATTACAAAATCAACATCCTTACCCCTACCTCCATCACCAAAAAATCAATGGTAAAATAAAGGCCACCTATTTGAGAGAGCAGGAGGCTACTTAAAGAGGGGGTGGGGGAGGTAAAGAAAAACCTACCACTTTACAGCAATCATGTTTTACATTATTCATTGATTTATAAAGGAGAAAGAACCAATCAGAAAACACAGACATGAATGCGCATAGCCCATGTACAGTGACTGTACAGTAAACTATTTGCATATTTCTAATGTATTAGATACTTATCTAAGGATCCCCATTGTTTGAAAGACCTGAAAATTCAGTCATGAAAACGTTTGGAAAATCAGGCATTTGGTCTATTTGAAAACCCTTGTTAGGTTGAAGGAAACCTCTTTCTATATCTTACTGTATGGTAGCTTGCAATTCCAAAAACCTCATGTTTTGTTTTTTTGGGGTTTTTTTGTTTTTGTTTTTTTGGGGTTTTTTTTTCAGATTTTTAACCCCTTCTTCCAAATTTAAAAATATTGTTAATCTCAGAAGCTTTCCAGATTCTGCATATTTTATATTGTCATTATTATACATGTTCCTATTTACATGTAAATTAGCATATTTAACCCTTTGGGTGCTGGAGCACAATACATACTGTAAGTGTACTATTTGGGAACATAATGATATTTTAAGGAAATGTGGAAATTGCAATATTTAAAAGAAATGTCTTGGTCTTACTGCATCTTCTATATCATCCTTATTAGCATTCTAAACAAAAATAGATACTAGTATATGTTTAAACTATGATCTTTTCTTTTCTTGGCTGTTTTTCAGAGGAGACTACAAAGAAGCATAATAATGAATAGACAAACACCACAAGCAAAGGTAATTTTAAAATTATTATTTAATAAAACCCAAATGACAGAACCTAAAACGCACTATTTACTGTGTAGTATGACCATAGTATTTCATGTAACTTATATTACTCAGTCCATGTAGTATACAAAATTTAGGAAAATCTAAGTTTCCATATTTGTAGTTTGGATTTTTATTATGTAGCCCTTTGTATGTCATATATCAACCATAGCACAAACATAACCTGTAATTGCCTATAAAAAAGAAATTCTGGATACAGAGGAAATAATAGGACACTTTTATTAGAAAGCAAGCCAGTCAAGTACCTTACTTGAGCTATACAAATAGCTGTAATTAAATGGCTTTTATATAGGAAATGGTTGCCTTGACTGTATTAGTGGACTGTGGTTTACATCTATGTGAATTACACAAACTAGCTATGAAAGGGGGATTCCTGCAATGGCCTAATTCTTTATGTACTCCTCAGTAGCAGAAAGAGGAGTCAGATATGTACTCTCTATTTGCATGTATAGAAAATAATTTATCTGATTCAAAGATTTCAGTGGAAAATCATAACTTTCCAATTTAACTTGAACAGAGATTGTTTATTCCAAGAAAACCAGGATGCTTCACTGTACGTCACAGCCATCTGGAGACCTATAAAAAGATTAGAAAACAAGCATGACAATCACGTCCTAATCTACTGGCCATTAATGGGAATTTATTAGAGAGTAAGCAGGCAAGCTATTTGAATTCAGTATATCTTTCAATATGCAGATTCTTTCCAAAGTGATATTCTGCCTCTTAGATAAGTAGCTTTCTGAGGAGCAAATAAATATAAATGAAATGAAAATATGTAGGTGTTATTAATTTATCTTAACAATTTAGAATGAATATGTATGACTGGCACTGCTAGGAATCTTCTGGACAGTTTCTTCACATTGTCTCACATTTTAAATAATAATATAGTTCTTGAAATTGTATATGAATCATGTCTATATAAACCTTGGCAACATTCACAATAATCAGGGATTCAATGTTCAGCCTTTTTAGGGTATCTGTGATTTCTAAAAATCCTAACAGATAATGGAGAGTCAGAAGCTTTAATTGATAATATGGTTAATGTGTAGTGAGGTTATAATCATCATGTTGTTTATTTTCACTACCTTGGGCTCCAGTAATTAATCTACAATACATGTGGCTAATGTAGAGACTAGTTCTAGAGTCAGTTGGTGTGGCTAGGCTTACTGAGGTTGGAATATGCTATTTAAAGATAATATTTTCTTGTATCTTTAGGGTGAAATTATGACACATGTATACTACTATGTTTTACATTTAATTTTTCAAAAATGTTTCTGGACATGTGTTTCATGTTATAATACAGCTATATGTATGTATTCCACATGTTTGTGGAATGTACAAATCATACCAGAACATGTTTACACAATTCACTCATAGGGAATATACATGCATATGACATGTGCATTTATATCTATCTCTTTATATGTGTGTGTGTGTGTGTGTGTGTGTGTGTGTGTGTGTGTGGGTACAAAAATATACAGGCATACTAATATACCCGCAGAGACCTTGGAATGCTGAAAGATATTCTGAGTAAATCTGTTCAAATCTGCCCAAGATCA